>JAWWEW010000054.1:1293226-1312880 GCA_035583185.1 Anabacerthia variegaticeps
CACTCACTGTGGTTTTTTATTATTTAAAAAAAAAAAAAAAAAAAAAAAGAGGTCAACTTCCTATAAACATACAACACGTGACCAAAAATTTCCAACTAATGTACAAAGTGCGACCACGAGGGAAAGGTCAGAGAAGAGCTATTTGTGCTAAGCGTGGGGCATTTCCATGGTCCTCTAAGAATCCTATTTACAGCAGTGCCCGGGTGGCCACGGGTTTCCTGGGCAAGGGAATGGGCAAAGGGGTTTCTGCAGAGCCCCCTCTTTTGGGTGTTTTTGATTTTTGGGTCCTGCACTGGGCGCTGAGCTGGGGTTGGGTTCTCCTCGCCCACCGACTGCCCTGTGGGGAGGGGTCCTTGGGGGATGTGTGTGCACACACGGGAGGAGGGGTGAGGTAACAGAGGGGGTCAGAGAGAAGAGCAGGATTCTCTTGGCAAACTGGAACTTTCCTCCTGGTTCAGAAGGCAGCAGGGAATGCATTTGGTGAGGAATTTCAGCAGAAAGGACAAGGGAGCGTCACCAGCTGGGGCAGTGACGGGGCAGGTGAGCACAAACTCCACATTGCAGGGGCAAGGAGGATGTGGATTGGAAGGGACCATGAGCATTTGGGCTCTTAAACACTATTAAATGTAAGGAACTCGTGGGCTCTGTTGTTTTAGCAGTGACTCAGAATGATGCTGAGACACAGGAGCAGACCCAAGCAGGTGCTTCAGCCACTGATCCTTCACTGGTGTCCATCATGGAGACACCTTTGGTCCCCCAGTTCAGGTGTGGCTGGAGGTTCCTGTTGGGAATAACTTTTGAGCCAGGACTGGAATCCAACAGGGATCAGCTCTAACTTGTAAACACTAAAAACCAGCTTTTTTTTTGTTGCTGCTCTCCAAGATCTCAAACTGGAGCAGAGCAGGGACAACCCTTGGGATGACACAACCAGTCCAGGGCTTTTTGGCTCATCAGTCACCTCAAGGAAATCAGTCCCTTTGGCCTCACCTCTCCAACCAGCTGTAGGTGCCACATATTGCCCTGAGAAAGGATGTGGAGAATGCAAGTGCTTTGTGATCCAAGGAATGGTTTTTTCCACGACTGGGAGGAAGTTTTGTGTGATAGAGCTGGGCAAGCAGAGGCTGAATTGGGAATTCTGGAGCATAAAGGACAGGAATGAGCCTCTGGATGGAGATGTCACCTCTCACAGGGCTCCTGCCCAGACACACCCCTGTGAGAGGCCACACTGCTGTAGGAAAATGCTTTTGGGAATGTAGAGCTGGCTCTGCCAGAGCCATAAAGCAAAGCTGATGGAAGCCACATGTGGCTCCCAGAGGATGCTGAGCAACGTCAGAAACCAAACCCTGCTTTGGTCAGAACAGGTACTTGTCCATATGGCTTGAGGGAAGTGGTTTGGTGGTCCATGATGAATGATGTTGGGGCAAGGCAGGGGATAGTTCCCCAGGAAAATGTTGTTGCAGCTGCAAAAACAAGATCAGGTTATTTGGGAAGGATGGAAGAAGCAGCAGCAGAAGAGAGCAAGTGGGAAGTGTCTCCTTTAACAGCCTAGACCAGACTCATCCCACCTCGTGGTCCCTTGCTATCATCAGTGGGCAAAAGCAGACACTCATTATCCTAGAGATATTAAATAATAAGGGTATTAAAACCCCTAACAGCCCTTGGATGACATTGAACACTGCCTGTTGTCACTGGGCTTTACACTTCAACTCCTGGTGGCATTAGGTTGTTTAACCCAGGGACAGCTTCCCTTGCCCTCTCCACATCAAATGTCTTGAAGGGAGTCCTCTCAACACAAGAAGGTGAGGGGAAAAAAACCTGCAGTATCAGAAATCTGCTTAAGAATCCTCCTCATCACCACGTGCCAAAGGGAAACTCTTTAACCTGTGCTTATCTGAGCGGTGTGATGAGGTGACACAAAGTGAGGGCACTTTTTGTCACTGCTGGAGAAAAGTGGGGTGATAAATCCAGAGAACAAGACCTGGCTTAGAGGGAGAGGGAGAGAGGCTCCACCACCCAAATGGAAGAGACTGAGCTGTACAGAAGAGTATATGGAATGAGAGGGGTGGGGAAGAGCCAGGAGGATGGATGGGGCCAAGCTTTGTTCTGGCAGAGAGACGAGAAGGAATGTCTTGGGAAGGTAAATCTTTTCCTGCAGTACAAAGAGGTGCAACCTTTGCAGCTGAGAGCACCTTTCCTGCTGAAAGACTCCTCAGGTCATGTCCCCTCTGACTCCACAGACACATCCTTTGCTCAGGGAGAGGCAGAGCAAGCCCCGTTCCCTTGAGGTGACCCTTGTAGGAGAACCTGGCTTGGCTCACTGAGCCAACCAACTCTGCCCTCTTGTCTCTGCTCTCATGGCCAACTTCTCTCCTGCTGAGTGAAGGAACAGCCCTCACCCCTCTCCACTGGATGGACAGCAGCTCTGATGCCACGGGGTGTGCCCTCTGCCCTTCCTCTGTGCCATCACATCTCCTGCTCCCCGCTGCCCGTGCCCTTTCAGTGGTGATCAGGTCTACATTGGTCCCTAAGAGGAAAAGCAAATGTTGCTCGTGCCTGTGCCCATCATCTCCAGTCCTCATGCAGCAATTTACATCTTCCAAAGGTCCCAGGCTGGATGGGTTTCCATCCTGCCCCTGCTTAGCAGCAATCTGGCCCTATTTTGGGAGGTCACCAGTGGGAACGGAGGGTAGAGTGGGGTGGGGAAGTTTGCTGTCACTTTAATATATGTTTTTTCTGGGTTTTTTTTGTCTTTGTGGTTTGTTTCTTTTTTTAAACAAGTTCTTATATTTGGTCCATAGGTCTTCTGTGGTCCTGATTTATACCACCCTTAATGATCAGCTTGGTTATTCCTTCCTATACAACATTTACCAAATTTACAGCAATGGAAAGAAAAGGAAGCGAAACGAAACATTTCTCTTTTCTTTTACAGGAAAAAGGAAAAAAGAAAAAGAAGATCAATTTGGCTTTGACTATGCCAACTACCTAGATCAATGGAAAAGTCCTTAAGTGTGGGCAAAATGCCATGGCCAGGTAGTTTAGAGGGGAGGGCGTGAGCTCGGGGTTAATAAATGCACCCAACCCGTTGTCTCTGGCCACAGGAGGAGTCAGGTCTCAAGAGGCCAGACTTGCCTCTGGGGTGCTCTGGAGGAGCTGGACACTTGGAGATCCCTCCCAGCTCCTTCCAGTCTCCTTCACAGCTCGGACTGGTGCGAGGGGGAAGGGACTTGGGAAGGAGTGGGGTCTGGGTACAGACAGATCCCTGGAAGGCTGGTGGTGGTTTCTCCAGTGGTCCCAAGCTGCTGGAGTGGGCTGGTGGCACAGTTGGGCTCTTCAATAGGCTTGGCCTGTCTCTACTGGTAGGAGACCCAGGACGGCCGAGTGTTCTCCCAGCTTCATCCTGCGCTGTGTCGACAGACTCACGTTCTTGGCCAGATAATCAACAGCGGCTGGAGGGGAGGGGGAAGGAGAGAGGGGGAGAAAACAGCACAGAATCAGCGTTTAGAGGCCATGGCTTTCAAGATGTGTGCCCAACTGGCCCTGCGGGCTCTCACAAAAGAGGCTCAGCACAGGGGTCGTCACAGACACGAGGGTCCTGCTGCCCTCCTGAGAGCTCAGGCAGAGGATGGTCCTGCCACAATCACGCTTTGCTGGGGCTCAGCACACTGTGGGGTGTGGAGACCTTCAAATCTCTCTGTGCACCCACTGGAAAGAGCTAAAACTCTGCCTCTGCCACGGGAAATGATGTTTCTGAGGGAGCTGAGCCCCAGTAGAAGACTTGGAATAAACCTCCTGGGTGTAAAAATGATTCCAGAGACTGCAATGGAAGCTCCCCAAGGCTGGACAGGGCTCGGATCTGGCTCCTCCTCTGCGTGCTGATTCATTTGTGGGAGCTCTGCTGCCTGCCTTCATCCTAAGGGGAACTGCTTTCCTCAGCTCCTGAGGTGATGGCACGGCTGTCCCGTGGTCTGAGGGCAGGAGGACCAGGGCAGGACGGTGCCATTGCTCGTTAGCTGAGCTTCACTCAAAGTCTCTCCCTCTCCCTGGCTTTAATGGCTCAAATTAGATTAATAAGGAGCTGGCAGGAGATGTACAATCGGTGCCAATGAGTAAACAAATTTCAGCCATCAATGTCTTGTCATCCGCCTGCCCCAGAGGAGGTCCCTTCCACACACAGATTCTGATTAGACTTGTCACATCTATTAGGATTCCTTTCACGCTTCTGCGTTCCATCACCGGCATCATTAACACAGCCCGGCCTCGGGGAATGGGCAGCACCACACTCAGCTGGCACCTCCCTGCCCCTCACACCATGGGCAGAGAGAGGGTTTGGCATGGCATGAGCCAGCCAGGGCTGGAAGGAGGTCCAAATCCAGTGGTTAGGCCAGTGGAGCTGGACTGGTGCTCCCAGGACACCGGGAGCCGGGCTCTGGAATGTTGTGGTGTGGTGCCTCTGCCTTCAAGGGGGTGTCCAAAGGGTTAGATCCCAAGGTGTGGATCTCATCCAGGCCTTCTCAGGCTGGACCCCTGATATTCCAGGTAAGCTCACTAAGTGATGGACTTGAGAGGTAAGGAGGGATTTCACTCCTCCTCCTGTGCAGTTGGGACTCTGTTCCTGAGCTCTGGGGGAATCCAGGGTGAGCTTGGGAAAGGAGGGAGGTGAGGGCTTGGAACTGGTCACCCTGCCCTGGGCAGCAGCCAGCAAAATCCTGGAATCCTGGAATCATGAAGGTTGGAAAAGCCCTCTGAGAGCAAATCCATGTCCCCAAGTGCCACATCTACATGTCTTTTAAATCCTTCCAGGGACAGGGACTCCATCACTGTCCTGGGTAGCTGTGCCTGTGCCTGACAACCCTTTCCATGGAAAAATATTCCTTAATATCCAACCTAAACCTCCCCTGGTGCTATTTTAAGCTGGTTTTTTTGGTCCTATCACTTGTTACCTGGGAGAAGAGTCTGAACCCCACTTGGCTCCATTCCCCTGTTAGGGAGGAATTGGAAAATTGATGGCAATCCTATCCTAAAAAAACCCATACTAAACTCCAAATATTGCTTTCTGTGCCAGTGGGAAGAGTTCAAAGGCACCAGGGTATCCTATGCCAGAAGTCGAGGATATGGTTTGTTGGTTTAATAGGGTGGAAGCCAAAATAAATCCAGAAATTTGCCCAAAGTACTTTGGGTGTTTATTTGTTTATGTGAGAGAGAAAGCGTGTCTGGGCTGGTGTTTATAAAACAGAACAAGGAGGAGCAGAGTGGGGAGAGAGAGATTCTCTGCAGGCCAAGTGCAAAGCCTATGAAAGCCACAGAGCTTTTAATTCCCAGCCCTGGTTTAATCCCCTGTTCCACAGAGCCTGTGCCCACCATCAAACCCCTCCATTTCTGTGTCTGTGATACCTTTTTTGCTGCATCAGAAAAGGGGAAAAAAAAACCCCAAACATATGATCAGAACTGAACACCAAGAAATGACCTTGTGGAGGTCACCTCACACTGGTGAGCCTTTGAAAAGAAGGGAGGAATTAAAAAGGAAAAGGAAAGGAGGAATTAGAAGTATCTGCTAAACGCAACATGCACTGAAAAAGACAGGGAAAAATGTTGTTCTACCAAGGTCAACTTCATGGGAGTGATTGCTCTGACAGGACTAATTACCAAGGCAAACTGTTTCCTTGCACAGAGCTTGTTATAAAGGGGGGGGCAGAAATCAGGAAAAAGGGGCAAATAAAACACAAATAGGGTTGTGTGAGGAGTTTTTCAGCAGCATAAGGAGAGGCCCAAGTGAAAATTCCTGCAGCAAACCAAGACAAACCCTTCTTTCTCTTCCCTCCTCCCTCACTGGTCTCTCTCTCTCTCTCTCCCAGCAAACATAGCTCGTACTCCTTATTTTATTTTTTACACACATGGGTGTGACTAACGTCTTGCCCAAGGGAATCTTTATTGGAAATACATGGTATTGGAATTTGTTTAAGATTTTTATCAATAGCACGTGTGTCCAGCCTCACATCCAGAAGCGAGGGGAAGGTCAAGGGGTCACAGATCAAACCCCCGAAAAACAAAAAGAGGAGGGGTGTGGGGAAGCTGCTATTGATCCCGTCTGCCGCCACAGCCGGTTCTCATTTAGCTGGAGAAGTTAAAGACATTAAAGGGCTGTGACGGAGAGGGGAATAAAAAGCCACAGCCAAATGGAAGGAAAGGTCACTGAGGACAAGCTGTGGGCAAGCAGGAGCGCTCCCGGAGGAAGAGGATGCACCTTTAACCCTCCCTGCCTCGCTGTCTCACACCACCACTCGCATTATTAGTTTAACACCGGCAGGTGAGCCCTTTGCTGGGCTTTTTGGGAGCACAAACAGAGCCTCCCAGGGTCCCTCTGCCTTTCAGGTCTGAGCTTTGGGTTCAGGATCACAATTCCAGTCTCCTTCCAGCTCTCCCAGGACCCCAGCCCAGCTGATGGGCACTGGATTAACGTGGCTTGGAGCAAAAGCTCTGGGCATGGCCCCAGCCCTCGCCCTGAGGAGGGCACAGAGGGAGGGACACACACACAGTTGTGCATCACTAAAGGATGGCATTAAAATCCCCGATTTCCTTTGGCTGAGCAGGGTGAACATGTTGTAGGGCTTTTGGGGGATGTGAGAATAGCAGATGGGGAAGGACAAGGGGCTGGAAGCTGCCCTTTGCTGATAGAAATGTTTTACCTAAAATATTCCAATTGGGACTCATGAACTGGGCTGCAAAGGTGTTGGGAGGGCTGTGTGGGGCAATTTTCATCCATGCTGGGGAATAAACTCCCTTTTCCACTCTAGCTGGACAGATTTCCACGGGAATCCCTTCCAATATGTGACATTGGAATACACAAGATGATATGACATATCCAGCCCTTCTCCCATTGCCTCCCTCTCCTCTGCTGTTCCCTGAGCAGGGGGAACACGACCAGAGCACTTACTTTGCCCGTACTGGCCATACTGGTATCCAGCCACGGGGTCCACGCTGTAACTGGTGGTGCTGTAGGTGGGAGGACAGTAGGACTGGGAAGTCGGGAGGCTGTCCACGGATTTGATGGAGTCACTCCTCTGGCTGCAGCTGGCAGAGATGGAGTTGGTGGTGTCCAGGCCACCGTGAAGGGGAGAGATGGAGAAGTCAGCCTGGGGCTGGGGAGGAACCCCACTGGGATTGCTCAGGATGCTCATCACCTGCAGAAACACGGGAGGACACACGTCACGGCTGGAGGAGAAAGGGAGGGCACAGCTGCCTTCATGCAAACCAGGCAGAGACAACCTACACGTGGTGGTGCCCTCTAAAATGCAGTACCAACACAGGCTGGAGAAGGAAGGCCTGCTCCCACCACAGAAGGCCAGGCAGACCCCACAGCTGGCTCCTCTGGGTATAATGTTTTATTATAAAGCCCTTAACAGGGTTAGTGAAGAAGTTCCTTCACAGCACACTCAGTGTCTGGTCTTTTATTGCTGCCCTGCCAACAATATTTGCTGTGCTGCTCACAAGGAACGCTGGACACAGGAGTAACCTTGGGATAGACTGCCCTCAACCAGCAGTCCCTCCCTTCCCAAACATAAAACAGGAGCAAAAATCCATATTTTCCACAGGGGACAGCGCAAACAGCCCCTTTCTTAGGAAGTCAGAGCATGGCTTGGTTTGCCAAGGTCCCTGAACAAACCACATGCAAACCCTTTCTGGTTTTGATGCAGATTCAGCTTTAGGGACTCGAAATGTCACAGTTCTCTTTACCCCCGAATGTTAAAGGATAACAGGTCCTGGTCCCGCTCATTTCAGTGCAGTGCTTGGTTTGGAAACGTAATTAAATTTGCACACAACCAATCTTCCTGCTTGGAGACCCAAAACAGATGAACTCTGTTTTGGTTCTTTTTTCCCCCCCTCTCTTTTGCAGCAAAAAAAAGCCGGATTTGTTCCTGCGGGCGAGCTCGGGGTAAAGCTCTGCCTCTGCCCTTCGCAGGGACCCCGATCCCGCCAGCGCTCTAATGCAATTGCCTTCTGCAATCAGCAGAATTAGCCCGGGGCTGCCAAGTTAGGAGTGCAAAGAGTTTGCAGAGGGAACTCCTGATGGCTCTCGCTTGATGCCGCAGGCTGGGCAAGGGCGGGGGGGACAGGGGACAGTCACCTCGGGGGGCCCGTCGGGCGCTCAGATGCCGAGCGGCTCAAACGCTCCGCATTTAGCATAACCTTATTGACATCAATTAAAGTGGCAAATTGGAAATATTTGGAGCCTGGCAAGTGGTAAAATGAGCCCTTTATCCCCCCCAGCAGCGGCCTGGGGAGCTATTGTGCAGGGGCTGCATTCTCGGGAGGGACACAAGAGGGGTTGTATTGAGAGGGCAGAGTGTCCCCTTCCTGCTCACCTTCCCCATCCCTCCTCCCTCACCTTCCTCCCGGAGCGGGGGCTTAGGCTGAATGACCAGCTCCACACCGGCCTTTGCTTTCTAAAGCTTCTCCTCCCCCCGGAAAGGCTCAGGAATCCCGCAAGGATGCTTTGCCTTGATGTAAAAGCACCTCCCGGGCTCCGGCGGCCCGAGATGCTTCCCAGGCATTTGTCTGGCCGGGCAATTCGGGAGCAGGGGTGGCTGGACCCCCGTGGAGGAGGAGGCAGAGGGGAAGGGGGGTAGTTAAAAAGCCTGGAAAATCAATCTAAGCCCGACCACTGGGTTTGTCTGCGGTCGGAACGGAGACACGGGAAGGAGCTTTGAAGAAGGTGAGGAAAAGCAGCACGGAGCTCCTTTACCCTCTCCCTCCGTCGGGGCTTTCAGCCCGCTCTGAGCTTGGGGTTTGCTGCTGGTTCTCAAGAGTTCCAACTGGCTTAGCTGTCTCTCCGCCCTGGGGTTAGACAGAGCCCAAATTACCGCCAGCTCTGCAGCCCCTCCAGGCACAGTTAATCAGTGATTAAACCTCGAGGTGTCTGGATGAAGATGTTTAGCCCTAACTCTGTGCCAAAAGGCGCCCGTGGAACTCCCTGCCCCACCACAGCCCAAAGACCGGGGGATGAAGGAAGGAAATTGCATTTAAATGTGCAAGACAGTGGATTAATACACGAATGGGGCTGTCATGCTTTCCTGGGTGGATGTAACATAAACTTCTCTGCCTCAGGGCTTTTGCAGTGGGGAAATCATGGAAGTGCAGCCTGGGGGAAGGTTTTTCAGCTGCAGAGTTATTTGTAGCCTTCCACTAAAGCCGGGTCATGAACTTTGATCTGGCTCAGCTGCGAATCCACTCGATCCCACGGGCTGCAGGCAGAGCTCAGAGCTTGGGCATCCCCTTGGCTGGAGATGTCACACCCCTGCCCCGATGGACATCCAGGACATTCACACCCCCCCAGCAGCCACCAGGCACGACTGGCTTTCATTCACAAGCAGAATCAGATGTTAAAAACCAATAAACATGCACGCAAACACAGATGTATGAATTATGAGTTATTTTTGGAAAGCTCCAGCTCAGGCAGCGCAGAGCCAGGCTGGTTTTCCTTCCCATTCCTGAGCTGTCCAGGTCTGGAAGTGCTGCCTGGCCGTGGATGTGCTGCCTGCCCTGCCAAGCCCTGCAGGTGCAGAAAAGATCTTGTGCACTGTAAAACGAAGGGCAACTGGAATCACTCACAGAGCAGAGGGTTTTTCTGGTCCTCTCCCTCCTGGCCATCTCCCCAAAAGAGTCAGTCAGCTGCTTCATATTACTCCGAGAAAATAAAAGGCTCTTGGAGCAAGCAGAAGTCACATTAACACTTCCTCTAAGGCCCTTTTTAAAAGGAAGGGGGATGTAAAGCAAGGCTGGTAAATGAAACCCAGATTCACACTCTTCAAACTCAGGCACCGGAGAAGACACTTGCACAAATCCTGCTAAAAAAAGGAATTGGCTTTCATCAGTCGGGATCAGGAGCGAGTTCTAATCCCAGCCCTCTCCTGACTCACAAGGGCTTGTGCAAGTCACTCCAGCTCGGACTCGACTCGACTAACCTTAGTCATGTGAAGTTCTAGTCTCTGCTAATCCCCCAGAATCCCTCTGCACAGAGGCTGACACTTCTGAAGGACAAGCCAGCCCATCCCAAGACCTCTCGCTGAAAGAGAAAGGGCTGAATTTCCCTCTGGAAATCCAGGGTGAAACGTAAGGACGGCGATATTTCCTCCCGGTGATTGCAGGGTGGTGAATGGACTCGGGGCTGAGCAGGAGCTGGAGATGGACATCCCTGCTGGATGCTGCCAGGGATGTGGGTGGCTCAGAGCTGCAGGGGAGCCCTGACAGGGGCTCGGGGCTCAGCTGAGCCAGGAGCCCCCAAAATCTCTGATTCCTCTCCAGCAGCACCGACCACGGGAAGGATCTGCCTTTTCCAGGCGATTTGGGGCCGAGCTCCCCCAAGGCTGTGTTTGCTCAGGTTGGTCAGAGGGTGGCATCCCATCTTGTCCACCCCAGGACCTGAAGGTGTCAGGAATAAGAGCAGTGAAAGAGATTTCTGATTCCCTCTTGGCCACGTGGCCACCCAGCCCAGATAACCCTGAATGAGCCCCCCAACCTCAGCAGTCCCCCATTCTCTGACTTCTTGTTTCGGCTGAATAAACTCATTTTCCAGGCAACTTTTGAACTTAGGACAGTCTGAGGCATCTGGAGAAATCCCCTCCTCAAGAATGCAAAGTCCTTTTCCTTCTTCTTTTTGACCTTGCTTTCTTATAATTTATTACTTCTTGGTGCATTATCATCACTAACTAAAAATCAATACCCTCTTCACATCTGCAAGGGTTTATCTGGAGGGAAATCTGCTCCCTGTCCATCACTGTGACTGGCAGCCTTCCCTTTCCCCTCCCTCTCCATCACTTGTCTCTCCCTTTCCCTTTGCTCTTGTCCCAAATCAGTCACAGGAGTGGCGTGGGCACACACTTTGGGCTAAGTCAATACCAGCCACGGTGCCTTCAGCCTCATCCCTGCCCTTTCCAGAGGTCATTTGCCATGGGAAGAGCAGGTTGGGGGTCCTGATGTGTTGGGGACACCAAGGTTAATGCACAAAGACCCTCCTGGATGAAAGAAGCAGCTCCCCCCTCACCTCCTGCTGCTGCCTCCCTCCCCACCCTCATCTCTGCAGCTCCCCCCTTGTTCCCCCCCGGGACGTTTCATCACTCTCTCCCATACTTTAAAAGAAGGGGAGTTAAAAAAATGTAATTAATTCCCTCCATTTCTGAGCTGGCCCTCAGGGCCTCTGGCCGTGGAAACTGTAGCAGGGGAAATGTGCACCCTTTATGATAAACGGAGGCGGCTTTGGAAAGGGAAGTGCAATTAGGACCTTCAATCTGTGCAATCAGGCTTCAGATTTTAGGGGGGGGGGGGACAGTTGGGTGTGCTGGGGGGGCAGGAGGGGCTTCAGGGGCACAGGAGTGATGGGGAGAGATAACACAGAGATAGAGAAGGGGCTGAGCTCGTCAGGAGAGAGCAGAGAAGTTTTGAGCCCAAACCTTGCCCCAGCAGACCTGGCTGATGCACCTTGGTGGTTTCTGGGGGCAGGAGCTCTCTGGGACATCCTGAATCCCCAAATCTCCTTCCTTCCTTATCATCCTGCTAAGATACCCAACTGATGGAGACATCAGGCCCTGGCCAGGGCAGGGTTTGTATGGACACCCTGTGATCCTACACTGCCCCATGAGCAGGAAGGTGTGGTGAGGAGCTCAAACTGCAGCAAACCACGGTGTGGGGAGGCAGAATGTGCCTGCAAATAGCATTTCCCAGAGTGACTCCCCGTGCTGAGGAGTCTCCATTGCTGGACACTGGATCTGACACAGGGCAGAGCATGCAAAATCAGAGGCTGCCTTAGAAAAATGCTGCTTTTAGGAACTGCTGAGCTGGGCTGAGCTCTGAATAAAGGGAGCACAGAGTTAACTCCATGGGGAGGGTTCCCTAAGGATCTCAGCCTGGAGAGCAGGCACAGAACCACAAGGGAGAACAGAGCAAGGGTCTCCTGATGGTTCTGTTCCCGAGGCTGTGGCACTGCTTCCCTAGGAATGGGTAGAAATCCCCCCTCCATGGGAAAGGCTGGAAATGTGGTCAGCTGGAGGATGTGATGCTGCACCAGGCCAAAATTCTCTGTTGGGAGGCTGAAATCTCTCTCTGTTTCAGCTTCTGGGGTGTTCCAGCTTACAGCACTTCCTGGGGAGTGGAAGGTCTGCCAGGGGCCTGATGGCTGGGATGGGAAAGGTGCTGGATCTCAGGGGTTTACTAAGGACAGGAACTAAGTCAATGCTCCTCCATGAGGGCTTGGTCTTTGCCGTTTGTGGCTGGTTCAGCTCCTGCTCCAGGTCAATCATGCCCTGTCCTCTTAAGTCTGGTTTTAACTACTTGGTGGGGTCCCAGCTTAATCTTTTCCATCTTTCTTTTGCAGCCTGTTCAGCTGATCTTCTCCCCCTCCCTTGCAGAAGGCAACCCTCCCTCACATGAATGCTTTTTGATCTCTGTGCCTTCATTTTCCCTTGGTGGGAAGAGGAAGAGTCGATTATTCTGTACCTACATTAAATGGAAACAAAGTGAAGAGGTGACTGTAGGACTACTGAGAGCCAAAGAAAGAGTTAGGAGGAGATAAATACAGTTTCCCCAAAGATCTTCACTTGAAAGGAGGATAAATATATGCAAATATGCCCCTAGGTAGGACTAAAATGACTTATGTAGCAATCACTAACACTGCACTCACAAAGCCAAGCAATTAATTTTGAATATTTTCTAAATCACCGGGCCCAGCTGAGTTGTATCCCAACATTCCAAACCAAACCAGTAACCAGGCTGAGGGTCCAGACAGTTCTTCCCACCTCCTGCCCCTGGAAAACGCCTGACAATCGCAGTCCCTTCCATCTAAAGTCACTTCCAACCATATTTTGGAGCAAACTGGCACTTCATGAAGTGGTTTAGTGGTGTTTGGTCAAAGGCTGGACTTGATTTTGGGGATCTCTTCCAACCCAGGTGATCCTATGACTCCCATGAACCTGCTTTCAGGGGAACATCACTGGCTCCTGGTTCACACGGCCAGAAATGAGGACTTAACCCTCAATTCTGGTTTTGTGTTGATTAAAGTTTAAGAAACCTGATGTTCCTCTGCCTCAGCCACCCAGGTCTTCACAATCCCTCCATCGACAGAGAACAGTGGATGAGCTCCCAGAGTCTCACAAGTCCTTCCTGCCATGGAAGGGCTCCAGGGCTGATGTGGCTCCTGCTCTCCAGTGGGAGAGTCTCAGTTTCCTGCCTTAACCTCCCACATTCCCTCGGAAAATGTGTGGTGGCCGCGCCAAGTGTGGAAAGCTGGGACCAGAATCCCTCGAATCCCTTCATCCCCTACATTCCCATGGGACACAGAGCCCTTCCAAGTGGTCACAAACAGTCACAGTTTGGCAACCAACGACAAACCCAGAAACATCATCAACACCTTCCAGCCCCTTCAAACATCGGCAGGACCTTCCGGCGCCGGAGGGGACGGGGCTGGGACGCAGCGGGTGGGATGGAGATGAGCACTTGTGTCCTAAAATGCCCCTGTTCCACTTGATGGATGACAAGGTGCCACACACTCATGATGGAGAGGGCTTTGGGGGGTGCTGGGGATGGGATGGAGCCGGGGATGCGATGGAGAGCTGCAGCGAAGCGGAGCCACGAGGGCTGCACAAGGAGGGGGTGAGGGGAAAGCAAAAGGCGGTGGGAGGTTATTACCTGATTGTTCAGGGCTATGGTGAGGTTCCACCGGGAGCACTGCATCTTGTTTTGGGCACCCTGCTTCTGTAGAGATGTACAAATTACGGAGAAGGTCTACAGAAAAGTTTCTAAGCTATACAAAAGAACGGGAAGGTCTTAACTGTGGGGGTGAGAGGAACGGCTTAAGTGTGGATGGTGTGGGAAAGAGGAGTGGGCTCTTCTCGCAGTGGAGGTACCACCAGAAGCTCCACGGGGTCATACATCCCATGAGGGCTCTGAGAAATCCTGTGGGAGAAGTGGAATTGGGAGAGGAAGGGTGGAGGCATCGCTGTGAGTGGGAATTACAATCAAAACTGCTGGCTCTAGAAACAGGAGCCACTATCCCTGGTATGAGGGCACCAAACTCTGCTGTCCCTGACATAAAAGCACGGGGGAAAGGCTTTGGTAAGCCGGGTAACCAGAGAGAGGAAATAAAAAGACATGCCAATGTGGGGTGGTTGAGGTAAGAAAGGGTCCCAGTTCCACAGGCATCGATTTCACTGCCAAGGAAAACCAGGACACGTGGGCTCATCCCTCCCAGAAACTGGAGAAGCTCAAGCCAACAGGCAATGGAGCACCTGGACATCCCCAGACCATCAAAGGGCTTTGATTTTCATGCACAGCTGAGCATCTCCACCTGGAAATGGGCAGTTTGGGCTTTACTACCCATCAGCACCATCGTTGGTGTGGTGTTACCCAAGCACGAAGAGCTTTTCCTGATTACATTGGAATTGATAAGGTATTTGATATAGAATAAACAAAAGAAGGCCAATGTTTCCCAAACGTGCTGGTCAGCAAACTGAGCCACCCAGTGCCCCTGATTTGTAGGCAGCAAAGTCACCACAGGCAAACTCCCTTCCTCAATGTATTTAACCCTACTTTTCTCTGTGAAGGCCGAGGGAATATATTGGAAGGGAAAGTGTCCATGGGAAAATCCCTCTGGTGAAATATGGAGCATCTCTGGGCAGCTTTAAAGAGAGTATTAATTGAAGGGGTATGAGTCTTCCTTGTGGAGTTTTGGAACTCCCAAAGTCACCTGGGGCGAGAAAGGAGGAAGGCACAGCCATGGGAAACTGGAATTCCTAACATTTCCAATCCCTCAGCATTTCCAGCCTCGACAGAAGGACTCGGGTTAGATTTGGGGTTGGAAATGGGCTGGGCTTGTGTCTCTTCTCCTGCCTTCCTGGGTAAGCTCAGACCTGCTGATGGCAGAGGGAAGGAAAAGCTTTTGGGGCTCGCTGAGAGATACAAATTACCAAGAAATTAACTAACACACCCCAAGATTTCCTGCTAAATCGGCCCTAAATCCACGGCTGGGGTGTGAGGACGGGCAGGGAGGGGAGATCACGCAGCACAACCTGGTCCCAGCAAATTAAAACTGCTTTAGAAACTCCTTTTATTCCTCTCTCCAGCAGCCCCACGGCGGCAGAGACTAACAAAGCCGAGCCCAAACTCACAGAAGGGTCCCCTCTTACACTTCTCTCCCTCGTTTTATTCTGATTTCCCCCCCCCCATTTCTCAGCTAAGCTGCTCTCACTATCACAGCCCCCTGCGGACACCGCTAATGGAGTGCTGGGGCTGACTTACTGCTTCCAAAGAAGATTTCCTGGGATCCTTTGAGTCCTCTCCGTGCCCCCCCTCGCCTGCCTTTCTCTCTCTTTTGGGAGAATGCAGGGGAGCCTCTATAAATGTGAAAGGAGCTGCACTACAAAGAATCCCCCGAGTGGCATATCCCAGCCCCGGGCGAAGCTGCTCGGTGCGCTGATAGTCCTGGATCTGCTCTAGGACTCGCCTTTCTCTCCCCCTCCCTCCTTCTCTGATCAATCAAGGGCTGTAATCAGTTAAGGTCCAGCTTAACTGCAGTGTAAGATACACCAGTTTAGCAAAGCCGATGCCTCCAGGGTTCCCAGCGTAAATAGGGAGAGGTCATGGGGAGATGAAATAACCCCGATAAGTTCAGCAAGTGCAGGGCTGGCCGGGCTCGAACCACACGTTTAATAACTCGAGCTGGAAGAAAGGGAAAATCCCAAGTGCTTTTCCATTGCCAGCTCCCTGTTTTATTGCTCTTCCAGCTCCCTGCAATTTTAAGGGGTGGGTTTCTCTTTCCAGCTCCGACCCAGGTCCTGGTCCTGCCTGGGAGAGCCTTGAGTGGGTTTGGATCTTCTGAGGATGAATTTTTAGATTCAGGACCTCTTTTTCCCTCCCCCGCAGGTCCTGAATGCAGGGAAATGCCTTTTCCAGCCCTGCACAGTGCCATGTGCTCTCCGTTTGGGCTCCTCTCTGCTGCTAGGGAGCACTGTGGTGTTTCAATAGACAGGGAGCTGCTTGCTTTTGCCAAACATGAACCTGCAAACCCTCACAGGCTCCGAAATGCGGGATAAAGGAGCTGCATCCATCAAGGAGCAGAGTCCACTGATGTGGGGGCATCAGTGTAAACAACTAATAGGAAATAGAAGAGAAGAAAGTGGGGATCCCTTCTGGAAACAATGGCTTTAATGGAATTATTCATCAGTTACTGTTAAAGTTAAGATGTTCCAACTCAACCATCCCTGTCCCTGTGTTGCTCCATGGTCGAGCTTTTCCCTTCTCTCCAGAAATGTCCATTCTCAGAGATGGTCCAGGGGAAAACGAGCCCTTTGTGTCCCCTGTTTGTAATCACCTTTACACTGTTCATGCTGTGCTGGATCCAAACATCTTACAATTCCATTATAATTCCATAGTGCATTTCTCCAAGAGGAGCTGGGGACACTCCCATTGCTGAAATCCCAGAGCTCCTCTCTGCCCCTCAGATGGGAGAAATCCACCAGGGTTCCCTCCCTATCAAACCCACCCCCAAATTCTACCTGGTCCTAATCCCAAATTCCTAACTCTGACCACAACACAAGGTTTGGATCCAACCACCACCGTGCTGCCTAATTGGGCATCGCCCCACTAGGAATTCCAGAGAGGGAGGAAAAAACCATCCAGGATTTATGAAAAACGATGCAGGCACACAAAGAGCAGAACAAAATCTTTAACCAGAAGCGATAAGAAAGCCCTAAAGGAATGGAGTTTAGATCACTATCCCTCTTTGAGTCCCCCAGCTCTTTAAAAGCTATTTGGGCTGGAGTTTTCCCGTGGTGTTAGAGGTGCTTACTTAAGCAGGGGATGAGATTAATTCTTGCCTGGGTGTTTTGGCTCTCCTGTACCTGGGGTCTGCTAAGTTTGCAATGATTATTTCTGTAGTCATCACAAATGGGGGAAGCCTTTGAACAAGAAAGTAGAAAAGCAGAAGCTCCTGGGCTAACACGACATGAACTGCACTTCTTTTTGTTTGGCTGGCACTATTTGATTTTGGCCACGTGGGTAGGCGCTCCAAAATAAAATACCTTGTAGAATTACGAGACGAAGGCACCAAGAAGTGATTTTTGAGCAGCAGAGTAGCAAAATGGCTATTTTAAAAACCTTGCTTTTCTTCGGAGCGTCATTGACGCCTTGAACTAAGTGATTTTTGAGAAGAAAAGCTGGCAAAGCTGTGTCTGTGCCGAAGGGAAGGGTCTTGCCTCATTAAAATTAAACCTCTTTTAAAGGAAAACAGCAATACCTTCCCTAAGTGGGCATGTGATCCCACAGCACATCCCTTGCTCTCCTGTACAAACGCAAGCAAAGAACTTTATATTCATTAACCCCCCCAGCTCCTGGCTGAGCTCAGAACTCTGGTTTGGGAAAATATCTTGCTCAAAAGCCTCCAAAAAACCAAGAAATTAAAAAAAAAAGGCAAATCCTCTGACTTGCTGAGTCGTGCCCCTCGCTGCAATGCCAAGGGCAGGAGTGAAGGTATCACCCCCTTCTTTTACCGGAGCAGAGTTTTTAAGGCATCTCCTGCACGGAGAAGTTTTAAAAGCACACAAACCACTGCTGATCCCGAGATAAATGGTGGAAAAGGGATTAGAGCTACTTAGCGGAGGAGAGGGAAGACTCAGGAAGGGCTGATTATTTTAAAGATATGACTATTTAAAGATAATGATTGCATAAATTTAATTAATGCATTTTCATGCCGCAAATGGCCGTTTTGTAATTAATGTATCTGGCCTCGCTAAGCATGGGAGATCACATCTCCCAGCCCCCCCATCCCTCCCCAATTCCCCCCCTCTGCCTCCCGTTTAATGAAAGACAGAAAGCAGATGACAGAAACAATTTGTCAGCCCGTACGGGTGTCAGATGCCTAATTGGTTGCGCTGAGTTAGTGGGAAGTAAAGGGGGAGAGGGTCGAGGCTGGGGGGGCTCTTCCCTCTTTCTCCCGGGCTCCAGGGTGGCTGTCCGCGCTGGGCAGGGGGAGCCGAAGCGGTCCCTGTTAATTGGCGGAGATTAGGACACAGATTGGCTGTGGCAGGGACTGGGCAGTGACAAGAAGGGGACAGGAGAGGCTGGTTAACACCCGTGCAAACAAGCTGCCATATCTCACAAGGCGTTAAGTGCCGGCAGCGATGACAGAGCCGGGGTTATCCAGCTCCTGCTTCCCTGGCTCCTGCAGCATCCCGGGACCGCGGGGTTTGGGGCTCGCATCACCTCCGCTCTCCGTCCTCCGGCTCGGGGAGGAACCGAGACCTTGCTGGGAAGTTTGGGCAAAGCAGAAAGGCTGGACCCCCAAAAACAAGAGCCCTGCCTGGGTTTTACGTGCCCTAAACCTGAGTTCGCACCAGTGTGTCAGCTCTGGCACCTGAGAGATGCTCAGGAAAGTCTCTGTGTGCTGTCTCCTCCTGGGAGACGGTGGGAAAAGCGGCAAAATGAAGGAAAAGCGGAGTTAATGTATGTCCCAGCTGGAGCCTCGGCTTTGGGGGTGCCTTTGGGTCGGGGTAATAAAGCTCCCATCTGATTCATTCTCCCCTGGTCTTTATGTGGAGAGAAAAACCTCCTGTCCACACCCAACCACAAAAAATTATATCAGGGAGCAAGTCCTGAACTCCAGTGAGAGCTGAGCATCCCCGGGGGTGAGCATTCCCTGTTTAAATGGGATATTGGGAAGGAATTCTGCCCTGGGACGGTGGGCAGGCCCTGGCACAGGGTGGGCAGAGAAGCTGTGGCTGCCCCCGGATCCCTGGGAGTGTCCAAGGCCAGGTTGGACGGGACTTGGAACAACCTGGGCTAGTGGGAGGTGTCACTGCCCATGGCAGGGGTGGGACTGGGTGGGCTTTAAGGTCCCTTCCAACCCAAACCATTTTATGATTCCATAATTTACTCCTTCCATAGAAAACCCAGACACACCCTGGCACAGCTCTTCAGGCTCTCATACACATCTACGTTTTCCCTTCTGGTTTAGAAAACAGGAGTGGGAATGGTTTGGAAAACAGGAATGGGAATGGTTTGGAAAACAGGAGGGGGAATGGTTTAGAAAAGAGGAATGGGAATGGTTTAGAAACAGGAGGGGGAATGGTTTGGAAAACAGGAGGGGGAATGGTTTAGAAACAGGAGGGGGAACGGTTTGGAAAACAGGAATGGGAATGGTTTAGAAAACAGGAAGGGGAATGGTTTGGAAAATAGGAGGGGGAATGGTTTGGGAAACAGGAATGGGAAGAGTTTAGAAAACAGGAGAGGGAATGGTTTAGAAAACAGGAATGGGAATGGTTTAGAAAACAGGAGTGGGAGTCCTTGGGCAATGGAGCTCTGCCAGGGGAAGGAAGGTGGTCCGCTGTGTATGAAACAACTACTAAATGCTGACAAGAACCATATTGGCTGAGGGCAGAGCACGGGGTGGGCAGCCGGGGCTGTCACGTCGCCGCTCCTGCTCGGCACAGAAGTTCTAGGGCACAATTGGTGTTTATTAAATGACATCCAACAACTGTCGCGTTAAATCAGCGCTCCGGAGCTGGGCGGAAGTCTTAATTTAAAGTGTCGGCAGCTACTGAAGTCAGGTGGTTTGGGCAGGAGGGAAGGGGAAAGGGAAAGGAGGAAGGGAACGTTTGGGAAGGGAAGGGAAAAA
>JAWWEW010000054.1:1322077-1337416 GCA_035583185.1 Anabacerthia variegaticeps
CCACAAAGTGTGTGTGTGTGCTCCATAAAGTGTGTGTGTGTGCTCCACAAAGTGTGTGTGCTCCACAAAGTGTGTGTGTGTGCGCCACAAAGTGTGTGTGTGTGCTCCACAAACCATGTGTGCTCCACAAACCGTGTGTCAGTAGAGAATCTGCAGAGCTGAGAGTGGGGGGAAATACCTGAATTCTCATTTAATTTTGCCCCATACAGAAGGCAGAAGTTCCATTGTTAAACCCAGCTGGAATTGGTAATACTCCTTGCACTGAAGCCCAGGATGGAGCTTTATCCAGATGAGGGATACTTGGGTTGTGGTGATATGCTCACTCCACAGTCAGGAGACACGCTGACACAGCAGAAAGGACCATGAGACAGGGGAGGAAACTGAGGAGCTTCCACTGACTTGAGGAGAAACCTGGTCTTCCCAATTAAAGGAAAACCACCTGTGTATGACAAGAGCCTCAGTGGGATGTCATGAATGAGGGAAGGGACAATGGGATGACAGAATCCCAGAATCCCAGAACTAATCCTCGCTGGAGGATGCAGGACTTGGTGTGTGTTGGCACAGGGAGGAGTGGGATACACACCTGGGAATGGGACTGTGCTTGTCCCACTTCCCTCCAGGACAAACGGGATGAGAAAGGGACAGGGAGGTGGCCTCACAGACCGTGATGCTGAGGACAACTTGGACATGAGGCAGGGCCACTTACTGCAAGTGAGGAGCTGTGGGAAGGCAGACATGGCACGGATCACTGCTCGTGTGCTTGCCCAGCCTCAGCTTTGTAAAGCTGGAGGGGACTTGAGGTGACAAAGCTTGGCTTAGGAGTGAGCCTAGAGAGGGGTAGGCAGCTTAGAGGTCCCTGTGAGGACAAAGGACCACCCTGTGCTCCATCTGGCTGAGGTGATGGGGATAGGGACTGTAGAATCATGGAATGGCTTGGGACCTTAGAGCTCATCCAATCCCACCCCTGCCATGGCAGGGACACCTTCCACCATCCCAGGTTGCTCCAAGGCTCGTCCAACCTGACCTTGACAGGGCAAGAGTGGGGCGAGAGCAGAGAAGCAGGGCAGGTGAAGGGATGCTCACCTTGGGAGATGGTGGTGGTTGGGTAGGTGGAGTCCGGCAGCTGGTAGGGGGGCAGGGTGGGCATTCCCGTGGGGGGGAAGCCCCCTGGCAGCAGATGGTTGAAGGCTGCCAGCTGGTTCGCCCCCGCCTGCTTGCGCCATCTCGCCCTGCGGTTGCTGAACCACACCTGGAGGGGAGAGCAAAGGCCACGAGTGACTCCCTCTGGGATGCTGTCCCACCTCACCCCAGCTGATGATGGTGGTGGGAACACCACAGCACTGGTCAAAACCAGGTCCAAGTCGCTGCCTGACTGGGGTTTGTGAGTATTTGCCTCCAGTCCTCAGTTTCCTTTCAGGTGATGAAGGTGGAACGGAGAAGAAAGACCACCTGGGACTCATTGAATTCTGTCCTGTCTCATCTGGGGTCTGATGGGAACACATTCTGGCCAAAAACAGGGTCAAGTCCCTGCCTGACACAGACTGTGAATGCCACAGAATCCCAGAAGCTGGAAGGGACCCACAAGGGTCATCCAGTCCAACCTTCAGCCGTGCACAGGACCGTCCCCAAGAGTCACCCCCTGTCCCCCAGAGCATCATCCAAACCCTCCAGGAGCTCTGGCAGCCTTGGGGCTGTGCCCACTGCCCTGGGGAGCCTGGTCAGTGCCCACCACCCTCTGGGGGAAGAACCTTTTCCTGAGATCCAACCTGACCCTGCCCTGACACAACTCCAGCCATTCCCTGGGTGCTGTCCCTGGTCCCCCCAGAGCAGAGATCAGTGCCTGCCCCTCCTCTGCCCCTGTCCACGAAGGTGTCCCTGCAATGAGGTCTCCCCTCAGTCTCCTCTCCCCCAGTTGAACACCCCAAGTGCCCTCAGTGTCCTCACACACTTCCCCTCCAGAACCTTCCCCATCATCCCTGGACACTCTCCAGTGGCTTCATGTCTCATATTCACCCCATTTCTCAGTTTCCCTCTCCCAAATGACCACACAACCCCTGCCCTGTCTCCTGGCTGAACACATACACCTTTCAAATGGTTCAAGACGCTGCTGAGAGCGCTGGGAGGGTGGTCTGAGCTGTGGGGTGAGCAAGGAGGAATCATTTCACTTGTGTATTCCGGGAGAGTCCACACCAAAATAGATGCACTGCTACCACCTGGCCATTCTGCCTTGTTATCTGACAACGATGTGAATTATGCTGAGGGATTAAGGACGATAATAGCAACACGGCTGCTCTGTTAGGAGGGATAAATAGACAGATTAGCATCATGGTTTCAATGTTAGACAAGCTAAAGAGATAGAACCAGACCGGAGGGAATAGGGGCTTTGCTCAGCTCCTCTGTGCTGCAGCAAATCACTGTTGTCTGTATGCTAAGACATGCCCTGCTTGTAGCAGCACCAGAATTGTTCTGCAGCCAATTTAAATCTGGGGGCATTAAAACAAACCCGGGTTTAATGCCTGTGCAAAGCTGGGCTCGTGTTTCCTGCGGTGCTAGTTTACCTGCAAGACTCCCAGGGAGATTTTTCTAAATGTATTTGCCTGCCCTGGTGTGTTTTATCGTGGGCAATCTCCCTTCTGCAACAGCGGAAAGGGCTTCTTGAGCCGTCTCTTGGGCTTGGTTTGCCTCATTTAATCAGAGAGGCTCTCAGGCCCCAGCCCTGTTTGGGGTTCAGAAGTATGTGGATAAGCTTTCAGGCCAGATGAGAATGCAGCTGCTGGACTTTGGGAGGCCTAAAGGGCTAGAAAACACGATTAAATTTCACAGCAACGAGAAAAAATGGAGCAAAAATCAAGAGTGTGGAGCGTTCAGAGGGGGGAAAAAACCCCCTGGTCTACGTCAGATCAGGAGCTGGGGTTACAAGGGCTTGAGGCACTGCAGCCCAAACTGTGCCAACACCAAACCTTTCCTCCCCAAATCCTGCAGAACTTCAGTCCCCCGTGCCTTGGCCATCAAACAAGGTGCAAAGCTCAACGTGGGCACCTTTCCCTGCTCCTCCCATAAATAGTTACTTGTCCCTGTGTGTTTTTCTTACTGGAAAAGGCAAATTGCTTTACTGGAGTGCTGGCCCACTGCAGTATATGAGTGTACATGCAGCTCCACACTCTAATTTCTGTGAGGTTCTCTGGATCACAGCCTGCTACTGCTCCTTCGACGTGCTCTTCAGCCACTATCGTGCTGTGGAAGCAGTTTAATTAAAACCTGCTAATGATAGCTGTGATCATGATGGCTTAGGAAGGACCTCGGCCTGGGCAGCCCTTAATTTCACGCTGTTATTTACATCCAGCCACAATGAAAACAACAAAAGCCCAGTTTCCTTTGAAGGGTTGGTCTAAATTAAGCCCCTGAAGTGTTTACAGTGCTGATGTCAGGTCCTTGGCTCCAAAAACCTCTTTTCCTTTTTTCAAAAAAGGACCTGTTCCTACTGCCCAACCTCCCAGCACCTTCCAAGAGCGTGACAGAAATGGGTCAGCTCACATCCGATGCCCATTGACCAGGGGGGCCCATGCGGGTCACAATCCCTGCGCCCACTTTTGGCACCCAAAGCTGCTAAAATAAATCTAGGACAGAGTTAAGGAGGGAGAAGCGAATGAATGTTGGGGTCTGTGGCACTTTACAACTCTTTTCTGCAGGGGGATTGCACAGTTTCTAGGAGGAGTGAGCAGCACGAAGGAATAAATCACCTTTTGTTCGCCCTGGTCACGTAAAGAGGACAGTCCCATCCTTTCCTCATGGATGTGAAATTCAAGTTTTGAACCAGGGAGGTGGCCCTTGGCTCCTCCTCTCATATGATTTGATGCCACTTTCACAGTTCAGGGCATAGAAGTTGAGTATTTTTGGTAGCTAAACATAAGGAGATAAATAAGAGGAAAAGGCTTGAGCTGGAAGAGTTTCCACCTCCCCAAAAAAATAAAGATCTCAATGCTGAGAACATCATCTAAAATTCAAACACCTGAAGGGACAACACACGCAAGGTCTGAATCTAGGAAGTTTGGAAGGTGCTGGGGATGTTTTGTTCAGAATTAAAATGTACATGTGGGTGTGATGGCTCCTCATGTCTTGATCCTCCACATCCAGTGAGGACCCTTTAGATTTTATAGATGAGGCTCCTTTATATTTTAAGGGAGACAAAAGGATGTTCTGGATCCTTTTTCCAGCCAGGTAGGGTGAAAAAAAAGTCCTTTTCATGAGTCATTTTGTTTTATAATGCACATGGGCTTGTGAGGAAAGGAAAGATGAATTCCAAGAGGGCGGATTATCACCAAAGAAATTCAGTTCTTAATCATTTTCCACCTGTGACTCCAGGAAAGTTGTTGCTTTTCTGATTTGAATTCAGTGCTTCAACAAATTTTAGTCCCCTGCCTCTGATTAGCACCCCTAAACTGAGGCTAAACCCCACATTTTCTTGCACCCAGCCCTCCGAGACAGAGGCTCTCTCGAAGGGCCAGAAGGCATCAAACCCAGCACGGCAAGATCTTGGAGCACCTTGGTTGCAAACAAACAAATAATAAATGATAATAATAATAAATACACCTGAATTCCCACCTACACATCAAAATGTAGTGTTTCCTCCAAAAGCAATGGGAGAATCTGGCCCCAAATACACCAAAACCTTCCACAAAGCCATTGATAGGATTTATCTCCCCGTGCAGAGGAAGGGACGTTTCATGGCCCAAACAGGTTGATTCTGCCCCTTATTTAGAACCCAGGGGGGACAAGTAAAAAAAAAGAAATAAATAAAAAAAGGAGATACTTTCCAGCTAATGACGTTAGCAAGTCTTCCCCTTCCCCTGCCTCAAAGGTGGCTCAGGCCTTTCTGCTTATAAATCATTTTATTGGGAGTTAAAATACAGAGGCTGGAGCATCTCCCTGTAATGCGAGGTGCACTTCAAAGGGAACCTGCTTTCATTTCCCAACAGTTAAGGCTTTATCAGCCACTAAAGATTCCCCCTGCCAGAGGATCCTGTTACACCATGGTAAGCCTGGGGTGAAGGCTGTGGCTGCTAAACCCAGGAGGAAGGGGAGGAAGAGGAGGAAGTTTGGAAGCTGCTGGGAATGGGTTTTTTAGGGGCTGACTGGGCTGCATGGCATGGTTGGAGTTTTATGCCAGGACAAGGTTTGGGAGAAGGGCTGTGTGAGACACTCAAGAGCAGAAAAACCAGGGCAGAAACGGGATTTTTCTTTAAAAAAGGAGTTTTCATGGGTGCTTCATAGCAGAGACCCTGTGCTGTGTGAATGTGCTGCTTTCCAGGGGTGTGGAAGGGCAATAGAGGCCACTGGAAACAACAGTTTGTACCTGCTGAAGGCATTTGGGGCTTTTTTTTTTATCCCTGGGAATTGTTTTCCATAGAATATATGAAGTGGGCAGATGTGTTAGAGTAACTGCTGGGGGGGAAAGAGGTAGATACAAAAATGCCCTCGTGGAAAACAGCTGGAAAGAAAATATCCAAGTTGGTTCTTCATGTTCTAGTCAAGCCCAGAGTCCCTCACTGTTCCACCTGCTCCAAGGATCCCCCTCAATCCCTCAGCTCCCCATTCCCTTCCCAGATGGGAGAGGGAGGAATGCTGAGGCTGGAAAACCCTGCCCAATTCCTCACTCTGCAGAAGCAGCTGATTGCAGGAGGGCCCGTCCTCCCAGCCAGGCTGGGCTTGGGGCAAAGGTTAGAACTGGATCATATTTAACCCCAAGGTTTGCACCCAGCCCTGCCAAGAGCCAGCCCGAGATGTCCCAGCCACTTGTTCCCCACCAGCAGAGAAGCTGCAGAAGCAGCTGCCTGCCAGGATGGGGCTGGACTGAATTATCCTGCCCAGATATGGGTCAGCTCCCACAATTTGTCAGACAAGGAGAGGAAAGGAAGGTCAAGAAGAGCCTCCTGTGGGAAAGAAAGCCCGTTGTGTTCCCGCTCAGCCCTAATCAGGACTCAATGTGGGAGAAAGATGGATGGCAGGAACGAGCTCCTAAATGGAAACAGGGATGGAAAAGCCAAGTCAAGCCTTTGCTCTTCGGCAGAATGGAAGGGAAGAGACACGTGTTGGTGTTCATGGGCCCAGGGGGCTGCAGGAGCCACAGGGGAAGGAGTCACGGGGCCATTTATGGCCTAAGCACACCCAAAAAATTCCACCAAAGCCAAAGGGGGTCCCTTGCCAGGCTGCAGGTCGGGTCCTCTCCAGGTTCTCCTTGGAATCAGAGCAGATCCCCTTGGCCACCCTGGTCCATAAATGCTGCAAATTGTGGGTTTCCCAGGAGGGTGAAGCAGAAGGATTTTAGGGAGGAACTCTACACCAAGGGATATTCGCTGCTCCAGATGCCTTTTTTTCAGGTGGAAAGGGTTGGGATGTGATGGTGAATTGGGGTCCTGCAAGTCCATACAAAGGTTTAGTGATGAAGATGAAGTGATGAAGATGCTTCCTCTGCCGGGTGCTGAGGGGTGTGAAAACCACACACCAGAGACCTACAGACATCACTGAGGCTGCTGAGATCATTCTTGGAACAAACAGGATGGGAATACACAGATTTTCCAGGCTTCACCTGCAGACACTTTGGTTCAGTGCTGAGCCTCTGCCATGGGTGGGTGATGTGGTTAAAATAAATATTAAACAAGGTTAGTGGAGCAGAACAAATGACTCCTCACAAATGAGATTATCCAATGAATTCAGCTTCTATTCCTCCTGGCATCTCCCAAGTCCTGAAGGTGTTAGCTATTTATAATAACCCACGGAATTGCCATAAACAGGTTGTGGGATGTGGAGATGTTTGGGGTTTTCTTTCGCAAACCACTTGTGTTTTTTAACAAATCACTCCCAGCAGTGAAATATTTTTATTGTGACATTGATTGCTTTGCTCTTGCAATATCCTTTCAAACACTTCCTCAAGCAAAAGGCCACCCCTCCCTTGAAATGATCATCTCAGTAGGAACATTTCGTAGCTCCTAATGGATTTCATACTCCAGGCAGGGAAGCAGGAGAAGTGGGATGGATCTGTCCACTTCCACACCACCCTAAGCCCAGCTTGGAACTCCTGGATTCAGAACTCCAAGCCCAGCCCTGCCCAGTGATGCAGCTTTGCTACTTCCTGCAATGGAAGTTCATAATATTTCCATATTTTTAAATATTATCACCGAATAAACCAGCTTTTGGATACCCAAATGTTGTGTTTTCCAGCTCCACGTTTTCCAAATCTGTCTCTCAGTGATGATTTCAGCTGTCAGAGGAAATTCTGCTAAAATAGAATCAAATTTGAGATAAACCCTGGTTTTACCTCTCTTTATAAACCCCAGGTCTGAGGATGAATGGGACTTGAGGAAGCTGAATTAGGAAGGGTTCACTGCTGTCAGAAAGCAGCTGTATTTATAAACTGCTTTCTCTCTTGCACACTTCCTTCTTAGACAGCCAGGTCTTAATGGTGTTAAGAACTGCATTTAGACATTTCAGGAGAGGCTTTGATGTTCACACCTCATCGAGGTGAACGAGATGTTGGAGAGTAGATTTCCTGCTGCTATTGTTTGGCTCCGGATAGGCTGGGCTTTAGCAGCAAATCAGCAGCACATCGAGCCCCGCTATCAAGATTTGCTTTGCCAAAGAAAAGCTTTTCAAAATGGCTTAAGCGCCACGGGAAGGGGCTCAAAGATTAAAACATCCCGGCAAACCCCTCCTCCTGATTATTAGAAATATTTTCCAGTGTTGACCACATGGAATATATTTAATTGGAGCCCCAGCAAAGAGACTGGGGAGGTTGAGGATGGACGAGAGCCACGGCCACTGGGTCACTTCACTGGTGGGAGCAGAGGTTCAGCACTGGGCTGAGCAAAGCCTGGCAGGAATATTTGGGTCCATGCCCTGCTTGGAAATTTTGTCGTCAAGGTTTTTCTCCTAAAACCTCCGGGAAGGCCTGTTTGTTTTGGATACAATGGCACAGACACTCTGCTGCCATAAATCAGTGCGACTTCCCTGCCTTCCATTTAGAGCAGCCGAGAGTGCAGAGTTACACCCAAACACTCCATCCCAGGGGCTCAGGGCTCCTTCCTTGCTTTGGCCTCTGGGCCCTCTGTCCTTTGTCCAAAACCCAAGTCATTCCCACGTTGTTTAGGGCATCTCAGTTTGTGGCCACGAGGTTGGCACTTGGAGACCCAAAGTGGAGCGAGAAAACCAGGACGGGGCAAACAATCCAAGAAGTCAGTCCCAAGTTTGCACAAACCCCCACAATTTCAGCTAAAAGTCAAGTTTTACTGCTCTGAATGGACTCCTCCACCCAGAGCAGGTTCAAAGCAGCATTTCTGCCATAGATTTGGTTCATAAAGTCCCTGCCCCACACTTAAAAAAGCAGCTGCTCTTGTCAAATGATGCTGCGAGTTTTCATTCGTTCCCGTCGTTCTCGACGGGTGCTTTGCCAGAAGGACTCCAGGATTAGGTTTATCATTTTCATCTGCAGCAAAGCATAATGCACTTAATGAAACAGTGCTGGCTCTTCCCAGCAAGATGCCCTCAGGCTCCCAGAGCTGGGACAACATCCTCAGTCTGTGGGACATCGCTGCTTCCAAGGGGGTGGCCACTGTGGTTCTACGAGGACCAAAAGTGCTGATGCCTTTCTGAGGAGACACAGATGGAATCCTGGAGTGGTTTGGGCTGGAAGGACCCTTAAGGACACGGACAGGGACCCCTCCCACCAGCCCAGGTTTCTCCATCCTGGCCTTGGACACTTCCAGGGCTGGGGCAGCCACAGCTTCTCTGGGCACCCTGTGCCAGGGAGCAATTCCTTCCCAATATGCCATCTGTAATTTCCCCTCTTTTGGTTTAAAACCACTCACCCTTGTCCTGCCACTCCATGTCCTTGTGAAAAACCCTTCCCCAGCCTCTCTTTAGATACTGGGGCTACAATTTTAAGAGATCATCTCTGGCTTTCCCAAAGCTCAGGTGGAGAAAGACTTGCCCCTGTAGTCTGGGTACTGGATAAATTAATTTGCAGTTCAGATACCTGATAAATAACTTTACAATCTGGTTACCTGATAGATTACTTTACAGTTTGATTACCTGGTAATTTAATTTACAGTTTGATTACCTGGTAATTTACTTTACAGTTTGATTACCTGGTAATCTGCTTTACAACTGGACTCTGTCTATTTTTATGTGATTATTAGGTGGTTTGGGGGCTCATTTGGAGTGTTTTCACTGGGACAAGCATGCCATGGTTGCTCTTTTCTGTAACCCAACAGCACTTCTGAGTCTGATTCGTGCTGGAGACACATGAGAGAACAACAGCAACCTCACAAGGAAGGAGAACAGGTCAGAGCATGGGGGAGAAAGAAGAACATTCCCAGCTGCCCTTTAAGGGAGGGGGAGTTGCCTCAGAAGGGCCAGTTTGGACACTCCTCAAAGAGTTTGGGAAGGAAAATGCCAGGTTATGGCAGCTTAGTGTGGTTCCTGGTAATGCTCAGAGACCCTCTCATCATCATCATCATCATCATTACCCCTGAGTTTAACACCTTCATCCCCAAAAAGCACCAAGGAATGCTGGGAGACCTTCTCATCATCATCATCATCCATATTTAACACCATCCCCAAAAAGCACCACCTCAAGGAATGCTCAGAGACCTTCTCATCATCCCTGTGTTTAACACCCTTATCCCCAAAAAGCACCCCAAGGAATGCTGGGAGACCTTCCCACCATCATCATCTGTCTTTAACACCATCCCCAAAAACACCATCTCAAGGAACACTGGGGAGACCTTCTCATCCTCATCCTCATCCTCATCCTCATCCTCATCCTCATCCTCATCCTCGTCCTCGTCCTCATCCTCATCCTCCTCCTCATCATCCCTGTGTTTAACACCTTCATCCCAAAAAGCACCACCTCAAGGAACACTGGGGGGACCTTCTCATCCTCCTCTTCATCATCATCCCTGTGTTTAACACTTTCATCCCCAAAAAGCACCTCAAGAAATTCTGGGAGACCTTCCCACCATCCTCCTCCTCCTCCTCCTCATCCCCATGTTTAACACCCTCATCCCCAAAAAGCACCACCTCAAGGAGCAGGACAGAGCTCTGACCACAGTGACAGCTGGTTAAATTCATTAATGTCACCCCCAAATGCCTCTCAGTTTTATTTTTAAAGGGCAGATCTACTTTCCTAGCCAAATATTTGGTTTCTTTCATGGAAAACTGCATTAGTTTCCCATTTTGGTGTTCACTTCTCTCCCACTGAGGGAAATGGCACAGTGACATTTACTGAATTGGTTCAAACTTCATTTGCCTCTGAATTATATAACATTAATTGGTGGGCTGTGGGTAAAGACAGAAGGGTTTCCTATCTCTTTGCTCCATTTCCATGTAATGTGAGGTTAATTACAGGGATGCTGTTTATTCCTGCCAATTAACAGATGTTTTGAAGCCCCCACCAGCACAGAACAGAGAGATGTGAGACACCCCTGAGAAATCCCTGTCTTTTCTGGATACTGAACTGCAGTAAACAGCAGGTTTCAGCTTCTCCACATCGAAAACAGAACTGCCCTGTGAAAAATTTTGAGTAAAATCGAATAGAATTCCTTTTCTGGCGCTTCATTTGGCAAATGTGAAGCTCTGCAGGACCCGAAGGTGGCTGTTTGTTTACTACACTTTGAAAGTGTGTCACAAAATAAACTAGAGATGATGTGAGCAGCCTTGAAATGCACCGAGCTCACAGAGCCACAATTGCTCTGAGCCCCTTTATTAAATGAAACAGCCATTTTCTCCCAGGCAGAAATCACAACGCTCTCCATCATAAAAATGATCAATAAAGCACTGGCTTGCGACTCCTGCTGCCTGCTTTAATTTTGGTATTGAAATAAAGGTTTCTCAGTGCATGGAATTTCCTGGGGATGAATATCAAAAATCAGCATCCAAAAGGCCCCCACCTCTCAGTGCTCATTTATTCCCACAAATCACCCACTGTCCAGAGCAGAAGAACAAACTTGCTCCTGCTCAGCTGCCCTCGGTCCCACCACCCAAACCATCCACAGGTGATGCCCAGAAGCAAAAACCAGCAGCTCTTTTTTATTTGGGAACAATTCCTGGGAAAGCTTTTTGATGCCGTGCTTTGGAATTGCCACCTCTGACTCATTATAGCCCTGGGAAAAACAGAGCAGGAGGACCCTCTGCACCAAGGAATGTTTGGGAAAAACAACTTTTGGGGGAATTTCTGAGGGTGTGAGGCTGACCCCAGGACAATTTGGGCACATTCACCTTTTGGGTTTATTTTATATTTCTTTCTAGGGGTAAAATAAGAGAGATAAGTGCTAAGGTTTGTTGGTAACACCTTAAAAATGCAGCAAGTTTGGGCAAACAAGTGAGAGAAGGATTGGTCTCAACTCCCCACACCCAAGACAGAAATATCTGGTGGCTCTTCTGACTTTAGTATTGCTTTGAGAAGTCAAGAATTTCCTGGGAAAACGATTTTCCTATTGAAAACCACTCTACTAACAAAGGCAAGTTGTTTATGAGAATAGAGCTGTTCTAAAAAAAGTCCCTTCCCTAGAAATTCCAGGCAGAAAAGCTTCAAAATTATCACAGAATCCCATTCAAGGCGTTTTTTCCACATGAAAACTTTGACATCATCCGTTAGATAACTGCAAAAAACTGGTGTAAAACCCCAAAATACAACCAAGATCAAAATCAAAGCTTCCAGTAAATTACTGAGTAATTATTTAACTGTTAGGTTTAATTTCTAAATCCATGAATGCCTGGCATCCAACTTTCCTGCAAGGGTGGAAAGGAGAACTTGCAGCTGGGCAAGGATTCCTTCAGGCCTGGACAATTCGTGTGGCCACATGAGTCAAGGCATTGCCTTGCACAAAAACCCGTGGGAATTCCCACTGGTGGCTTTGCTGGGCGTGGGTTGGACACTCTAATCCTGATTCAGTCAGAAATCCATGGAATTCTTGTGCTGAGTTCGGGATTAACCTTCTCACAGCTCCTACCTCGGGGTGTGTTGAAGTGTGGAAGCTGAAATGTCCCATCTCAACCACCCAAACACTGCAGGGACCCTCCAAAAACACTGCTCAGCCTCCCCTGAACTGCCTGGCAGAGGAGAAACCAGAGCTTGGAGCTGCTGCCCACCACCCCCACCTCTTTTTTGGGAAGTTTTTTGGCTGTCAACGTATCAAACCTCCACTTAGCTGGGCAAATGTGGCCAGGCAGCCTCTGAGACCTGCCAGGGAAGTTTGACTGAGCCATTTGAGCTCCTCAGATGTGATCTGTGAACAGCCAGGTGGGAAGGAGAGTGACCAATTCTTGGGTGAGTTCACCCTTCACGTGGTGAAGCGAAGAGAGGGGAGCACAAGGATAAAAAAGGGAGACAATCCCACTTCTTTTTGTTTGGAGATTGCCCAAATGGGATTCCCCACGTGGTGAGGCAGCAGCACCTGAGCTGTGATCCAGGGATTGTCCACACAAGTGGCCCTGGGATGCAGGAGACAGGTCACAAAACCCTTCTCAAACATCTGCCTCCCCTTTCACACCTTAAGTTTTGGGGACAAGAAGGGTGGGTAGATGTTGGTGTGGCCCTTCAGAGAATCACAGAATGAATCCCAGAATGGCCTGGCTTGGAAGATCATCCCATTCCAGTCCCTGCCATGGGCAGGGACACCTCCCACTAGCCCAGATTGCTCCAAGCCCTGTCCAACCTGGCCTTGGACACTTCCAGGGATCCAGGGGCAGCCACAGCTTCTCTGTCCACCCTGTGCCAGGGCCTGCCCACCCTCCCAGGGAAGGATTCCTTCCCAATATCCCATCCAAACCCACTCTCTGTCCATTTAAAAACATTCCCCTTGTCCTCTCACTCCGGGCCCTTGTAAACAGACTCTCTGTCAACACCCAGAAACCCTGATCTCGGCTGGCCCTGCTGTTTTTCCAACCATTTTTAACCCAAAACACATCTCTTGGCCTTAAAAACTCTGTTGAGACAGGGAGAAGGCTCCAAGGTGGTAGAAGATTCCCTGCTGGATTTGTGTGTTTGTGTGTGGCTGAGTTGGTTTTTTGTTTTTTTTTTCACAAGAACTTGATTGACTAATGTTTGTAGATGCCGAGAGCCAGCAAAAGATCTGCTCTGATATCCAGAAAATTTTACAAGGGGCGGCAGGCTTAAAAGTGGTGGGAAGAAACTGAGTGTGCCAGGATGTTTGGAATGAGAAAGCCAGCAGGAATGTGCCTTGGAGAACAGCTGCTACTGCAGCCCTGGCAGGAACCTCCAGGAGAGCTGCCTGGGAGCAAGGAGAGGGGTTGGGAGAGAAGGGAAAGGTTCTCTTTATTTAGTTGGTTAATTGTTTGGCTCTCCCTTGTCTCTGCTTTCACCTCCCAGCATTGTAACCCTGGAAAAGAACCTGCTGGTTTGGGCACTTTGGGACTCTTCCCTTCCTTCCCACCATCCTTCACACCTTGTGCAACACAGGTTTGCCTCTTCCCGTAAAAAGGTGTTCCCTGAACCCTGTTCTCCCTTGAAACTCCTTTTTTTTTAGTAATCTTTTTACCACAGGAACATCTATTTTTACTCCCCTCTTAACATCTTCTGTCCACCTACACAAGGGAGAGCAATTAGAAGAAAATATGCAAAACAAAACTGGGGGGAATTCACACATTCCAAGTCCAGGCTTAGCCCCCTTAATTAGCCACTTTCCCAGGCTCCTTCTATCCCCGATCCTACACGGCCAGCGAATTAACACTGAGCACCCCGGCATGGTCTTTGGGCTAAAATCAGCACTAGACCTGCTGGATTTCCTTTTCCAGTCTCTTGAGGGGTGGTGGATTCCCCAGCACCTCTCAGGAGGAAGGTGGAGGGAGATGAGAAGGTGCCCATTGCAGTGCTGAGATTGGTTTTACACTCCCTTGGAAAAGAGGGAAAATGGGAAAAACCCTAAACCCGCATCCCAGGAGTTGGGGGGGGAAAGGTGGGGGAAAACACCAAAAACTTCTGGTTGTTTTGGCTTCTGGGGAAGCACATCAAGGTTGTCACAGAACACCAAAAGAAGCCCTTTTCGTTTGGAAGGAGCGGGTTAAAGGAGCGATCCCTCTTTCCCTGATCTCTCTCTCAGAGACGGGATCGGCGCCCGGCGCTCGGTGCGAAACCCAAAGCGCATCGCCCGGACTGCGGGGGTCTCTATTTCACTGCTTTAACCCGGCACAATCGCCGAGCCCTCCCCCTTCCCATCCCTCCGCTGTCCCCGAGGGACTCTATTATACCCCCCGATCTGTTCACACTCCTGATCCCTCGGCGTGTTTGCACACACTGCTGACCCAGCCTTTATCTGCAACACATAAGGGTCTCTGTGTGCCGTTCCCACAAGGGCTATTAATCGTGTAGATGTCAGAGTCCCCCGGCTCCAAACCCTCCCTTCCTGCTCCTCCCCTCTCCTGCCCGACCCCCGCCCTTTTTTTGTGCTCTCTGGAGACGGAGGGGAAAAAAAATCTTGTATGAAAATTCACAGACGGAACTTGCAAACTTGGCAAAATCTGATCTGCTCCCCTGGGCAAGGTTGGTAAATGGTGGGATTTCTCCTCAAAACACCAAGCAGGAACAAACTGTTTCCTCCTGGGCCAAGGGAGGAATTTTCCCCCAGCAGAAAAGAGAGCATTAAATGCTTTGCCAAGTTTGGGGAAGTTTGGCTCCTGGTCCCAACCTGGAGCAAACCTTCCAGCTGGTGCTTCTGCAAAGGGCCAGATCCAAAGGGCCTATCTGCAAATCTGTGGGAATGTGGGATGGAATATGCTCGGTTGGAAGGGACCCATCAGGCTCATCGAGCCCAGCACAGAAGCCCAGAATATTCTGAGCTGGAAGGAACCCACAAGGATCATTGAGTCCAGCACAGAATCTCAGAATATTCTGAGCTGGAAGGAACCCACAAGGATCATTGAGTCCAGTACAGAATCCCATAACATTCTGAGCTGGAAGGAACCCACAAGGATCATCAAGTCCAGTACAGAATCCCAGAATATTCTGAGTTTGAAGGAACCCATACAGGAATCAAACCCACAACCTTGGTGTTTATCAACACCAGGTTCTGACCAACTGAGCCCCTCTCAGGGGTCGTGCAGAACTGGATTTAAGTCTCAGATCCTTGTGGATGGAGAAGAAGTGTGTCCATGATGCTGCCTTTCAACAGCCTTCACAGAATCCCAGAACATGCTGAGTTGGAAGGGACCCACAAGGGTCATCGAGTCCAACCCTCAGCCCTGCACAGGACCATCCCCAAAAGTCACCCCCTGTGCCCCAGAGCATCATCCAAACCCTCCTGGAGCTCTGGCAGCCTTGGGGCTGTG
>JAWWEW010000054.1:1337516-1349411 GCA_035583185.1 Anabacerthia variegaticeps
TGGACGGGGCTTGGAGCAACCTGGGCTGGTGGAAGGTGTCCCTGCCCATGGCAGGGGGTGGCACTGGGTGATATTTAAGATCCCTTCCAGCCCATCCCATCCCATGACCACAGTGAGGTCCTTGCCTGGACCTTGCCCACAGTGCCCCAGTGGAGCAGGGAGGGTGGGACTGCACACCTCGTGCTTCCCTCTCCCCCAAAGGGGTTTGGGATGAAGAAGGACCACCAAGCCACAGTGGGTTTATTCACAGGGCGTGTCTCCTGTGCTGGACCTGCACTCCATGGCTTCAGAAGGAAGGGCTGGAGCTCTCCCTGACTTCTCAGCCTCTGCCTTCCCCTCTGGCAGAAAGCAAACAAGTCCCATCAAAATGCCAACAGGACTGTGAGAGGAAAGACGACCCAGCAGCACAGAAAGGTATTGCCTTGGTTTTTCTTTCCAGCACAAAACCCAGAACACCCTCAGCCCTCTATCCTTGGAAAACAACGAAGTCCTGAGTGCCCAGTGAGCAAGAGGTGCCCCAAATAACCCCTGCTCACCTCCAAACCTCTTCAGCAGCAGGTGGGACTGCAAAGGGGGACAGGTGTTTCAAATTCATCTTTTGTCCCCCTTTCCCCTCTCGGAGCGCATTCCCAGACACAAAAAAACCCCAATAATCGACCCAGCACGTACAATAAAGGGTTGGGTTTCCCCCTCCCTCCCCTTCCCAACCTGTAAACTGCCCATTCCCCAGCGTTTGCTCGTGCCTGTGCAGCTGTATTACAGTTTAACATAGTTTAGAGGGCTGTGCTGTGGAGCAGCAGCGGCACAAAACCAATCACATAATAGTTGATACGCGTTTTAATCAAGTAATTCGGCCCGAGCAAAATGACAGTGCCTGTTGGTGGGGTGCCCTTGAATACCAAACAGAGCAGGGAGCAGGTCTAGGAAAATGAAAAAGTCATTTACAGCTCAGCTGGGGGCTGCAGTGTTCAGCACAGCCTTAGTGGGGGGGGGCTTGGGGGAGAAAGCTTTGGGTATTTCTCTGGGTTTTTATTATTCAGGCCCTGAACTGACCAGCTGTAACCAAACCACAGGCTGAGGTAATGTCCATTATGGGCTTTCCAGCCTGCAAATAATACTCACAGTGGAGCTGGTGCTCTTTGGCAGGGAGGCAGAGACAGTGTCTGTCTGTCTGTCTGGGCTGCACGGAGGAAAGGGGGTGGGGGTCAAGGGGAGAGGTGTTTCACAGCTGGAGAATTCCCTCCTCGTGTCAAGGTCCCTACTGAGTGACTGAGATCAGATGTGGGAGGAGAAGCTGGAGGGAGGAAGGAAAGCTGGAGATTTAATGGATGGAAGGGGAGCCCACACAAAAGGTGTCCAAGCGTGAGCAGCTCCCCACGTGTGGAATGGCCACAGTGAGAACCCACACCACCTGCTCTGCCTTGGAATGCAAGATCCAGTGATTTCTCCAGGTCTGAATCCCAAAGATCCAGCCAGGAGGAGCCCCACATCGACCTGCTGAGCTCCAAGACCCAAAGGTGGTGCAATGGGTGAAGTTTTAGGTGGTTCTGGCTGTCCTGATTCCCTGAGCACTCACCCAAAGCTCACAAATCCTGCCAGGATTTGCCTCCTAAAGATTTTAAGAGAACTCTTGTACAGGAGTATCTGGGGTTGGAATTAGGTGATCTTTAAGGTCCTTTCCAATCCAAACCATTCACCTGGCCGTGAAATACATGTGGGATTTTAAACAAAAGATTATAGATTTTCCTTTGTCAATTTGGGATGTGCAGAGGTCCGAAATTCACGTCCATTTTCCACTATAAAATCCCTAAATCTCCTTGAACAAGAGCCTGAGCCTTTTGGGGCCAGGTCTGGCCCGGTTCAGAGGCACAACTACAAGTAGAACACTGCAAGATTTTGGAAAGAAAAAGCTGGAGAGACCTTGTTTTCCTTGGAAGAGTCATCCATCACTGGAAAGCTCTTGCTTTGAGTCAAGACCTACCCACCAGTTCTCTTTGCATTCCTCTCTCCATCAGTTGCAGCCATTCCAGGTAACTCTGGGTTTGGGGCACACCTTTGCCTTGAAGCTGGAAGCCCAACTAGATGGAGGTTTCTCCAAACCCACGAAGAAGAAGGAATTGCATCCCTGACCAGATGCTCTTTCCCAGTGGACAGAGCCCAAGCAAACCCCGTTGCTGACACACATCAGAGCAGCTCCAGTAGGAGCCAAGGAGTTTGTACTGGTTTATCTGGGCGGAGGGATCTGACCCTGGAGGGGTGAATGTGAAATTAGGGAGAGACATCAGCAAATCCCGACCCTGCTCTGGGTCTGGCAGGGAAGTACCAGCTGCGGTGCCCCCACGGAAAGACACATGGCCACAAAAACCACAACATATTCTGCCCCTTGTGAGCACTGAACAAAACCAAACCATCCCCAACATTTGGAGGAAGATGGGGAGGGAGGGAGGGAAGGAAGGAGGGCAAGAGAGAGCCTACGTCTCCAACAGCCTTTGTTAATTCCCAGCACTGGCCTGAACATAAACAGATGGAATATCCATCAACTCCGCTCGTCTTTTCTTTTCTTTCAACTTTTTTCTAGTTCTCGCCTCCCTGCCCCCTCCACCCCTAACACTCTTTCTTCTGGCTTTTGTTTGGCCTTTTAAAGAACCCCGAGGTAATGAGGCCTGCCCCAAGTCCCAGCACATCTGTGAAGTCCATAAAAGGCCCCTTTTTCACTTCAATATTCATGGCCTCGTGCTTGTGGCAGGCGCAGCATCCAGCACAGCCCTGCACGGGAGGGACTGCAGGGGCTCGCTGGCTCCTCTGCCTCCCTTCAAATGGTGTGGTCGGGGAGTGTTCCCAAAATTGGGAAGCAGGGGGAGACCAGCTGGGATAGAGAGGGAATAAATAGATGGGGGAAAACAGCTCTGCTCGCTTCCACTGGGGTTTTCCCTCTCTCCCTTTCTTCCCTTTGCAGCCTCATCTCTCCCGTTCCCTTGGAACAATCCCTCACAGACAGGGGGAAGGTGCTGGGGCAGCACAAACACATCCCCCAGGGGCTGAGCTGGGCAGGGGAACTGGGCACAGGTAGGCAGGACGCTGGCAGCCTGCTGGCATTGAGGGTGGGAGCTCTGAGCTTTGGTAATCACCTCAATTTCAGAGTTAAAGCAGCAGGTAAACCCAGAGCAGAACCCCTGGCCTGCAGAATACACAGCCAGGCAGGAAGGACAAGTGTGTGTATGGTACCTACAGCTGGAAAAACAGGAGGTGAGGGACCAAAAGGTGAAATTCAATGTTCCTGCTTAGCTTGGTCCTCTGTGTTTTCAGTGTGGGTCCTGGCAGGGGTATATTGGCCTGGGGCATGGCCCCAGCTCAGCAAGGAGCCTCTTTCCTTAAGCTCAGCTTGTCCCTGCTTTTTATCCACTAAATTCATGCCATCCTAGAATGGGTGGAAGCTCCAGCCAGGGCTAAGGAACTGCAAGGAAACCCCAGTGATGCCCAGCTTGGTGTAACTCCACCCTGTGCTCCAGCCCTGCAGCAAAGCACATGCTGCATCACATGCCCTTGAGTCGGGGTCCAGGAGCCCCTCACACCAGTGTCCCCCTCACTGTGGGCACAATCCAACATCCAGCTGCCCTCCGTGGGCACTGTGCCCACCCTCTGAGGGGGCCTGGGGTGGCACTGTGGAAAACACACTGCACCATTCAAACATCTTTGTGAGAATAACCCTGAGATCCACAGGAGGGAGACTTGGGCCAGCCCCCAGCCAGATGATGGACCTCTGTGAGCAGTTTTACCCTTATGTCTCCATTCTTATCTCGATAAACCTGTGCTTGCTTCCATCCCACACCCAATCCCACAGCCTTAATCCATTCCACTCCTTTTTAAACACTGATTCTCTCGAAGCTGGCTGAGCAGAAGCGCCACAGCCATGTCTCAGGTGCTGCTGGTGCCTCACCAAAAGGGACCTTCCTTCACCCCTGGGCTGTACTGCCCTTGGTGTGACCTGTTCATCACCTCTGCACAGACTTGCCATGCCATCCTAGCAAGCCCCACAAAGCCAGGGTTCACATTTTCCTGCCTGTGACAACCCCTGCTCCCCCTGGCTTTGTCCCAGCACGGCTCTGCTCATGTACTTGAAGTCCTGCCACTCCTCCTGTTCCAGTTCTGGGCCCCACGGGCTCTGCCATCACGTCTCAGCCTTGGCCATCACCGCCTTGCTGTTCTTACCCCGAGGTCCCCTCATGGCTCCATCATTGCTGCTCCTTCCCAGTTTGCAACATCCTCTTTTATTTTCCTCCCAAACCCCTCCATAGCTCTGCCAACGACCCTTAATCTTGTCCTGTAGTTCCTCTGCTGTTCCAGCTCTGGCTGGATACATCAAATTAAAGACCTTTCAGTATAAGACTCTTTCAGGAAAGATAAACAAATTTAACCTCATAAACCTTTCCCAACCCTGAAAAACCAGCCTGTGAGAATGAGGCACCAGAGACCACTTAACCACACAAGAAAAACACATTCCTCCTGCTGTTTGCAAGCCCTGCTTCATTTATCTGAGTGTCAGCCCCGCTGCCTGGAGCCAAGAGGTGTGTGAGGGTGGGCACGAGAGACGACCTCCCTTCCTTCACTTTGTGCTCCGCCGTGCCTGGGAAAACAGAGGGATGCAGCAAAAGTCATCAAGGCAGCTGTCCTTGGAGAGCATCTGATTGTTTTTACCCTCTCCTGCTTCCTTCCCATGCCTGTGTCCTTGTGTTTTGTTTATATAGATACACACACACACACAATATATACATATATATATATGTATTATACACATGTGTGGGTGTATAAACATCCTCTTGCTTCGCTTCTACTTCCACTTGTTTTCCTGCTCTCTCCACTTCACTTCTCCCTCTTTCCCCCCCTATTCACTCCCTTCCCCTGCCTGCTATTCCCCCCCAGACACATACACACAAACACAGATTTACATTCATTCCAGCCCACGGGGAAAACACCAAAGAGCCCTGGGAGAAAGAACCCACGAGCCCCTCGTCGAGTTGGCCAAGAGCGGCTCGTGCTGCTGCTGCAAACGTGTCGAGGAGCTGGGCTGTGACATTCGCCTGCAATTGAACCCCTGTGCCTGTCTCTGCTGCTCTCTGCTCCGAGAAGAAAGAGAAGAAAGAAAAGTTTCGGGGAGGAGAGAATGCAAGTGACAGAAAGAAGGATTGAATGAAGGAGCGAAAAGAAAGAAAGATATCCCTGCGCCGCTTGGTCCTTTATCAGCCCTGTCATCTGGTGCAGGGCCCTGCCCGCATTGTCTCACCTTGGACAAAACAAAAAGGCTGGTTTTTTGTGCAGATTCCTTTAGAGCTGCCAGAACCAGCACCTTAGGGGGTCTGGAGAGGCTGAATGTGCAGCTGACAGCCCCGCGCGGCCCGATGTGATATCAATAAACTCTGACACGTCAACTCTTCAGCACAGCTCATGTGGAAGGTACGGCCTGAATATTAAAACCTCCAGCGGCCGGGAAAGGAGCTCAGGGTGGATGGAGAGGGGGGAGGAGAGGGCTGGGAGCAAGGCGAGGTCGGCGAGCACCAGCACAAGCCAAGGCAGGGCACCGAAACGAGAGGCACCGCTGCAGAGATGCCACCTGACCCCTCAAGAGCTCTTCTGCCTTCTATTCTTGACCACAAGAGAGAACAAGAGGTGTAAAGGCTTCTGTGAAGCTGCTCCTGCAGGTCCTGGCACAGGGATTGCCCTCCAAGGGCACAACAGGCTGTGCTCAGCTGGTGTCACACTCCGCTCCTGCTCCGGGGAGCAAAATAAACCTCTTGACACGCTGCTCTACGTGGTGCTCAGAGACCTCCACCAGTGACAGAGCCTCAGCTGTGCCACCAGCACAGCTCCCAGCCCAGGGTGACAAGCTGGGCACCTCAAGTGCCACCGGTGGGATGCTGAAGCCCAACAGCAAATTTTCTGGTTTCCCAGAGGGGCAGGCACAGCACCACGACAGAAGGACTGGGGACCTTTGCTGCCTGTTGGCACAGCGTGGTGCCCTCTCCTGACACCTCCCAACATCAGGTGAAGGTGCCCAAGATGAAGTCAAAGAGCCAACTCACTCCATCAGAATTGGACAGTGCTGAGCTCACAGCTCGGCTACACCCCATCATATCCACAGCCTCTGAAGTTTAATGTTGAGGGGGAAAGATTAGAGTAAATTTTACCCAAATTAAATATTTGAAGCTTCAGCTATCAATCTTTCTAAAGGACTGGGGGGAGGCCAAGCCCAGCCCCAGAGCAGAGCTGTGCTGAACACATCCTGCAGCCCCAAGGACTGGCAGGACACGACTGTCCCTTGACCAAGGCAGAAATTCCAAAGTCTCCAGCCCCACAGAGGAGTGTTCCCAGGGGGCAGAAAGCTCTGTGTGCACGATATCCCATGGGGTTCATCCACCAGGATACATGACTTCATCCTGTAGGTGTTTTTGACTGTAACAAGGGATCTTTCAGGAGCTTGCAATGATCATTTTCCCTGGTGAGGCAACTGTGCCCTGACAGACACAGGGCAGGAGGTGAAACCTCTCACAGCTCCTTCTCACTTAGGAATTCAAGATGAGGAGCAAAGTCAAAAGCATTTCCCACCACAGGGGTGTTCACAGGAGAGCCCTGAATACATGGAGAAGAATGTTTTAGCCTGTCCCTCTCAGGTGGGAACAGGTATTTCTGTTTCCCTTAGTGCAGATGTGGAGTTTTACAGTTTGGCACTCACATTCCCAAAGGCAGGGAGAATGTGTCAGGTTCCTGTTTGATTTTTTTTTTTAGATAAAGAATGAAAACATTTTAACCTAAGGGAGTAAAACCATTTCAGCTGACCTGAAATGAAAAATCTTGCTTTGTTTTCAAATCATTCAATTAGATTCATTTTCTTTCCTATGAAGCAGTAGCTTCATTTCAATGTGAAGATGTGATTTGAGAAGGCACTGAAAACCCTTTGTATTTTCTGATTCCCTTCCCACATGTGGCCACTGACCCTGGGATCTTACAGAAGCCTCTGGTCTTGTTTTAATTCAGTTCTGACCATGGCACAGGAATCAGGAGAGCCCAGAGCTGGGACTGTGCTCTTTAGAGAAGTGGTGACTCAAATATCAAAATGTGGATTCCCCTGTGAGCACAACTGTGGAAAAGGGAGAAGAATTGTGTGCCTGGATCTCTGGGACACATGGAACCTTCTGTGGCATGAGCTCATTTCTGGCACTCAGCACCCCATGAACTGCACATAGCACTGGCACCAGCAGTTCACACAAAGAGCTTCTGAGAAAAAAGCAGCAAATAAAATAGATATTAACAACTCATCCTTAAAAAAAATACCAGAAACCCAAGGAAAACTACTGGAAAACCACACAGTGATATGTTACAAGGAGACAATTCTCACCCCCAGCTTGAAGAGACAAAGCAAGTGCACAAATGTCACTGGAAAAATATTTTTCCAGCTCCTGATGAGCCCACATGAGAATCCCTCACCCTCCAGGGGCCCTGGAATATGGGAGTTAGTTCCACACCGTGCAGAGGTTTGAAAGCTGAGCACTGACCATGCAAAAGCCTAACCCCTTTCATCCACCCCTACTCCCCAACCAAATTTTACAGACCAGAGCAAATTAGCTGGAATGCTTAATGAACCTTTTGATATTCATACTTCTTCAGCTGGTAAATAATTTCATTCTGCACGCTGAGGACATTCAGGGTGCAAGCACGGAGATTTTCCTCTTGGGAGAGGGTAAGTTGGCTTAGCTAAATTAGGAAATTACCTCCCCCTGAAATCTGAAACACTTCAAAAATGCAGTTGTCTGAATTGCCCAGATTCTCTGTGTTTCAGTGTGAAACAGCATTAAATGTCATTTGTCTTTCTGTGGTTCCTGCAGCCCATAACTGGGGTTAGGCTGGGGTTGTAAGGAGAGAAAACATGGGCTAAGGATGGCAGGAGGACAAGAGCAGGCAACCGGGTGCTGGAAATTCATTTTTACTGCTCTGACACAAAATAAAACCTGCATGTCCTGGCTCCCAGGTGGCTGCTGGGTCCACTGGTTGTTCCTTTATGGATTATTATGCCAAGAGAAATGAATGGCTTGGTGGCATCCCTTGCACCTTCTCAGATGTGCTGCCTAATTCCTACATGAAATCCCAAACTCCTGGGTGGGTGAGAACATCCCTTTTTGAGAGACATCACTGCTAAACATCACCTGCAGCTCCAACACATTAGTCAGGTAATTGATGAGCCTGCCCTCCTTCCTGCAGCACTTTCCTCCATGCCTAAAGATTCCCATTTCATGCTTCAGAAATCCGGGAGAGAACGAGCTCTTGGGTTTGCTGGACAACTCCAGAGCTGTTAGAAGTGGGGACAAGGCAGAGATCCCTCTGTTAACCAGCAGGAAAAGCATTCAGGTGCCATCTGGCAGATCCAACAGGTTTGAAATCACGGGTGCCCTTTGAAAACTAGAGAATTCCTCTGTTTTAAGGGGTGTTTTCCAACCAGCCCAACTGGCAAGTCAACACCAGAACAGCCTTTTCCACAATGCTGAATAAACTGTGTCTCAGGACAGCCAGAAACAACAGATCTGGCTGTGAAGCCTCAGCAAAAGACAAGCCCAAGAGCTGGTGACAGGGACAGCACCCAGGGCATGGCCTGGAGTTGGGTCAGGGCAGGGTTGGTGGGATTTCAGGTGAAGGTTCTTCCCCCAGAGGGTGGTGGGCACTGACCAGGCTCCCCAGGGCAGTGGGCACAGCCCCGAGGCTGCCAGAGCTCCAGGAGGGTTTGGATGATGCTCTGGGGGACAGGGGGTGACTCTTGGGGATGGCAGGAACATGAGTTGGACTTGACATGGGTTCCAATTCAGCATGTTCTAGGAAAAACACCAAAAGTGTCCTTCATTCCCCACTTCTCCTCAGGGCTGGGTGGCAACACCCATCCCAAACCCATGTATTCACCACCAACCCTCCTCTCCTGTCGATTATCCAGGGCTGGGTGGCAACACCCATCCCAAACCTGTGTATCCACCACCAACCCTCCTCTCCTATTGATTATCCAGGATTGGGTGACAAGATCCATCCCAAACCTGCATCCCCACCACCAACCCTCCTCTCCTGTTGATTATCCAGGATTGGGTGACAAGATCCATCCCAAACCTGTGTATCCACCACCAACCCTCCTCTCCTGTCAATTATCCAGGGCTGGGTGGCAACACCCATCCCAAACCTGCATCCCCACCACCAACCCTCCTCTCCTGTTGATTATCCAGGCTCCCTGGACATCCAGTTGTACCCCAGGGGCACACCATGGAGAGAAATCCCAGCGGGATATTCCACCCTTGGTCTCCCAACAGCAGCGGGAAGAGCCGACCCCTGTTCTGGGAATGCCGGGAGCTCCGGGTCACGTAGCCCCAGTTCCCATCCCCACTGTGAGGGGCCCCAGCATGGGATGTTTGGAGCAGCTTTAGCATCACAGTGGGAGCTGGAGGGGCCTTGGCAGCCCTTTGTGCTGGAGACGCTTCTCGTGCGGTGCCGCCGGAGCTGTGGCCATTGGGAATGGCACCAGAACACAGGAGGGATTTTCCACTCCCTCCTCAGCCATTATCTTATCTGTCTGTATTGTCCCGGGTGGGACCGGGCTGGGGGACAGCTGAAAGCACAAGGAGTTCCTCTTGCAAGGCTGCAGCCACCACTGGCTGTGTGTCCTGGAGATCTGCTGATGTTTTTTTGGGGGGGAAGTTTTTAAAAGTGTGGCGCGTTCCCTACACCTGCTGAAGGGTCAAAGCCTGGCACTGATCACACCAAGGTTGGGTGATCCCTGTGTGGGTCATTCACTTGATGATGGCCCTTGTGGGTCCCTTCCAACCCAGAATATTCTGGAACACTCACTCCAGCCTACAGAGAGTGAGTATTCTCTGTGTAGCCACAAACAATCTTCCCCTTGGGTTGATCATTGAGGGTTTTGCCTTGTGTTGGTGATTCTGTGGGAGCTTTGTCAGTGTGAGTGCAGTAGAAGCAGCTGGAGGTACCTGATCCACAGGCAAATAAACCAAAATCCCCCCCAAACACATTTCAACATCTGGATCAAAGCCCTTCACACTTAATTTTAGTTCAGTTCACAACAACGGTCTTAAAAACCCCAAAGGAACAGCCCAAATTCCCAGTATCTGACATTTATATACTATTATATTCTTGCAGAATATCACTTGGATCAACCACATTCCCAGAATAAAAGAGTTTCCCTTCCAAAGCCCCAAAATTCCATCAAAGCCACGTGAAAACGCAGGACGGGTGCGTAATTTTATATATTAAAAAAAATTAAAAAATCAAATGGTATTTATAAAACTCAGACTTGCTAGCACAGAAATAATATTTAGATTTAAAATATTTTCTTAGTGCACGAAAATAACTCCTGATTATTTCATACACATTTCCACAAAACTTCATGGGCTTTTCTTTGAGTTTCAACCCATTCCAGGCACTTTCGGCCTCCAAAGTTTTTGTTGATGCCACTCCAGATATTTCCCAAACCTGCACAATGTCACCCTCTGCTGACGCATTCCAAGAGAAGTTTTTATAACAAAAGACATAAACACTCAATTTAATCCAAAATCCTACCCCTGACAGCTCCCAGTGCTGGATATATCCCCACGGGAATGGGCTGCTCTGGGATTATCTCCTGCTCCAAAGGGAATCTTCCCAGTGCCAATTAACTCCTGGCTGCCTGGTGCCAAAATGTTGATTTCTCCCATTAAAAATAGTTATTTGATACATGGGATCAAACCCTGCAGTGCTCGATAGTTCAGCTTCTATCCAAGACAACTTCAGCCTGGAAATGTGGGCTGGGGGAAGTGTCCAAGGAAACCCCGAGAAATCAATATATGAAAGATGTTTGCAGACACAAAAAGAGGGGAAAACCCCAAATGGTTCATTATTTACCAGCAAAATTCTGCTGTGAAATCTCAAAATGTGAGAAGAGGTAAAGACTGTCCTAAATAAGGTTGTGAATGACAAGTTTTTAATCAGAAAAGCTTTTTTATTCATGAAACGAGGCCTGAGTGTCCTTGGTGACCTTCATCTCTCCTCAGCTCACCGTGACCTTCATCTCTCCTCAGCTCACCATGCAGAGGTGCCCATTGAGTTGGTTGCCTTTAAAAAGCCCTGATTTAGCAATTTCTGAGCCCTGTTCCACGAGCTTTAGACACCAAAATTAGACTCAACTGCTTCCATCTGGTATTTATAATGTCCAAATGGCCAGGGAAATTGAAATAAAGCAGTGCCAATGAGTTACTAGCAAAGGTGCACACCTAAATAAAGGTGGGGAGAAGCTGGTAAAGGCTAAAACCCTCTATACCAATAATATATGGGCCTTCCTATATGCATATAATATTCTCTATGGGATACCTGAAGACCTGGGTAGAATGAAAGACAGAAACAGGACAAAAGAAATAAATAGAAATTACAGTTCTGTGAATAAAATTGTGTCTCTGAGGTTCTTTGTGGTTTCAAAGTGCCATGGAGAGAGACATTGGTGCTGAGCCAGTGGCTCTGTGCTGATGTCTTGGGATGGAGAAGTGGGATTTATCCCAAAAAATGGTCTGAAATCTCTGCTCTGGGGCAGCTGCCACTCATGGGGTGTGTGGGGAACGTGGGCAGAGACACAAACACGGGTGGGATGGCAAATGATGGGGGAGTTTGTTCTGGAACCTAAAAACTGTTGCTAAATGGAGAGGGGAGAAAGTGGGAATGACCCAAGGGGAGAAAGTGGGAATGATTCAAGGGGAGAAAGTGGGAATGACCCAAGGGGAGAAAGTGGGAATGATTCAAGGGGAAAAAGTGGGACTGATTCAAGGGGAGAAAGTGGGAATGATTCAAGGGGAGAAAGTGGGAATGACTCAAGGGGAGAAAGTGGGA
>JAWWEW010000054.1:1383583-1408589 GCA_035583185.1 Anabacerthia variegaticeps
AGAGGGTGGTGGGCACTGCCCAGGCTCCCCAGGGCAGTGGGCACAGCCCCGAGGCTGCCAGAGCTCCAGGAGGGTTTAGATGATGCTCTGAGGCACAGGGGGTGACTCTTGGGGATGATCCCGTGCAGGGCTGAGGGTTGGACTGGGTGATCCTTGTGGGTCCCTTCCCACTCAGAATATCCTGTGGTTCTGTTTTGCTGCCTTTGGAGGAGACCTGAAGAATCCTGTGCCTTCCTCCCGGGTGGCCCCAAATCACTGGGACACACAAAGCCCTGGGTGCTCTGATCTGCTGGATCATCAAAGCTCCAGGCAGGCTCCAGGGAGCTGGACACCTCCAGAGCTGGCATTTCATGCAAGGTGCCTGCTTTGTGAGCCTCTCTGTGTCTGTATTTCTGGGAAAAACATCTGCAAGGGCTTTATCTGCTGAGCTGGGAACCCTCCTTGTCGTGCTGTTCCTGCTGCTCGTTCCATCCCGCTCGAAGTGTCTCTGCAGGACAGGGAATTGGGAACCACGATGGTCCTGGGGCAGTTCTGCTTCTGCTGTGGGACAGGGGGGGTTCCCATCCGGAGCTCAGACCCCACAGGGAAGCTGGCAGAGAGCTCTGTGCTGCTTGTGAATATCTGGAAGGGTATTTATAGCCAGTCTTGGGATGTTTGCTGCTAACGAGGCGCACAAGGGCTTTAATTATATGAGTCAGTGTTGACATTCTTCACTCGAGTGATCAGTTTGTTGCTGTTAGTGGCATGTGAGGGCTCAAACAAGGAAAAAAAGCCCCACACCTCTGGGCTGAAGAGCTGGTGGCCTAAAAAAACCCCACAAAATAAGAAGTCTTGAGGGGGTGTAGCAGAGCAGGGAATGGTGCCAGCTCCCAGCAGAGTTGCTGGATGGAGGTGGGAGTCGTGTCCACCCTCCCAGCCCTGCTGTCAGAAACACAGCGAGGCAGCAAAGCCCAGCGTGGGGGTCTCCAGGGAGGTGTCAGCAGGAGGCTCATGTGGATCTGCTTAAGGGCGTGAAATGGGGCTGGTGGGGAGCGCTCCCGGGCCATCCATCACTGTCTGCCTGGAAGCTGAGGGAGATGGGTGGAGGCGGCTGACAGCCCTGCTCGGGAGCTGCAACACGGCACTGAATAATGACAAGTGAAATCCCACCAAAGGCGCAGCCCCGTCCTCCCCCTGCTCACCACACGCGTCCCCTCCGCTCCCCCCTGTCCTCTCCTCAGCACCCGCAGCACCTCCAGCCCTGCAGACACCCAGGGGTGTCTGTCAGCTCCTGCCAGAGATGCCCTTCATTCCTTCTTGGAGCTCCTGGTGGCGGGCAGAGCCGTTTGTTTCTCCAGCAGAGGGGTTTTTTTTTGGGTAGGGCTCCCGTGCCAAGATTGTGTCAGGAGGGAGGGAGGGCGAGCAGCGAATTTGGAAGACAGATGTCTCACCTGCTCTGTCATGTTAGTGTCAAGGCTTGGAGAGCGGTGTGAATGGATATTAGGCTGGGAAACACAAGGAGGAGGGAGGCAAACAAAGCTCAGACAGAAGGAGAAGACGGTCACACTGTCTGAGAGCTCCGGGGCAGCTTCTGAGCCCTGCAGAGCTGCCCTGGGGGGTTGTTTCTCAGGGTTTGTTTGGGTAGGGTCACTCCAAGGTGGCTGGTGTTTGGGGAGGGATGTAGATGGGATACTGGGAAGGAATTCCTGCCTGGGAGAGTGGTGAGCCCTGGCACAGGTTGGGCAGAGAAGCTGTGGCTGCCCCTGGATCCCTGGGAATGTCCAAGGCCAGGCTGGAGCACCCTGGGCTAGTGGGAGCTGTCCCTGCCCATGGCAGGGGTGGAATGAATGACCTTTAAGTGCCCTTCCCACCCAAACCACTCTGGGATTCTGAGGAGCAATATCCTTTGTACTCATCCAGGCCAGGAGGAGTGAAGTTCAGGGCTGGCTGAGCAGGAGAAACTGAGACCCTGAGCTAAATAAGGGACCATTTCCATCAACACTGAGGGCTGGCAAGGGCTGGTGGGTGGGTGGTTGCACCTCACAAGGAACATCCTCCCCCTGGACTCCCACAGAGTGTCTGAGAAGGTGGGTTTGCATGTCCCTCGTGCTGTGGGTTGACCTACAAGGTGTTACTCCTCTGTAACCCATGGCAGGCAACCAGGCCATGTGCATTTGTGCTCTGAGAAGCATCTTTGGGTATGGAGAAGAGGGAAGAGATTTTGGACCTCCTCTTTATGGCAGCGCAGGTGGAGAAAACCAAACCCTCAGAAACAAACTCTCAAATTCCCCTTTGGGCTGGACAGAGATGGTTCTTTAACCATTGTGTGTGGCTAAAACAAGGAAAGGATAGGAATGTTTATTTCCCCTTGCTATTCCTGAATATTCTGCTTCACTTGGTTCCTGATGGACAACCCGGGAAGCCTCAGTGCTCTCCTCCAGGAGGTCTGGGCAGAGGGAACACATCCAAACCTATGTGAGCACCATTACAGGGTCCACAGAGCAGCTGTTTCGGGGCTCTGACTCCTCTGAAGTTCAAGGCTGCTTGACCTGGTGTCATTTATGAAGCTCTTCTACAATTAATCACCAGTAAACCAGGCTCTAGCCCCGATTATTGTCATCAGGGCACACAGGGTTTATGTCCTGCTCTGGGGGGCTCTACGTCTCAATTAAGCTCATTAAGCTGATGGAGCCAAAGGCTTGGCCAGTCTTGAGGTGCTTCAGTGACAATAAACACCAGTTCTAAAGGTCTGGGGTGGAAACCAGCTAGAGCTGGGCTGGGGCTGTTAAATCAGCTGGTGTAAAAGGTCACATTTAGGGTTTTCCCCTCCCTTTGGTCTGTTGCTGGACCACAAAAGGCTCTGAGAAGTTTGTCCCCAATTAGCACGTGGCCTGGTGAACAAACAGCACTGGCTCGTGTTGTGCAGCCTCTGGTGAAGGGCTGTGGGAGACGACAGATCTCAAATGAGGTGGTTTCTATTTCAGATTCAGAGGTGGCTCCAAGACATGTCTGGGGACATTTGGCCAGCACCCACCACTGCCATGACCAGCCCGTCATGGTTAAACACTCTGGGTGCAACATTGCCACTCAAAATGCTGTCGAGTCCTGAGGATTCAGTAGCAGAAACGTCCAGCAAAGGTCTCTGAGATGGTGAGTGGATTTATTTCCCACCTGGGAACTCCACTGGCATGAAGAGCAGGAGCAGCAACCACGTTCTCCCCTGGTCTGTGGTTGCACTGTGGAAATAATCTGATTTATTTGTGTGTTCAAGTCATTAGGGACCGAAATGAGAGTATCTTCAGTCAATTCTGGCTCGGATTTCTTTAAGCCATGGCTCAGTAACTGAGCTGAGCTTGAAGGAAGCAGCACTTGTGAGCTCAGTGAGGTATTTGCAGGACTGGGGCAGAAAACCTGTTTGAAACCCACCACAGGGGTGCTTTGTGCTCAGGGACCTCATCCCCAGCCAGGGCCAGACATGAGAGCAACATTCAAAGCCTGTGATGTAGATCTTTATATTGAGATAATCTATTAATGGCCCAAGAGCTGCTCTTTCCATAAATACTTGGAATTGTTAAGGTTGGAAAAGACCCTGAAGGTCATCAAACCCAACTGTAAGCCCACCAGGTTCACCATAAACCACGGCCCCAGGTGCCACACCCACATGTTTTCTGAACACTTCCAGGGATGGTGACCCCACCACTGCCCTGGGCATCCTGTTCCAACACCTGAGCACCCTTTCCATGGAGAAATTTTCCCTAATATCCAACCCAAACCTCTCCTGGCACAACCTGATGCTCTTGTCCTGCGCCTGTTGTTTCAGCAGTTGGAGATTCTGAACGAGGTCTTGTGTTGCTGCTTTTTTAACAGGATAGGCTTGGCTGGGACAGATGGTGGTGGAAATTCCTGCCAGTGACTGGATGCAGATCATGAGGAGACACCATGTGATGACTCCACAGGGAAAGGGTGTCCCCCCTCTCATTACTCAAGGCTATAAAAAGTTGCCCTGACCCAGGTTTTAACTTGGATGTCTGGAGTCTGCCTTGGCTAAAAGGAGCTACATGAGGGTGAGGAAGGGGAATAATTAGCAATCTGAAGATATTTATAATGACTTTGCTCTTCCTCTGCTCCCCCTGCAGCCATCCATGTGACCCAGGCTCTGCCCTGCATAGGCTGGATATTGTAGTGCCTTGGTCACGGTGGCTGCTCGGCCACCCCATGGAAGGATGTCAGGGAGACCTTCAAAGCTGGATTTCCACAGGGAGCCCTTGTGCACGGAGCCCTTTGGACTGCCATGGCATGAACTTGGGTCAGCAGGGCCGGGGGGGAGATGAAAAATGGGCAAGAGAAATTAGGAAGCCTTCAGGTCATTAGATAAAATAGTGGGGGATGAAACAGCACAGGCAGAGCAGCCTCTGGTCAATGCTGAGGTGGGTTATTTGTCACGTGCAGAGGAATAACAGGGGATTCCTGCAGGAATTTGGGGTGCAGGGAGAAAGGGTGAAGCCTCATGAGTGCCCTTCCCTTGGGGAGAAAACACTGGGCTCAGAGAGCTGGGATGAACCCCTAAAATTCAAACACACCTCGAAGCGTGGCTGCAGGAAGGCTGATTTTCTTATTTCTTATTATTTTTCCAAGGGGTGCTGGAAGCTCTGCTTTTTCCTCCCACTGTGGGCAGCTCTGTGTCTCCTCACTCAGTGATGTCCAGCTCAAGGCAATCCAAAAATTTATTCCTATTTATTTTCCATCCCATCCCAACTTCCTCGCCTTTTTCCGCCCCCAAACCGCTTTGCAGTGCTTGATGTTCATATCCAGGCAATGCCCATTTTGCTCAAGGTTCATATCCAGGCAAGAAGAGAATTTTCCACTCTGAAAGAGGCAAAAAAGGGGTGAAATAATTCTTCCTTTCTCCTGTTCAGCTGAAGAGGACGAGGTGCCCCCACCTCCTGCATCCCTGTGGGATGCTCTTCATCCCAGTGTGCTGTTCCACACCCAGCTGCTGGAGATCCCTGCTTCCAGGGAAGGGAAAGAACTGAATCTCAGGGGCTGTAAATTAAAGCTGTGCTTGCCAAGGGGCTGGTGAATCAAATATCTGAACTGGAAGCAGGCAGATTTATGCCACAGGCTGAGGGTGCCAGCTTTCCTTGGGTTTGCTCCAGTGCCAGCCGGGCATGACCTAAAGCAGCTCTTCGCCTTCCTGGCCTTTAAATTTCCAAGGTCAGGCGTGTGCTGCTTGTCTGAATCCTGCTCTCGGTTGGTGCTAAATATCAAGGGAAGGAGCTGCCAGATGTTCTCGTGGGCAGGAGAGGCTTTTTTCCAGCAGAAAAAAACCTTCCTGGTGGTGCTCAGGACATGGGGTGTCATGGAATCATTGAGTCATTCAGGTTGGAAAGACCTTGAAGATCATCAAGCCCAACCATTGACCCACTACCCTGTTCACCACCCGAGTGCCACATCCACATGTTTTTGGACATCTCCAGGGATGGGCACTCCAAACCTGCCTGGGCAGCCCCTGCCAAGGCCTCACCACCCTTTCCAGGCACAAATCCCTCCTGCTGTCCCACCTGGCCCACCCTGAGGCCGTTCCCTCTCCTCCTGTCCCTGTTCCCGGGAGCAGAGCCCGACCCTGCCCTGGATCCCTCAGGGAGCTGCAGAGCCACAAGGTGCCCCCTGAGCCTCCTTTTCTGCAGGCTGAGCCCCCCCAGCTCCCTCAACCCCTCCTGCTGCTCCAGCCCCTTCCCAGCTCCATCTCTGGACACCTCCAGCCCCTCCATGTCCTTCTTGTCCTGAGGACCCCCAAACTGAGCACCGTGGGATTCCTTTCCCTTTGGCACAGACACCCTCCCACAGGAGATGCTTCCCTTTGGAAAGGAGCAGAGTTGCCTTGTTTTCTAGGGAAAAAGGTGGGGGAAATGTATAAATTCATACAGGTTTTTAAATCCTCATATTTTTCAGTGCTCTGCTCCTGTGTAAGCACCAGGAAGCTCCATTTTTGTAGGAAAACCTCAATAAAGAAGTGATGGATAACTTGAGGAAAGCTCAACAAGCAGGATGAGCTCCAAGTGAGTTATTCCTTGTAGGTGGGACTGATGAAACAACACAGCTGCTGGTTTCCATATGCAGGAAACTTCCTAACCTTTGGAACACGTGGCCCAGTTAAAAATAATCCTCCCAGCACCACTTTCCCAACTTCTGACGTGCTTTTTCATCTCCTCAAACAACCTCCCATGAAAGGCACCCCGGGGAGATGTGCAGCCTCCCTGGGAAGTGCTGGGAGCTATCTCAGGTGCCAGTGTTAGAAGCCTATAAATAGATGGTTTGGATCCTCCTGTAACACACCCTGGACATCAAGGCTGCTGGGCTGTGTCCAGCTGTGATTCTCCACATCTGTCCTGTCACCCGTGGGGGCTGGAAGATGATGCTCAGTAGAAGCTGTTGGCCCCAAGACCTTCTGTATGTCAAGCTGGGCTTCCCTAATCCTCAGGAAGAGAAATTTGCCTCCTAAAAAAGCTTTGGGTTGGTATCAAAGATGGGTGTTGGCTGAAGTTCTCACAAGGATGGGAGGTTTTAGGGGTCTGGATGTCCAAATCCAGCACTGGATGTCCTTCTCCACTTCTGATTTCAGAAGAAACCCCGAAATCTGTTTGTTAATATTTCTGCAGGAAAAGCTCCAAGGTACAAAATGAGCCCCTCGAGGCTCGGGCTGGGCCATAAAAGTGCCACAAATCTCAGTCACACAGTGATTTGTGTCCCACCACAGCTCCAAAGCCTTGGCACACCAAGACCCTCATTCCCTCTGGGCCATGGAGGAGGACACTCCTTCCATCCCGTTATCCACCATGGATTCCAAGCATGCAGGAACATCAGGGAGAGCAGAAGGAGTGGTGGGAACATCTCTCCTGGTCCTCCTTAGGCCACAATCACTGTTCCTCCTGGATTGCTGGATCAGATCAGCTTTTTCCATCAATGTCTCCTGGTTGGGCTCGTGTCCACCTGGCCTTGGCCAAGGGATGATCTTGGCTGAGGTGTCTTCTCTAGGCTGGCCTGAAGAATCTTCTGCTTCTCCAGCACTGGGGACAGGGGAATGTCACCCAGTGTCATCTCCCTGCCCAGCTGCTCTCCCAGGGGTGGCCTCAAGGCTTGATTCCCACTGGAGATTCCCAGCAAGCCACTGTTTTCAGGATGGCAAATAATTGATTTTTGGGCTCATTTCGAGCCCTGGCTGTTAAAAAGAGAAAGGATGTGGGGAGAAATGGGGGGTTTAAAACTTCCAGGGAAAAATGGCTGGAAGCTTTTCCCCCTCTTGCCTTCCCCAGGAGGTTTTGGGAATTCTCCCACCCCTCTGACTATGCCAGGGAATACCATTCCCCATTTCCAGTTGCAGAGATGCCCTTTGATTCTCCCCTGTGTGATTGTGCTAAAAGCTGCCTTTTCCTCCAGATTTCTTGGTTTCCCCTTGATTTCAATCTCATTCAACTCTCCCTTCTGGAGAACATTCTGCAGCAAAACTGGATTTTATTTTTTTTTTCCAAGGGGTTAACAGTGTTCTGGCTGCTTAAAAAATGAAACTATTAAGGGAAAATAGCAGTGAGGTGGATCACAGCGAAGAGGAGGAGTGTTCCTGCACGCTCACTTAACAGCAGCAAGTGTTATCTTGTTCCTAAACGTGCTTTTGAGTGGGTTGATAGGAAGAATATGGCACTGAGTGAGCACTGAGCCTTGTCAAAGAGTGATTTTCAATACAATCTACACGAAGGCAGACTAAGGCGAAGCCACTGCCTGTGAAAAGGCTTATTAGGATGCCAGGAAGGGCTTTTTCTGCCAACTCCAGGGCTGATCAGAGCTCTTGGGAGGGATGAAATCACGGAATGTGCTGTGGAGGGGGCTCTTGTGGTCCTCTAAATCAACCTCAGCCCGCCAGAGCCAGGGGGCAGAGCATAAATTGGCCCAAACGCTCTGGAGTGATGGGTTTTTCCAGCTGGGCCCTTCCCTTGCCTTGGAATCCGGGGTGGATAATATGGGATGGAAGGAGTGTCCTTCCCCATGGCCCAGAGGGAACGAGGGTCTTGGTGTGCCAAGGCTTTGGGAGCTGTGGTGGGACACAAATTACTCTGTGACTGAGATTTGTGGCACTTTTATGGCCCAGCCCGAGCCTCGAGGGGCTCGTTTTGTACCTTGGAGTTTTTCCTGCAGAAACATTCGATCCTCGGCTGTGATTTGTAAGGTTATAAATCTTATCTCGCTCTTTGTGGAGATTATAAATCCTAGGAAGGCACTGACTATAATCAGATGGAAAGGAGGGCTTGTGGAGGATCCGAGCTGCAAATAAAGTGGGAGAAAATAGAGGTGGAAGAGCAGAAATAATTGCAGAATGTCCCCTGGTCTCCTGCTGCTCAATAGTGGAATAGTGGAGGGAAAGGAGCAGGAAAATCCCCTTTTTTAGCGTTTGCACTGAAGCGAGGAGCCACTAGATGGCAAGAACACCCTGCCAGCAGCTGGGCTGCACCGGGATGGTGCTCAGGGTGCGGAATTTTGGGGACATCCCGAGCCACGTTTGATGTGTGGATGTCTCTGCCCCTCCAGCCGCTCTCTGAGTGCACCCAGCTCCTTGCTGTGACATCTGGCTCAGGGCTGGTGCGTTTTTAGCATCTTTGCACGGCAGGGGTTCGACTTCTCTGCTCCAACACTCATCTGGGCAGGGGGAAATCTTCATCTGATGCTGCATTTTGGCACAGCCACCGCCAAAAAAGGCTGTTTTGCTGATGCCCTGCAGCCTTTGTGTCCCCGCTGCAATGATGGAGAGAAGGTCCACGACTTGACCAGTGGTCTCAGCGAATTTAAAACCTCTTTTCATGCTTATTCTTAAGGCTGCCTGATTATTTCTTCTTTCTTCCTTTCACTATTTTTTACTGCCTTAGGGAAGATCCTCCATTTAAATCTCAAAATTGCATCTGGGACAAGAGGCAGGTCAAGAGGGTTCTCAGTTCTGCTTTAGGGTCCTGACCATCTCCAGGAGATCCCCTGACTGTCCTGTGTGGCTTTATCCACTTTTATACCCTATTTATAAAGTTTAGTTCCCCTGAGGGAGTAAAACCACATCAGCCCAGATTTTCCAGGACCGAGTGGCACAAAAATACCTGGAATTGGGTTAAAGGATCCTTGACCCTGGTAATATTTTATCTGGAACCCACGTCACTCTGGGTGCAGGTTCTCAAGCTGGGCTGATCCTCTGCACAGCCCCAAATCCCTGGGGAAACACGGGAATATTCAGGGCTTGGATTTTTTTTTCCAAGCTGAATTTCCAGGCATTTCCTCGTTTCCCATGGAGGGCAAGTGCTGATGTTTGGCAGGGAATGGTGCAGGTTTATGTGTTTATAAACTGCTGAAGGCGGCCCCGATCAGCGCTCGGAGCTTTTTATCGCCCATAAATCCCCAACACTGCAACACTTTATTGCACCACGAGCTGACAGGTGGCTGCTCCCTTTACAACCCTTAAAACACCCTGTTTCTCTCGGGCTTTTTGTCCTTTTAATGCACCTCCAAGGACTGGGAATGCAGGGGTTGCCTTCAAGCAACTCCATGGTCCTTGGGGGTCCCTTCCAGCTCAGAATATTCGGTGGCCGAGGTCAAACCACCACACTTTGTGAGGGTAAACTGGGTCAAATGTTAATAAATGGCAACGGGGGGATGATTTCAGAGGGTTGGGACTGGAATTGGGGGCGCCTGGAGGAGGGAATGGCATGCTGTGCATGGAAGGGTGAACATCTGCATGGCTGCACATCTGCATGGCTGCACATCTGCATGGCTGAACTGCTTCGTCATCCCTCGCGTGGCTGTGGGAGAGGGAGGCAGGAGCAGTGCAGAACTCCTGGAGCACCAGGGCTTGGGAGGAGGAGGGAAGCAAACCCACTGTGATTTTGGGGATTCTGAGCCTGAGAGGAGGGTGTTGAGCAACCCTGGAGTTTGGACTTCACCGTGCCCCGTGCTGGACTGGCACTCACCCTTTGGGGAGTCTCCCCTGGGCATCCAGCTGATCCTAAAGCACCTCAGCTCCCTGGGAAGCTCAGGGATGGATTCACACTCCTCCTGCCTCTGATCTCACAAGTGCAGGACTCACTCCTAATGATTTCCCCGGCGGCTGCAGCGGGAGCTTCTCTGGCTCGGGAGTTCCTTATCTCTCCGCAGGGGAATGACGAGATAAGGGAGTCGGCGGGGGCGGATTTTGGGAGGTGGAAGTTCTTTGTATGTGCCTGGGAACTTCTACATCCTCCTGGCACGTCTGCCTCACCCTGCAGAAGCCACTGGATCGATTTTCCCCCGGGATTGATGCTCATCCAGCACCCGGCGCTCCCGTGGGGTGCAATCCAGGGCTGTTATCAGTGGGCGCTGCTTTCTTGCTCTTCCTCCTCTTATCGATTTTGGGAAGGGGGAGATAAAAAACCCGCTGAACATCCTGTTGTCTTCCTGATGTCTTTGGGTGGGCCAAGGGCTCTCCGGCCATCCCTGGGGTGCAGCAGCAGGCTGGGAGCACGGGATGCCTTGGCCTGGAGCAGCCCTTGGATGAGCTGTGGAAAGAGGGATGCACTTTTGGGGACAGGTCGGGACTCCTTCCCCAGTTCCTAACAGTGGGAAGGAAGGCGAGGAGGCTGCTGGTGCAGCCCAGGAGGGGTCAGCAGAGCCCAAGGATCGGGAGCGGAGCGGGCAGGGAATGCCTGGGCAAAGAAGCAGGAGAAGGGAGATCGCGGAGCACCCACTGGGACCAAGCTCAGCAGTGCAGAGCACGGGCAAGCGGCCGTGGAAACCACAGCAGGACCTCTCAGGGTGGTTCACACGAGGAATATCAGCTTTCCGTGGGAAGCTCCCGCATCCCTTTGGTCCCGCGATGAAACCATTCGACGCTGAGCAAAGGAAATTAATGAAAGCTAATTAATAGCAGAGGCAGTGTTGGAGAGGTGGGTTGGAGAGGGCTGCCAAGCTGCAGCAAAGCTTCAAAGGCTTTAGGATGCAAATCTCCGGCGCTGGAACATCCCGAGGGTCTGCGGAGGGACGTGTCCCGTCTGTCCCCCCGCGGGGCGCTGGGCACAAAGGTGGCACTTTTGTTTCCCTCCCCCGCAGAAATGCGATGCTGGAAAGAAGTAGTGCCGAGTTCAGGCCCTGAACAGATGGCCTGGGCCACGCCAGACCTTCACACTGGCGCTGGCGAGGGCAGGGAAGTGACACAAACCAGTTGCTAATTAGTAATTAATCGGTGAAGTGTGCGGAAAGCAGGAGGCTGCGGCAGATGACGGGGCTGGGGGGGTGGGCGAGCGGCTGGTGCCCCCAGGAAGAGGCAGAGCGAGTGTTTGTTTGTTTGTCTGTTTTTTTATCTGCTGGGAAAGCAGAGCAGGGATTTGCGGCTCCACATCCTCCTCCCGGCCTTCCAGGGGGTTTGTCCAAGTGGGTGATTTTTAGGAGCAGTCTGGGCCCTTCCCACGGGAACTGGAGAGTGGTCTCTGGGGTGCTTTGGGGCACCCACCCTCTGCCAGAGCACCCACTTTGCTCTGGGGTCCTTTGTGAGGGTCATGGGCAGCACAGAGGGAGCTTCCCTTCTTTTTGGTGAAGGGAAACCCCCAAAAGCCACACCTTGGTGGAGGAAATGGGTAAATATCTCCAGGTTTGGCCATTCACATCTAGGCATGGCCACTACAGGTATTTGACCATGTCCAGCTCCCCCTTCTTGGTGGGATGTGTGTTAGGATGGAGGTGGCAATTTCTGTTTTCCCTCTGTCCTGGTGTAACAGGGAGCTATGCCAGGGCAGGGTTAGGTTGGATCTCAGGGAAAGGCTCTTCCCCCAGAGGGTGGTGGGCACTGCCCAGGCTCCCCAGGGCAGTGGGCACAGCCCCAAGGCTGCCAGAGCTCCAGGAGGGTTTGGACAATGCTCTGGGACAGGGTGGGATTGTTGGAGTATCTGTGCAGGGCCAGGGGTTGAACCCAATCCATGTGGGTCCCTTCCATCTCAGGATATTCTGTGGATATCTTTGAAATATCTCTCATTTCCCCCCTCCGACTCCAGCAGCTCGTTTGCAAAGGAAAAGGACCCTCCAAGGCTGGTTCTTGCCCTTTGGGCACTCAGGGCTGGAGCCAGGGATGGATGAGAGCAGGATGCAACACTGACACCCCCTGAGCATCCACCCCCACCTTTTCCATGGCTTTCCCTTTCCCAGGGGGATGTGGAGCCCTGTCCTTGCCCTGTGGAACTATCCAGGTTATCCTGGAGCCTGCTCAGCTTTTCTTCCGCTCCTCGGGTTTCGCTTGTGCTGACGGGCCCCAGGAGGCAACTTTGCACCTTCCCTGGAGCAGAGCAAGGGAAAGCACAGCGGAAGGGATGGTGCTGAGAAAGCAAAATGGGGGAAAAAAGGCTGCAAAGCAGAAGGGACTGGACAGCTGAGGTGACTCGTGTTGCCATTTAAGGGACACGAGTGCCTGATGTGTTCGGACAGGGCTGGGAATGCTGCTGGTGGCTGGGGGGGCCCCTCCTACAATGGCTCTGTTCCACCCAAAATTAACTTCTCTTGGGCTTCTTGGAGAGGCCAGGCAATTCCAGGGGTTCCCAGCCTTTTTGGAAGTCCTAGCAGCTCGCCCAGCCTGGCAGGTTGGAAGGGAGAAGCCATGAGCCCCTGAGGGATGTGGTGAGTTTTCCAGGTCCCATTTGCGGCACCAAGTGGGGGTCTCCCCATTTTTGGGGGTTCTTGGTGTGCCAACCCTTGTGCCCATCGTTCACCTGCATCTCACTGGCTCTTTCTGGCCTTTCCCTTGGGATGTGGTGGCCCGAATTTGCCTGGGCTTTTCTGGGGAGCAGGAGCAGACCGTGGATGTGTCAAGTCCCTTTCCCCCCCCACCCCGTAACCTGTAGTTCCTTAGTTCTGGAGCCAAAAAACCAGGGAATATCTCACCAGCTGATGCTTTTACACCCTCAGTTGACCCAGCCAATGCTGGGATCAGGATCAGAAGGCTGCAGCAACAGCCTAGAGCGATGTCTTTAACCAAAATTGGCTCTGCTCTCCTCATCCCACTCTGGGCTCTGCTTCCCACCTGGCTGCTGAATCCCAGTGAAGTGCTGGGACTTAATGAGGATGCTGGAAGCAAACAGAGCCCGCTGCTCTTTGCCATCCACCTGGATCCCTCTGAATCCTCTTGGATGTCCCTCTCCTGCGTATGTTTACCCAAAACCTTGCCCAGAAATCATGTTTATGGAAGCAGCTGCAGGCTTCTCCCTGCCCATCCTGCTGGGACTCACCCATCTCCTGCCATTCCTCACCCATCCACACCACCTTGGATGCTGCCGCGTGTCATTTTTTTAGCTCACTGACCCCTTTTTTGAAGCTGGATACCCTGGGAAAAAGGTGGGGAGCGTGGAAAACTTCCCCTGCTTCATAAGGAACCAGAGGATCGCTGTCTTGGAGGACTTGGGATGGCTGGAAACACCTGAGCTCCCCGGGAGAAGGGCTGTCAGGCAGCTGTTTGCACATTATTCCTGTTTATTTTCTTTAAAGCCAACGCTCCAGAGATTTCCTTTTCTTGCCTGATGTGGATTAAGGTATTTGCAGCTCCGGGTGATGATAGACTGGCTGAAACATCCCAGTGCCCTCGTGTTCCTGATGGAAACATCAAGGCAGACAGGTCCTTGCTAATGAGCCACCCTGCCCTAACGAGCTCGTGTTTACAGGCTTGGGAAAGGAGGGAAAAAAAAATATAGGAGAGAGTCAGAAAGTACAGCCGTGCATCATCATCCAGACACGATTCCCTTTTATTAAAGGCTGGTTTAATCTGGATGCTTTTCCCAGCCATCCCGACCTGCTATTTCAGCACTCGTTTATCATCCCAAACAAGGAAGGGAGGAAAATAACCCCCCTCCAAAGGCAAAAAAACAATTAGCTGGGAACGAACCCCTTGTAACGGCTTCATTTTAATTACAAATAAAAAGCTCCAAATAGGCCTATCATGCAGAAATAAAAAAATTGGGATGCTTGGCTTGGTGCAGATGCTTTCCTTTGTGCAAATAAATGGCTGTTATGGCTTCATCTCTGTTTATTGGGATGCAAAGAGAAGCGGGAGAGCAGCTGTGGAGCAACCCGGGAGGTCTCCCCGTGGCACATCTGGGGTTGGTGTGGCCGTGGCCTCCCCTCAGCTGAGCTCAGAGAGCCCCGGGCTGGGGGGGCACGTGGAGGGGGATAGAGGTGATGGGGGGAGTGGGAATTTGAGCATCCAACCCCCTGTTCCTGGGGATAAACCCCAGGCAGGGTGGTGGGATTGTATCCTGTGGTGTAAATGAAGTGTTGCTGGAGAGCTGCTGGCTCCAGGCACCAAAAGTGGATGGAATAAACGGGATGATCCTCTGGGAATGGTGTTTGTAGCTCTAGGGAATTGCTGTCCCAAGGCAGAGCTGGTCTGGACAAGTCTGGGTTTCAGATCCCACAAAAATCACTCCAACCAGTAACAGTTTGGAGTCAAATCCCATTAAAGTTCGGCGTTATTTTCAGGGATTTGGATTCCAGATGGAGCTGAGAGCACTGGTTTGTGTCTTGGGTGCCTGGGATTCTCTCCCTGTGAGCTTCTCTTCCATGTCTGGAATTCTTTTTAACAAGGAGGAGCTGGGAAGTGGATTTGTGGCTCAGGAGTGACATTTCCAGGCTGGAGCAAAGGGTGAGGGTGATCAGTGATGGGAATTCTGGAGCCTTGCATCCATATCCATGAGAAACAGGGCAAGGAGGGAGCAGGGCAACCCCAATAATGGGTACCCCAAAACCAGGGATGGATGTGGCTGGATCAGTGCTGGTCACCCAAAGCATCCTCCATCCTTACTGGTGGGATGTCTGGGATGAAATCCATGGATAAAAATCCTCCCCATCCAAGCAGAGTGACAAGAAAGGCTGAGCCAGAGGTTTTGCAGCTGGGAATTAATAACACACACTGGGAATGGCAGAAAGTTTGGGAAAGGAATGGGATTGATTTCTCCCCAAATTCAATTCAAGGAAGATCAGGAGGGTTTCCCTTCAGCCTGGCTGGTTTTGGGAATTCCGTGTTGATTTGCTGGCCAGGAATTGGGAAAGAGGATAAAAGGGAGAATTCATTATTTTCCCACCTGGTTTGACCTGTGGCAAGATGGATTTGGATATTTTAGGACTGTGCAGAGGGATCAGTGGCCTGGGGGTGAAAACGCTGCTGCTTTGGGATGGAAATGATATTTTGGTAAAGTTTCTTCCTTTTTTTTGGGGTGAAGGGAAAAAGCCCAAAAGACAAAAGAGGCTCTTTTCTCACTGAACCAAGCCCAAACCTGTTTCCAACCTGTGGCTTTTAATTCTCTCTGTGACTGTTTTGACTGTTTCTCTACCTTATGCAGGGGGGAAAAAACCCCCCTTTCCTGACATTTCATCCTGCTCCTGTCGAGAGAGGCGGAAACCTGGATGTTTCCCCCTGAAACCGGGGCGGGGGGAGCGACGGGGACACCGACCCCATATAAATGTCATCACGGGAGGTTTAAAGCACAAACCAACCCGCCCCCAAAAGCAGCAGCGGGGCCGGGAAGGCTCAGCCGGAGCTTTTTGACGGCTCGAATTTGCGTGTCACCGAGCCTCGGCGAACGGCTATTGTGTTGATTTTTCTAAAGATTCGCAGCCATCAGAGAAATGCGACATAATTACTGCCCTGTTCATCGACCGCCGGCATCGCGAAGCCGGCGGCGGCGGGGATTAACCCCGTCCCTGCCGGGCTGGAGCCCTCCTGCCTTCTCTTCCCACAGCACTTGGCTCCCAGTCCAGGTTATTCCCCACCTCGCATCCAAAGCATCCCTGTGGATTCGTTGATGTGGATGAGGGAGTCGATTCTGCCCTTGGCAAAGGTGTAGATGACACCAAGTTGGGGGGGAGTGTTGACCTGCTGGAGGGTAAGGAGGGCTCTGCAGAGGGAGCTGGATGGGTGGATGGGCTGGATCTAACAGTGTTGGATCAACTTGGGTCAACAAGACCAAGTGCTGGGTCCTGCCCTTTGGCCACAAGAACCCCATGGAGCTCTGCAAGGTGGGGACAGGGTGGCTGGAGAGAAAAAGATGGACAGCAGCTGAACCTGGGCCAGCGTGTGCCCAGGTGGCCAAAAAGGCCAGTGGCATCCTGGCCTGGATCAGGAACGGTGTGGCCAACAGGACCAGGAGATGGTTCTGCCCCTGGACTGGGCACTGGGGGGACCTCACCTCGAGTGCCATGTCCAGTTCTGGGCCCCTCAGTTTGGGAAGGACCTGGAGGGGCTGGAGCAGGTCCAGGGGTGGAAACGGAGCTGGGGAAGGGGCTGAAGCACCAGGAGGGATTGAGGGAGCTGGGGGGGCTCAGCCTGGAGAGGAGAAGGCTCAAGAGGGACCTTCTCACTCCCCACCACCCCCTGACAGGAGGAGGGACCCAGGGGGGGTGGTCGGGGTCTGCTCCCAGACAACCAGCAGTAGGACCAGAGGGCACAGCCTGGAGCTGCTCCAGGGCAGGGTTGGGTTGGACACTGGGAAGAAGTTCTGCCCAGAAGGAATGAGTGGCCATTGGAAGGGGCTGCCCAGGGAGGTGGTGGAGTCACCAACCCTGGAGGGGTTCAAGGACAGGCTGGACGTGGCACTGGGTGACAGGGTGGTGTTGGGTCCAAGCTTGGACTGGATGGTCTCAGAGGTCTTTTCCCACCTGGTTGATTCTGTGATTCTGTGATAATTATACTAATTTAATCTCTTTTTTTGACTTCTCTGCTGCTTTCTTAGCAGCTCTTGGGTACCACAACCACCTGTCACATCCTCCAGCATCTTCTTCCTCCTCTCAAGGAGAGGAAGAGAAGAGCTCCTGTGCGTGCTGAGCTGCTGCAGGCTGAGCTTTTCCATGGATTGGCTGGGATGGAGCCAAGGTTCCCCCTCCTGGGATCCTTCCTGGCTCTTGGCACTGGCCCTAAGCCCTTTATCAGCCATGACCACGAGTGTCTTCAAGCCAGGCTGAGTCACCAGCAGATGCTGAGTTGGTGTCTCACCTCCTGCCCATAGATAAGGCAGGAAAAGTGGGATGGAGGGGCCAAAAAATCCTCCTGAGCCCGGAGCTGGGGGCTTGATGAGCAGATTTTGGAAGGCAACATGAAAGATCCACAGTGGGAATGCACAATTCCTGTGCCATGGATCTGCTCTGGGTGGCTCCGGTGGGATATCTGGTGGCGTTGGTGGGTCTGGATCAGCCATGAAGGTGGAGGATGCAGCTCAGTGCAGGTGTGTGCCGCTTTCCACCGTCCTCAGTGGGGTTTGATGGGGTGCCTGGTTCCCTGTGACGGCTTAAGGAGCTCCCAGGGGGTGAGGGACAATCCCATGGGAGGGTTTGGGTGGGATCCACGGGAGGTTCTGCCACTCACGCTCTGAACAGGATCATCTGCAAGATGAGACTGAACTAAAGGCACGTGGAGATCATTCCATAAGGTCCATGAAAGGCAGCTGGGAAGAGCCCAACACCTGCTTTCCACCTGGAAATCCCTGCCTGGTGCCTTGTGCTTTTGGTCCCAAAGCAGCTGAAAGCCATAAACCCCCCTCTCATCCTCCTGCACCTCCCGAGATTTCCCTTCTTCCCCTCTTTGGCTCTCCTGTAAATAAAAATGAGCTTTATTGATTTTATTTCAGTAACAGAGAAATAATTTGCCTTTGGCCTGAGCTCTCAGGATGCTAAACCCCAGCCAGGAGTGTGTTTTTGGGTCTTTTTTTCCTCCTTTTATAGCGCTTCTGATGTGTGTTTATGATGCCAGCGCTGACACATCCTAAACTCGAGCGTGGCTATAACCCCCGGAAAAAAACTCCCGCCGGGATTGAAATAGTGCCTGGCAAATGTTCCCTCCTCACTGGAGCTTGTGAATCAAAACCCATCGAGGGTTTAAGCCAAGCCTTGTGCCAGGGAGGCAGAACTTATGCCGGAGTCGATGCATATTTTATCACCGCGCTTATTCACTCGCAGCCCTTCTCCCTCGGAACGCCGGCAGCGTTTTAATTAAACACTCATTGGCCAGGCTGTTATTCCAGCTTGGAAAGCCTCCAAATGGCCGTGTTTTTTTTCCCCCAAAACGATCACAAGGGGATGTGCTTCCATCCCCCCCCCCTTCCCCGTCCTCGTCAAGGTTTGTCTTCTGCAAATGCCGCTAATTCCGTGTGTCTGGCCGGACGCCGGCTCGGCGATAGCATCTTTCATTAGCGCTGACCTCCCCGCGCTCACAAGGAGCTGGCTGACGTTCCCAGAGTGTTTCCTTGTGGAGGCTGCCAAGAAACGTCCCTTTGGCACCGGGAAAGCAGGGCTGGGGCTCGTGTGGAGCGCTGGTTTGGCGGTGTTGGCTTGGAAACGAGGTCCTGCAGCTCCCCTGGCTGCGCCACCGGGTCACTCCTGGGTGGGAAGCATAGCGGAGAAAAGCTGAGGTTGATGCCTCCAGGAGCTGCCCTACCAGGTGGGCATTGGGTTAGGGGCAGGAGGGATGAAGAAATGAGGGGGACAGGCCTTTTCCAGGGGATAGGACACAGGGAAAAGGCCTCAGGTTGCACCAGGGGGTGGTTCAGGTTGGATATGAAGAAGAATTTCTTCGCTGCAAGAGCAGTGAAACCCTGGAACAGCCTTCCCAGGGAAGCGATGGAGTCACCATCCCTGGAGGTGTTCAGAAAACAAGGAGATGTTGCATTTCATGACCTGGTTTGGTGGGATATTCAGCCAAAGCTTGATGACCTTGGAGATCTTTGCCAGCCTCAGCGATTCTGTGATTCCTCAGCTTTAAACATCTCACAGGACCTCCCTGATGGCAACACAACCCACAGCGGTGTAAATATAAGTGCAGACAACTCTCCAGAGGGGCTGGGAGCAGCACCAACCAGGGGCTGGGAGATGCCACCTCCCTTCCAGCACCTTCTCCTGGCTTTTAAATTCCCCCCCGGCTCCTCAACCACTGACACGACTTTGCTCCTGCTTGTCAGAAACGAGACACTTAATTTGTCAGTTGGCTACGCTTAATATTTCTTTCATGTGTCACGTCGACTTGAAATGCAGAACGTGTCTGCAGAAGCTCATTTTTTGCTTTTTGGTTTGATTTTTCCACCCCCCCGCTCCACCCCGCTGTAGCCAAAGCATTGAAAAGGTAGTTGTGTTTAACTAATAAAAGAAAAGATTTTAAAATGCTGGTTTTGCACTTCTTTAATTGCCTCCCAATTCCAATTCACGCAGCGAAGGCAAAACGAGCGACGAGCGAGCAAGGACCGCGTCACTCGCTGGGGTTTTTATCATAATCAAAAATGTAAAAATTGAGAATTCGAATCAATGTACATGAAACCATGTAATTGGCTAAATAAACATGGTGAGGGCAGATAATGGGCCTTCCTGATTAGAAGAAAAACACTGAATTTCGTGCCCGGGTTACGTTTGGCTGCAAAGCAGCACAGTTTGGTGAGAGATGAACCAAGCAGAGGGGCTTGGAGGGCACTGAGGGGTCCAGGTGCTGGTGATGAAGGAGCTCCTTGCTGGAAAACATCCTTGGGATACCCTTGAGGGAATTATAAGGATGCAAGGATTGTTAGTGGGTGGGGGAATTTGGTTTTCCTGGCTCTCACGAGCCCAGGGGTGGGAATGTTGGCTCTTCCAGCACCCAGTCCTGGTGGTCCTGCTGCAGGGGGGTCCTGGCTGGCAGAGACTCTTCTTACAGCAAGGGAAGAGGTTCCCAAGCGTGGGATCTCCCAGGTAAACCTCCATCCCAGCTGGATCTGGTGTGACCTTTAAGTATTTATCCTTCCTTGAACACTCTCAGGGGTGGGTTGTAGGAACAGGACCCACCACGTGCCTCCCAACCCTTTTCCCTGTAAATTGTGGCAGCTTTGCCAACCTGACCAATGAAAATAAATAATATCCTGATGTCCAAGCTGATCGATGGTCTTATGGTGAGCCCATGGTTGGAAGCTGCTGCCCATCAGCAGAAACAGAGCTGGGTGTTAGCACAGCTCATCTGGCATCCAGTGGTGGTGGCAGGAGTTGTCTGGTGACACCACACCCGCCAGCCCTCCCCTGCACTGGTATTTGGGAGAACAGAACAAACCACACAGGTCTGAGTATCGGCTTGCATTTGTCCTTCTCCCTTTGCCTTCCCTCAGCCTCAGCCAGAAGTCATTTCACTGTCAACCACAAGTCATTTCCCCGTCAACCACAGGATGGCTGCGTGGTTTTTTTTTTTTCTGCTCCAAACCTGCTTGTCCTTCCTCTGCAAGGAACAAGCACGGGATGTCCCCAAGCATTTTTAATCTCCAAAATGCCTCTCCAGGCGAATCCTGTTAATATTGGAGAGTGCAGGAGCAGGGGGAGAGCTGCCCACCCTCCGTCGTTGGTATTCATCGCTCACGTCGCTCCAGGGGATGAGGGAAAGCTGCTGGATCTGAGATTCCAGCCCGGCAGCAAAGGGGTTAAAGGGAAGGTGAAACATGAAACGGAAGCAAAGAGGCACCGTGAGAAAGGCAGGATCCTAGGAAAGCTTTTCTGGGGATGGAAAAAAATAAGCTGTCACCTGGAAGGGCTCCAGTTCCCACCCAGCCCTGGAATTCTCCACTGCCCTACAGTGACAGGGATGCCGAAATTTGGGATGCTGATGGGGACAAGAGGGGTGTTGCAGGTTGCAAAGGACTGGGCTGTTCCAGGGCACTTGGATTTTGTCATGGGAAAAGTAGGAATGTGTCGGAGCAGGTGTGAGAGGTAACTAAAGAACAAGGAGTTAAATAGTAATGAACAAAACAAGGAGGGTTTTTTTTGACTCACAAAGTTTCCCAGCCCAAGCTGGTCAAATGGAGACACGCTGGGATGCAGGAGGCTGCAGTGCTGGTCCTCCTGGGATTGGAAGAGGTGGCTCCAGGCTGGAAGAAGCTGGACCATGAGCACAGGGAGAGAGTGCACCACCCACCCTCCAGCAGCAGAAGCTCCAGCTAATGAGCAAACCTCAGGCAGGGTTAATTAACACAGCCTTACAGGGTTTCCTAGCATTGGGTGGATGCCACTGACCTTCACATGAAGCCCTTGAAGGCAGAAACACGAGGTCTCCAGGCAGTGACCAGGCAAAGTAATAAATACTTTGGGAGAACTTTAAGAGAACATTAACCCAACCTGTCCTAAACCACCATGAGCAGCAGGGCACAAACTGCCCAGGGAAGCTGCCCCACCCCTGGAAGTGCCCAAGGCCAGGTTGGACAGGGCTTGGAGCACCCTTGGCTAGTGGAAGGTGTCCCTGCCCGTGGCAGGGGGTGGAACAAAATGATCTTTAAGGTCCTTTCCAGGCCAAAGCATCCTGGAATTCTGTGATAAATGGTCACACCATGGGCTGCTCCAGCACCGTGGCTTTATGTACAAGTGCTCTACACGCATCCATGACTTCATGCTCGTGACCTGCTGCCACCAAAGAGGCAGCTACGGGAGGGTTTTGTCTGTCTGGAGCAGGTTTGGTCCATCTGGGGCTGACAGATGACGGATGACGAGCTGTTTGAGGGGAAGAAAACGCAATTACCCGAAGTAGGCTTTTGGCAGGACACGGAGAGGGTGGAATGAGGTCGGGGCAACCTGGGAAAAAGGAGGTGAAAGTCTGTCTTCTTCCATGCAGGGCCCTTGTTTGCTTTTGGTTGCCTCCTCAGAGAAGCTGCTCGCGCAGTAATTAGTGATGTAAAACATGCAGCGGGCTCTTTGTTCCCATTAGACTTGGCTACGGTTGCAAATGATGCGCAACAGTAGCCCGTGGTTAATTTTACCAAATGTTCTCTTTAATTTCATTTAAGACCAGCTGTCTATAAATCCGTAGTGCCTATTTGCATCACGTGCATATAAATATATAGACAGATATATATAGCTAGATATATAAATAGAACTCTGTGCTGAGGAGGAGGGAAGAGATAACAAGGCACTGGTGGCAGCGGTGCCCCCTGGGCCCCCAGGCTCCAAGCCCAGGGGATGTGAGTGATGATCACACACCTGAAGGCTCAGAGCTGACTTTTGGGTGGCACCTCCCTGGAGATCCAACCTCCCTGCCGTGTTCCCCCACCCTAAAATCCACCACATGCTGCGTGTCCACGCCAATATCAACCACCTGGTGTCTAAGCAGCTCCTTAAGGGCAGAGAACAGCTGGGAGCCTGCAGGGATTTGTGGTTTATTTGCATCCAAGCAAGCACACCTATATTTAAATACCTCTCAGCAAACGAGTCCACCCAGCTCCTGCTTTGCTCCTCCTGGTGTCTTCAAGGCTGGGTTTGCTGCCAGTGGCCAAGGGCAGTTTGTTTCTTTCTGTAATCACAGGGACTCATTGATGGAAGGGATGGATCACACAGCTCTGATTTCCTGCTATGGTGGGCTGGTGGCTTCTTCTCCCATCTTTCACCACCACATCCGAGCCACCACCAGACCAAACCACAGCCCCTCAAAGCCAAGTTTGTGCCGGGCCCCGCTCTGGCAGCACCAGGACGGCCGCGAGGAGGCTGCCGTGGGGCGAGGGGAAGGGCTGCAGCTCCTTGGCCCCGAAGCGCGGCGAGATGTGGTCGGCCAGGAAGCGGACGTGGAAGTGGCGGCCGATGCAGTGGACCAGGCTGCCCACCACGGTGCACTGGAAGCCGGCCAGGTCGGGCAGGATGCAGGTGGCACACTCGTACCACAGCTTGGCCCTGGCACTGCAGCGGTGCACGCTGACCCCGCTGCCGTGCTGGAGGTCGAATCGATAGATGAAGCCGCTGGTGCTCACCATCTCAGCCGTCCTGTCCTTGCTGCCGATGGCCGGGCTGGCCCTCCAGCTGTCCAGGCGGGGGTCGTAGCGCAGCAGGACGTAGCGCAGGGTGCCCCCAGTGACGTAGATCTCCCCGTCACACACCGTGGCCGTGTGGGCCACCGCGAACGTGTCGTGGGGCAGCGGCGCCACGAAGGTCCAGCGGTCCTGCCGGGGGTCGTAGCGCTCCACCGTGTAGAGGCACTCGCCGCCGATGGCGTAGAGGTGGCCGTCCAAGGCCACCAGTTTGCAGTGTGGCCGTGCCTGGTTGAGGGGACGGATCTCCCTCCAGATGTCGGTCAGCGGGTCATAGCAGAAGACACAGTTCGAAGGTCTCTGTGCCCTGCCCGTGCCCTTGCAGCCGGCCACCACGAAGAGGTAGTTGAACATGCTGCACGTGGCGCACCCCCGGGAGACCACCTCTGGTGGCACGTGGCAGAGGCGGTGCCAGCGGTCCCCTCCTTCATCGTAGTAGCTCAGGTGGCTGGGGTGGAGGTCGGGCTCCTGCACGTTGACATCTGCCACCACCATGCACGTCTTGCCCTCCATCCTCCGCCGCAGGATCAGCTCCCGCTCGTGGGCGTTGAGGCGGCCGTAGATGGAGGGAGTCCTCAGCACCTGCAGGTAGTTGTCACTCATCACCTTGTAGGCAGCATCTTGGAGGGGTCTGAGCTTCTGCGCCTTGGCTGCGCTGAGGACCTCGTAGCAGTTCCCCAGGTCCAGGTGGGGGTGTGGTGGCAGCTGCAAAGGGTCAGGACCAGCCACCAGTCCTGGCTGGGGGCTTGCAGGTGGTGATCCAGCTGGAGCTGCGACCCCAAAGCCCTCCATGGGCAGCTGGAGTTGAGGGCTGTTGGCAGTGTGGAGGATGCTGTTCTTGCAGCCGGGAGATGGTGGCTCAGGGGAGGTCTCAGGGGAGGTCTCTGAACAAATCGTGGGTGGTGGAACTGTGGAGGAGCTGGTGGGATCACACGTTGCCAAAGCTGGGTCCTGCTTCTGGGTTGCAGAGCTCTGCAGCTCCCCCTTGACCTGCTCTGAGCTGTGGTGCTGGGAGGTTCCTGGAGGGATGTAGGGGAGACACTTCTTCTTCAACACCGACTCGGAGGTGGACTGGATGTAGTAGTCGTAGACTTTGCCTCTGAGGCCGGGGATAGGCTGGTTGTCCCCATCCCTCACCTGGCCCTCGGTGATGTAGTTCTCCTCCACCTGGATCTTTGCGACCGAGGAGAAAGAGTAGGAGGTGTCCGACCCTGCATCACTCGCTGTCATCATCAGCCCCAGGTTCGAGGTGACACTGAGGGTCTGGATGGGTTCCCTGTTCCCCCTGGTCTCCCTGTTTGTGCCTCCACCAGCCCAATCCTTCTCTGTGCTTTGGGCACGTCCCTCACCTGCCATCTGGGCATTACAAATCCCTGGGGAAAGCCCAAAACTTGGGGCAAGTGTTCCCTTCTCCACACGGCCACTCGGGGTTTTGGCTGTGTCTCCAGGGTCAGGAGAGCTCGGCTTCCTTCCCAGTTCCCTTCCCAGTTCCCTCACCAGTTCCCTTCCCAGCTCCCTTCCTGGCTCTCTTGCCCACTCACTTCCTGCCTCATTTCCTAGCTTGCTTCCTGTCTTGCTTTCTGGATCATTTTCCATCTCAATTCCTGGCTTGCTTCCCAACTTCCTTCCCAGCTTACTTCCTGCCTCACTTCCCATCTCGTTTCCCAGCTCGCTTCCCAGCTTGCTTCCTGACTTACTTCCCACATCACTTCCCAGCTTGATTCCTAGCTCATTTGCCAGCTCACTTACTAACTCATTTCCTAGCTTGCTTCCCAACTTGCTTCCTGGATTATTTCCCGGCTTGATTCCCAGCTCACTTCCTGGCTCCCTTCCCAACTCATTTCGCAGCTCATTTCCCAACTTGCTTCCTGGCTTGACACCTGGATCACTTCCTGCCTCAATTCCTGGCTTGCCTTCTGACTTACTTCCCAACTTACATCCCAGCCCACTTCCCACCTCACATTCCCTCCTGGCCGGCCCGACCTGGGCTCTTCCGCGAGTCAGCCCCGGTTCAGAAACCACCTCCTCTCCTTCCTTCTCCTCTTCCTCCCTTGGCACACTTGGATCCTCCCGGAGAGGCGAGTGCCGTGTCCCAGGGATGCTCCGGGGTGCGTCCCCCTCATCCCTCCTCACCTCCTCACCCAACACCCTCCTCCGTCGCAGACCCATCGCACCATCCCTATCCCCATCCCCATCCCCATCCCCATCCC
>JAWWEW010000054.1:1426923-1440884 GCA_035583185.1 Anabacerthia variegaticeps
CCAGCTCCCTCAGCCCCTCCTGCTGCTCCAGCCCCTTCCCAGCTCCCTTCCCTTCCCTGGACACCTCCAGCCCCTCCCTGTCCTGGTTATCCCGAGGGTCCCAGCGGTGCCCAGCACAGGGACCATCAGGCTCTTGTCCCTCTGGGCACACCCGGGATCGTGTCCAGCCACTCCCACCAGCACTTCCAGGGTCTTTCCCAGCTTTCCAGCCTGGAGCATTCCCGACCAAAGTTTAGCACCCAGCATTTGACCTTGTTGACCATCACACCTTTTCCCACAGATCCAGCCTGTCCCCATCCCTCTCCAAGAAACCTCAGAGCTGCTCCTGGATGGAGAAGCTCTTTATGCATCATCTCGAAGGGATTTTAGGGATTATTTCAGGGATTCAACAGCAGTGCCAGGAAGGAAGCTCTGGGAACGGCGAGAAGGTGGATGTGACACCCACGGATCAGCCACGGGACTTCCCCAGCACATCTGGACAGATGTGGGCACAACATCAAGCTCCATCCCAGGATAGGAGTGGGAAATGCATCTGGAAGTCGCTCAGCCCCCCGGGGACCCCTCGAGTTCCCCGAGGATGCAAAGCAAGGGGAAATGCTGGAGCCTGGTCGCATCCCCGGGGGGATAACAGGCATTTAATAGATTCCTAGGAAAAGATACATGGAACACAGTCTCTCTCCAGGGATTAGACCCACTTTCAGCCTTTCACCTGTGCCCTGGGGTCATTTTTTTGGGGGAGAGGAGCTCCATATAAAGTTGCTGCTAAACCCCCAGGGGAGTGGGAGCGGCCAAGGTCGATGTTTCCTGCTGGGAATAACAAAGGGTGGTAATTGCGCAGCATCCGATGGGCGACTGCCCCAAATTCCGTGTCAGCCTCAAGGAAGGCGAGGAAAAGTGGCGCGGGGAGAGGAAATGCACGTTTAAGGCACCGCAGCCGAGCTCAGCCAGCCCGAGGCTGCCTCCTGCATTATTTATAAATCCCAGGAAAAACCTTATTCCTGACAAAACCGCGGCGATTGCCGCGGCCCGGGGAGGCATTAACCTCCTGCTCCTTCCTGCTGTCGCACAGGCAGGTCCCTCCTGTCGCCCTCACCTCGCTGGTGACCCGGCCCTTTGCTGTCCCCAAAATACTCCGGCACCGTTAATATCCCCGGGGCCTCTCGCCGGGATGCCCAGTGGGTTCAATAGGCATGGGGAAGTGATGGATGAGGGATCAAGGGGACGTGGGCAGCGATTTTGGAGGGCGAAATGGGTTGTAAAGTGACATCAGCGGGCTCTGGTCCAGGCTCTGTGTCCCGAGGCTCAATTGTCGCTCCTTCTCCGAGCAAATGGACAAGCACTCGGTGTGGGAAGAGGGAAAATCCCCTGGAGGGGCTGCAAGGGGTGACTGCAGCTCTCGGTTTGTTTGGATCTGCAGCGTCCTCGTCCATGTCACAGCCACTGGGAGAAACTAATCCTACTGGAAAATTCCTTTTTTAGCTCTTTTTCCGCCTCCCTCACCCTTTCCTTTGGGAATCCACACTTAGCTCAGCTGGTTGAAATCCACCCTGCCATCCTGAGCTCGCTGGACCACTCGCTCCCACCTTTCCCAAGAGCCACCAGCACCAAATTCACACTCCAAAAATCCAGGCCATTTGATTTATTTGCCCAAAGCCAGGCGGTTTGACCCCAAAATTCCCACCGCCACCCGCCTCCATCCCTCCAAAGGGCATCGCTTATGCCATCAACCCCTCCTCCAACATCCCTAAATCCACAGGAAAGATCAAATGACTATGACAAGTGGCTTTTGCGATTTTGGGAGACACATCCCGGGCTTCCCGCTGCTTCCCCGGGGCAGGAGCGATGGCCCGGTAATAGAGAGCTCCATAAACTCTGCCGCCGCTCCTGACCTTTTCTCCCTGCCGCAACATGAGGAATTAAAGGAGTTCCCCATCGTGACACTTAAATTATCATCTCGGAGGCGCCGAGACGACCCAGGCGGGCGGAGATGAATGGCACGAGTCAGACCTCTCGCAGCTGCCGGCCCCAAAAATCTCTCCATCAGCAGCTTTGTTCGGCTTTTCGGGAATTTCTCCCCATCCATAAAACCGCAGCTTTCCCCTGAAGGGGAATTAAAGGCACAACCCCGGAAAATTTGGAGGGGCGGTGGATTTCGGGGGGGTGTTTACTGAGGGGGGGGGGAAGCAGCATCCTGGTGTCCCCTCCCGGGAGGATACAGAGAGTAATCATACACTGGGGATGCTACAAGGAGTAAAGTCTGTGCATCATGGATGCTACAGAGAGCAATCATACACCGGGGCTGCTACAAGGAGTAAAGTCTGTGCATCGTGGATGCTACAAGGAGTAATGTCTGTGCATCATGGGTGCTACAGAGAGCAATCACCTTACACCAGGGCTACAACAAGGAGTAATGTCTGTGTGTCATGGGTGCTACAGAGAGCAATCACCTTACACCAGGGGTACTACAAGGAGTAATGACTGTGTGTCATGGGTGCTACAGAGAGCAATCGCCTTACACCAGGACTACTACAAAGAGTAATGTCTGTGTGTCATGGGTGCTACAGAGAGCAATCGCCTTACACCAGGACTACTACAAAGAGTAATGTCTGTGCATCATGGGTGCTACAAGGAGTAATGTCTGTGCATCATGGGTGCTACAGAGAGCAATCACCTTACACCAGGGCTACTACAAGGAGTAATGACTGTACATCATGGGTGCTACAGAGAGTAATCACCTTACACCAGGGCTACAACAAGGAGTAATGTCTGTGTGCCATGAGTGCTACAGAGAGCAATCACCTCACACCAGGGGTACTACAAGGAGTAATGACTGTGTGTCATGGGTGCTACAGAGAGCAATCACCTTACACCAGGACTACTACAAGGAGTAATGCACGTACACCATGGAAACTACAGAGATTAATGCCTGTACACCATGGATACTACAGGGAGCAGTGCCCATACACCATAGGTACTAAAGAAATACTCACACACCACGGATACTACAAGGAGTAAGTGCATTACAGGAGCTACAAAGAGCAATGCCCATACACCATGGATACTACAAGGAGCAATGCCCCCACACCATGGATGCTATGGAAAGTAAAGCTTATACACCATAGGTACGACGGGAATACCTTTACACCACGGATACTACAAGGAGCAAGTGCACCCCTAGTGCTACAAGGAGGAACGCCCGCTCTCTGGGACCACAGACAGCAGCTCCAGCTCCGATTTATTTTCCTTACTGCTAATTACACTGAACACCAAAGCCTAATTAACGGAGGCACAGCGTGCGCCCCGCGGCGTCCCCTCCGTCACACCCGTGCGACATTCCCGACATTCCCAGGCTGTGTCCCCTCACAACATTCCCGCAATTCCCAGGCTATCCCCGCACAACATTCCCGCAATTCCCAGGCTATCCCCGCACAACATTCCCGCAATTCCCAGGCTGTCTCTTCACAACATTCCCGCAATTCCCAGGCTGTCCCTGCACCACATTCCCGTAATTCCCAGGCTGTCTCTTCACAACATTCCCGCAATTCCCAGGCTGTCTCTGCCCAGTATTCCCATAATTCCCAGGCTGTGCTCCGAGCCAACATTCCCGCAATTCCCAGGCTGTTCCCGCACAACATTCCCTCAGCTTCCAGGCTATCCCCGAGCCAACACTCCCGCAATTCCCAGGCTGTCTCTGCCCAACATTCCCGCAATTCCCAGGCTGTGCCCGAGCCCCGGCTGTGTCACAGCCCGGCTCCCGCTCCCTCCCCGCTGCCAGATGTCTGTGCAGAGCCACAGCGGAGCCTCCGAGGATTTTCCCTCCCCTCTCCTGCTTTTTTTTTTTTCCTGAGCTCTGCAGTGCCGCAAAAAAAAAGTCATTTTGTCCCTGCCCGGCCCTCGCACGGCGTGACAGTGACCACATTAATCAGGTCTCGAGTGCGACCCCCGCGATGCCAACCCACGGCCTGACAGGTTTCCCCGGCCTCATTTACGAGCTCGTTTGCAGGGATGGCACCACCCCCGTCTCCTGCAAAGGGCTTTTGGGCGCTCGCCTGATGTGCAAGATGTGCAGCTTCGTGTTCGCACATGTTCTCGGGCACATCGCACCTCCTGGAGGTGATTTGGTGGTGAGGGGGGCGGCTGGGTATTAATTAACACCTCCGCAGATGCTGCAAGCTCCTGTTTGCGCTGGGGAAAAGCCCTTTTTGCCCAGCCCGGCTCGCCTGAAATCTGCTCTATTTTGGTGGCTCAAGCTGAGGGCTTTCCTGACCTGGGGGAAAAGGTTGGTCCTCGCTGCCAGCTCTGCTTGGTGTCCCTCAGCCATGGGGTTACCGGGGGAAATTGTTGGAAAGGGGGTCTGGAGGAGCCTGGGTTGTGGTTTGGTGCTTCTTGGGGGGGGTTTTATACCCATAAGAAGCTCCTCGTGGGCTTCAGACTCAGTGTGGACAACCTGATGGCTTGTGCACCCACCCAGGGGGTTATGGGTGCATCCCACGGGTTATGGGTGCACCCTGTGGGTTATTGATCTGTCCCATGGGGTTTGGGTGCATTCCATGGGTTATGGGTGCACCCTGTGGGTTATTGATCCATCCCATGGGTTGTGGGTGCATCCCATGGGTTATGAATCCACCCCATGGGTTATGGATGCACCCTGTGGGTTATTGATCCATCCCATGGGTTATGGGTGCATCCCATGGGTTATGGGTGCACCCTGTGGGTTATTGATCCATCCCATGGGTTTTACACCCATCCCATGGGTTATGGGTGCATCCCATGGGTTATGGGTGCATCCCATGGGTTGTGGATCCATCTGAGGGGTTATGGGTGCACCCCATAGATTATGGATGCATCCTATAGGTTCTGGATCCATCCCATGGGTTTCACACCCACCCCATGGGTTCTGGATCCATTCCAGGGGTTTCACACCCACTCTATGGGTTTCACACCCACCCCATGGGTTCTGGATCCCTCCCATGGGTTTCACACCCACCCCATGGGTTCTGGATCCATCCCATGAGTTTCACACCAACCCCATGGGTTCTGGGTCCATCCCATGGATTTTACACCCGCTCTATGGGTTCTGGATCCATCTCATGAGTTTTGCCCCCACCCTCTGCCCCACTGCCATCCCCTTTGCTGCTGCCCTCCCCCACTTTCAATGTCCCCCTCCTGACACTCGATGTCACCCCTGGAGTATCTCAGCATCCTTAAAACTCAACGAACTCACTCTGCTCCCTGTCAAATAAACCAGGGGAGAGAGGAGCCCCAGGAGGCCCCACATCACTGCCCTGCACTGCTCTGGTGCCGTGTTGGGATGATTTACAAGTGGTATAAATATAACTCTGCAGCCCCAGCACCTCCACCCCGGCTCACTTGAGTCCATCCATCACCTCCTGCCCAAGGGAGCTGGGACTGGGGGCTTGGGCAGCTGCAAAAGTCCAGGAGCGAGACCAAATGTGGGGAGAAAAGCTTAAAATCAGGAAGGAACTTGACAAATCCTGAGATGCTCCATGAAAAAACCAACTTTCAGAACACAGCAAGCTCCTTGGGAAAGGAGAAAGAGGGAATGGAGGGAAGGAGGGAGGGGGGTAAAAAAACCTGGGAGAAAGGGGGATTTGTGGTGATAAAAATAAAAGCTGGGTTATTTTTTCCCTTCCCATTCTCTGTGTGCTTTCTCAGAGCAGAATTTGCTCGGCTGCCCCGGTGCATCATCCTCTCGCTGAGGGCTCCAGCATCCCTCCTCACAGGGGGGATTATGCAAATCCAGCCCCAGCTCCCCAGAAAGTGGGTTAATCCAATATTACTGAGTGGAAAAGGGAAGGAAAAACCTGGTGGAGATGGCAGTGCCAGCAGAAAAAAAACCCTCCTCCCCAAAATAACGGGGAGACAAAGCCAATTACAACCTGCAATTAATTTAGGGGTTGGGGAAGGGCTTGGTTTCTGTTGTGACATTGCTTGAATCCCCCATACCCCATTTAGGTGTAACCTAAATGTGATGTATGTCTACACATGTGTATTTATAGCCAAAAGCCATCCAGGATCTGATGGAATATTCCTGTGCACACATCACACTCCAGCAAGTGAATATATTTCAGTCCAGAGAGCACCTTTTCCTATTTATAAACCTGCCCGTGAAGAAGAGCTTTAGGACAGAGATGTTTCTTCTTCAGGGAGCAGAAAAAAAAGGCAGCAAATCCAAGAAAAGCTCTTCCCAGGTGAAAGGCAGCTGCTCCAGCAGCACCATTTGCCCTTTCTTTGCCTCCTCCATGAGCAAAGAGATGAGTTTTTCCCATCCTGTAAAACTTCAGGTTTGCTCTGATCAAACCACCCTGGGGGGTTTATTTGTGTTTGGCAGCTTTTCCTGAAATTTCCAGGAGAAATCCTGCTCTCTATTGTTTCATCTGAGGTTGGATCAAGGCTCGGTGGAGGTGGGAATGATGTTGGTGTTGGGAAAGCCACAACCTCCAAATCCCCCCTCCCCAAATAAAACCAGCCTTGTTTCCCTCTACATCAACATCCCAAACTTGCAGATATTTTGGGAACAGAGAAATGTTTTGAGATCCCAACAAGATGAGCACAGCACTCCCCAAGCCCCAAACACCCCCAATTTTGCCTGATTTCCCCTCTTTTTTGGCACCATTTCACACCCAACACAAAACCCTCTTTGCAGACCTGAACTCCCGATTCCAAATCCTGACCTACACCAACCCCAGCACCAAACCGAGCCTGCCAACCCCAAATCCACCTGGAAAACATAACAAAACACCCAGATAAATCCTCCTGGATGCTCACAAAGCCATTTGATATCTCTCCCCACCAAGGTTTCCAAAGGCCAGCCTGCCTGGCTCCTTCCCCGAATCGATATTCCCGTCAGCCAGAGCTCCGTCTGCCTTTCCCTCCACCATCCAGCCCTGACCTTCTGTTCCACAGGAGCAAAGCATCCCGCTGCCTTTGTTTTCCCCTTCCCAAGGGCAGGGAAGAGTGGCACTGGTGCCACTTACCCGGTACCAGACGATCTCCCTCATCTTCCCATCCGTCTTGAAGTTGCATTTCAGGGTCACGGCGTCTCCCACCACCACGGGTGGCAGTGGCTCGATGCTGACGGTCAGGTAGGCTGGGAAAGGGATAAAAAAGGGGAGAAAAAGAGAGTTGAGCCCATGGAGAAAGGGTTAAAAAGTGGTTCCAGGATGGTTTTGTGGGTTGATATCCATGGGGAGTGTCCCACAGAGGGATAATGCAGGGACATGCCCATCCCTGTGGCACCTGCCCTCTCACATTGGTGAATTCTGGCTGCTCCCAGCCAACTAAAAGAGTCCAAACTGAAGAAAACCCTCCCTGAATTTAGGAAAATCCCCCCAAACACCCTCCCCACCTGCAAATTCCAGCCCATCCTTCCTTTGTCTTGGCCTTCACCATCATCTCCCCCGCTTTGGTTCTCTCCTCATTCCACACCAGGTTCCCCTGCCCTGTCCTTGCCTTCAAACCCTCTAAATTACTCATTCCTTGTGGGAACGGATCCAACAGATTAATCAGAGCGTGCCCAAAGCCCAACCTGTGTTTTTACAGCCCAGCCTTGGCCTGGAGCCTGGTCCTTGCCATGTCCACCCCCCCCGGGCTGGATGTCGGATCCATCCTCGGAAAATCAGAGCACGGGCGGCTCCGTCTGGGACTTTTCTCCCTTTTTCCCCTCAATTTGCTGCAAAACTCTTGCAGGAGCACGGAGCAGGCAGGGTCAGGAGGGCAGGCAATTGCAGTCCTATTTTATTTTCCTCTATTTCCTCGGGCTCTTGGAAGATGACAGATTGACAAGCAGGCAGAGCCGAGCCTTTCTTTAACACCCTCACCCCTCGCCATGCCCGTCTAATACCATCTGCAACCAGGACACCCCCCAAAAACAACCCTTAACCCCCCAAAAAAATCCAGTTTTTTGGTTTGTTTTTAATTCCTGCTGGAATTCCTCTTGGAACAAGCCTGGAAAACAGCAGCAGAATTGCAGAGGGGGCTGCACCTTTGAAGGAGGTGATTCTGAGTCCTCCAGCCAGCCGTTCGAGGCTCAGCATCACTTGTAAAACAACTTGTCGGGGTTTTTTTTTGTGCTCTAAATCCCAGCCACGACCTGCGGGAGAACACGCTGCGCTCACACGTGCCTGCTGTGCCAGCCTGGCCTGGCATATTGAACACCAGGGGCTCTGGGGCTGAAGGAACCCTCTTCGTGCTGCTTTTTGGGGCTTACAGCAGCACTTTTGCTGCTCTACTCAACTGGACTCGTGGAAATTTCCACAAAAAGTGGATTTTCGTTTGTTTTTTTTTGCAGGGGTGAGGCCATGAGGGTTAAATCAAGGGCTGTTTCCAGCCCAGAAACATTGGGATTTAATGGAATTCCAACCTCCTCGCTGAGAAGGACCCAAATCCTTGGCAGCATCCCCGTTCATCCAGGGCCAGCATCTCGCCAGCCTCTCCCCTCGCCTGGGCAGGGTTTATTTTAGCTTGCTAAAGCAGGGATTAATTCCTTGCGATTGCCAACGCAGCACGAGGTCCCCTTGAATTCGGGGCTTTGCAGATGTAAAGAGGCAGTGATGGGAGAGGCAGCAGGAGGAGGAAAAGGAGGAGGAGGAGGAGGAGGAGGAGGAAGGTCAGGCGAGGTCTCGCAGCCACTGCCCCCGTTCCCCTCGCTTCGCTTTTGACATTTCCAAGAGCCAGATGAGCAACAGGCACCGAGGGAAGGGGAGGGGGACGAGCAAACCTTTGGCAGCTCGGTGGCTTCTGCCCAAAGGGAGTGGGGGATGGATTTGAGCCTGGGATGGAGCCTCCATGCGTGTGGGAAAGCTCAGGCTCTCCATGACCCAACGCTGGAGGCTCCAGGAGGGATTACATCTCCCTCCTGCCCCCGGCGCGGATCAGCGGGGTGATTAAACAAAGCCGGCGGCAGAACCCACGGGTGGCAAAGCCCGGGCTGAGATTGAGTTTTCCCTCGTGCCCAGGAGAGGTTGAGATGCACGAGTTGCCAGCTCAGAAGGGCAGCATCTCCAGAGGGTTTTCCAGCCTTCTTCCCACGTTTTCAGGCCCTGTGCACTGCCATGGGTAGGGGCAGCATCCCCATATCCCTGCCCAGCCGAGGGTTTTGGTGGTGCTTAGACCATCTCCTGGTGGTTGGTGGCTTTTTTGAGTCAAAACTAGCCAAGATTGATGTGGTCTCAGCCACTCACCTCCAAATGCATCAGCCCAAGCATTTATCCAAGGAAATCCTAATGCAATCACACCCCCAACCTGCATCTTCTAGGGGGCTAAAACCAGCCAAAATGGGCTTTTTTTCCCTCTCTGCTCCCTCCATGTGCTCCAAAACCACTTTGAGATGCCAATGGCAGCAGCTTCTGCCTCCGCTCCTGGTGATTCAGGCTTGAATGGTCCTTAAAACTTAAATTTGGACATTTGTTCCTTAAAAATCCCAGGGTGGAACCACAGGATGCTCCTGCACTTGTCCTGAGCAGATCCTGCAGGGAAAAGACAAAGCTCTGGAGCTCCAGGATTTCTTGCACTGGCACCAGGGGATGGGAATCCCACAGAGGGCTGATGGTGCCTGGAAAGGGAGGGAAAGTGAAAATCCAAACCCTCAAAGAGCATCCCTGCTCAAATTCCGAGCGAGATCACCCCAGAAGACACGGCAAAGAGGGAGGGAAGAGCAAGGAAGGAGAGCCGAGAGAAACAGATGCCCGATCCCCACAGGAGCCAGCGCCCAAAACGCTGAGGATGTGCCGAGGGGAGGGGGGAAAAGCAGGGAAAACAAAGTCAGGCCCGGCAAACTAAAGCAGGAATCCAGATGGAGCCGTCCAAAACCTGCTGTTTTGCTGTGGTTGATGTGAGAATCTCATCCCTCATCCTCCTCCTTCCCTCTGCTTTCCGACAGCGGGCAACTGCGAAGTGTCACCACTCCTCAAAATCCACACTTGGGGCCCTTCTGGGTTTTTTTTGATTTACTGGGGAGGAAAAACCGGCAGTGACAGATCTTGCTGAATTTTAAGAACTCTCAAAAAAGGGCTGAGCACCAGATTTGCTCCGAAGGAGGAGCCCGTCCCGAATTCTCCGTCATCCTTTGCGTTATCAGCATCCCAAAGGCAGCTCTGAACCCCGAGGCTCCTCTCCTTCCCCTTTGCTCTTTTAAATAAGACATATTTTATAGTCAAAGCTGTGCCGGGCCACCCTCTGATTAGATTCAGACCTATGGAAATTCATCCCTCTGATTAGATCGCATCCCTGGGGACAAAAGAGTATTTTTGCTCGCGAACGGTGGGAATTCTTGCGACATCCAGTTTAAGGGGGATAAAAAAAAAGAGAGAGAGAAAGAGAGGGGGGAGAGAGGGGGAAGGGAGAGATAAATGAAATATCCTTTTAAATCAGGAGTGACACATTAATAAAAGGAGCACATTGTAACATGCTCAGTGCTTTCAATTACAAAATAGCTCCGAGGGAAGAGGCAGGTTTCACTCCGGCCCTGGAAGAGGAGGGTGAGGTCGGGTGTTCCCAGCGAGGTGCTGGAAAAAAGCCCCATTTCTGCCCTGTTGCAGCGTCTCAGCAGGGATTTTGGCACACAGGACCGGCCAGAAAAGGCATGGAAATCCCGGGATAAGCTGAGGGCCCCCTGTCCTGCTGAGGAGGAGATGGGTGGGTGCTCGGGAGCCTCCCAAGGACAGCCCACACAGCACCCCTGGGTGCCCCTGGAGACCTCGGGATGGTGGAGCCTCTCGGTGTGTCCCAGCACCACAAAACAGCCCCTCCCCATCTTCCCCATACCCCTGAAATATCTGAATATACGTCTAAATTCAAGAGTTAGTTATTGATATCCATCGGTGCTCCCATTCCCGGATTTCTGCCCTCCCAGGGCTTCCCAAAAACTGTTTCTCACCTCCAGGTGCTTCCCAAAAATCTATTTCTTACCTCCAAGGGCTTCTCCAAAACCTGTATCTCACCTCCCAGCGCTTCCCAAAAAACTGACTCCAAACCGATCGTAGGGTCATGGAACGGTTTGGGTTCGGAGGGACCTTAAAGACCATCTCCTTCCACCCCCTGCCATGGGCAGGGACACCTCCCAGTAGCCCAGGTGGCTCCAACCTGGCCTTGGGCACTTCCAGGGATGGCGCAGCCACAGCCGAGGATGGACTTTACCCTCTGGGACAAGACCCCAACGTTCAACCCATCCCCATCCTTGTATTCCGGGCCCTTTGGAGCATTTCCATGGATCAGAGCGGAGCGATGGGATGGAGCGGGAGGAGGGGACACGTGGGGACACAGCTGTCCCAGCCATCCCCTCCCTGTCCCCGCCATCCTTCAGGTGCCGCCGCGTCCCCTCAGCGGAGGCGACGGGAGAGGGAATATTAACACCTCATCATTTTAATCAGCCGGTGATTAGCGGGGCTTATACATAATTCACACCGATTCCTCGCCGCCTTCCGCACTCCCTTTTCCAAGCCGGGGCCGGCACGGGATGCAAATACAAAGAGGGAATGGGAAAAAGGGGATCAGGATCCCTTGCTCAGGGCTGTATCATCATTTCCCAGGATCTGAGGAGAGGACGAGACGTTTCCCCACCTATAAAAGAGCCAGATGGGATCTAAAAGATCGCGAACTCCCCCAAAAAAGCAGGGAGCGATCCCGCTCCGCATTCCCAGCTGGAATGAAATGACGGGTAGCACAAGGGCTGAGTGGTGGCATGGAAAGTTCAGGGGACAGGGATGTCACCCCCCCTCGTCGCTCAGGGCTTGAGCAGCATTAACCAAACACGCTTTGACTCGCAGCACTTCGCAACATCTTGTTCATTAAAGATTAACCAGCCGCTCCTGAAAGCGCAGCAAATACCTTCCCGCTGCCTCCCGATGCTTTATTTATGATATTCCGGGACAATTTACAATTATAATATGTTGCTGCCTCTCCTTGTTAACCCAGGAGGGCTCCCAGAGACAAGAAGAGGCGAAGGATTCGCATCTGGCGCCGTCCAGAGTGGCCACATTTTGCTGAATCTTGAGCTTCTCCTCCTCGAAAGCCGCCGGAGTGGGAGGGTTATTTTTTATTTAAACAGAGGAGTAAGTGTTTTTACACGGGTTTAACAGCAGCGAGTGGAATGGGATGTGACACAAGGACTCAACATCACGTTTCCAAAGGAGATGGTCCTCTTGGAGAGGGAAAAACGGGTTGCGGGATCCTGTTCGTGTTTCTAAATGCGTGAATTGCTGGAGTTGTCCTTGAATATTGCGTTTTCTCCCCCAAAAACCAAAAGCTGAGCGTCAGCAGGGCTGAACATCCCCAAAACTCCCCGCTGCCCTCCCCAAAAATCGCGCCGGCTTTGGCAAAATGGGTTTAGTTCATCGAATAAACCCATGAAATTCCTCATCCCCCACCGCGAGGAAGAGCCCTGCTGGCAGAGAGCAAATTGTATTAATACTGTGTAAATAGGATATTAACAGGCCGACCAAACAATTAAGAGCCCGTAATTAAAATTCATCTTCCTTCACACCGCGGCGTATTAAAGTACAAACATTTAATTAGATGCCTCTTACCTCATTCATTTGCATAAGTGGGAGGAAACAATTTGCAGCTGGATCTCTAATCATTTCTTACGGGGGAGTTGCTGGACCAAAGCGGCCCCTGAATCCTCAGGGATGGCAATGCCAGGGAGAAGATGCGGGGAATATTTTGGGAGGATGTCTGGGTTGTGCTCTGGGCCATTTTTCCTCTACCTAATAGGATGCAATAGGGGCGCGGAGCCTGACACATCCTATGGATGTATCTCGCGTCTCGTTAGCTCTTTGTAATGTAAATCAATAATTCGGATCAATACATCGATTGAGCGGGGCCGGCTTGGCCTTTCACCCCTTTTAAATGAAGATTAACTGAGCAAAGCACTTCATTAGGGCTGCTGGGGACAGCCAGGCCCTGAGGGGGGTGTTTTAGTTCCCATTTCCCCCATCAAAATGGGTCCAAACTGCAAAACGATGAGTTTTATTGGTCACGTTTTATCACCGCCCAAAGTTGTTGGGGTTTGGTTTTTTTTGTTCCCAGAGAAGCTGTGGCTGCCCCATCCCTGGAGGTGTTCCAGGTTGGATGGGGCTCCGAGACTGGGCTAGTGGAAGGTGTCCCTATCCATGGCAAAGAGGTGGAACGAGATGATCCTTAACATCCCTTCCAAACCATCCCACGATTCCACGATTTCCATAATGCCTAACCCACAAAAAAAACCCAATCCCAGCTCCCAATTCTCCCCAAAATCCCATTGAGACTGGACTTTATGCTTTCCTTCTTCCCTTAAATCCTGGATTGCTCCTAGGCAAAAAAACCTGGTCCAAAAGGGAAAGAATTCTCCTAATTCTGTGTCGTGCCTTGGAACTCAATGCCCCTCGTGTGCTTGGAGAGCATCTTCAACACCGAGCCATGGCAGGAGGGCTTCCCCAAGAGTTGTGTCGATATATCTTGAGGAAAAATCAATTTTTAGCCGGGTTTTGCCCTCATTATGAGCACCACAGTCATTTTTCTATCCGTAAGGGCTGAGATTGGCTCTTACCGGCGACACCGAAGGCGGCAGAGAAAGGAAGAGAGAGCTCAAAATGGGTCATGCTGGGCGAAAAACACGCTCCAAATGCTTCGGCTCAGTGGGGTTTTCATCCACATCAGCACAACCTCGGCACCAGAAATGCCCTCAGACACACAAAGGAGGAGTTTGGGCCACTTTGGGTGTGGAAATGCAATGGATTTGGGTCACAGAATCCCAGAATATGCTGAGCTGGAAGGGATCCATGAGGATCATCCAGTCCATCCCTCAGCCCTTCACAGGACCATCCCCAAGAGTCACACCCTGTGCCTGGAGAACATCCAAACCATCCAGGAGCACTGGCAGCCTCAGGGCTGTGCCCACTGCCCTGGGGAGCCTGCTCAGTGCCCACCACCCTCTGGGGGAAGAACCTTTCCCTGAGATCCCA
>JAWWEW010000054.1:1465392-1479084 GCA_035583185.1 Anabacerthia variegaticeps
CCCAGAAAGATCTCCTTTCCCGGATTTCATCCCAGAAAGGTCTCTTTACCAGCATTCCATCCCAGAAAAATCTCTTTTCCCGGATTTCATCCCAGAAAGGTCTCCTATCCTGAATTCCATCCCAGAAAGATCTCCTTTCCTGGATTTCATCCCAGAAAGATCTCCTTTCCTGGATTCCATCCCAGAAAGATCTCTTTCCCTGGAATTCATCCCGACAAGATCTCCTTTCCTGGAACTGCCCGTGCTGGTGGATTTTTGTTGCCTGAGCCACACATTTTCTCCTCGGGCCCGTTTTAGCTCCGAGTTGCTGGGCTCGAACTGCTCTTGCCTAATGTTTGCAGAGCCAGAAATAGAGCTGGGGTTAAGCGGGGCGTGCTCGGGCTGTGCTTGAGAACCACCCCATCCCAGCCACGCTCGGATGCCTCTGCAGAGCCAACATCCCTTCCCTGGGGGATGGCACCCAGTGGGGCACAGCTGGCTGAACCCTTGCTCTGGGCTCAACAGGAGCTCTGATCATCCCTCCCTGAGCCCAAAACACCTCCAAAACCCCATGGGAAAGGAGAGGAATGCCCCCCATCCCAGCCCCAGGCCTTACCGGCGCGTGTCGAGGAGCACCTCGGTGCCCACCACGCAGACCCCGTAGGTGGCGTGGCTGGTGGACATCTGCAGGACGTGGCGTTGGGGCATGGTGTGCCTGGCATGGGAGGGAAGCTGCTGCCTTGGCTCCGGATGGGAAACCAGCAGGACTGGATTAAAAGGCTGGGGAATGTAACTCCTCCTCCTCCTCGCCTGGAGGACGGGGTTCGGCCAAGGGGGCCCCGATGTCTCCACCTCCGGCTCCTCCAGCGCCCAACGAGGAGCTGGGGAGATGGAGGCGATAGGGTGGCTCTGGGGAGGGGACACGGGGCAGAGGTGACACCCAGCCCTGCCCTGGGATGCTGAGCCTTCAGGGATTTCTTCTCCCTCTTCTCGTTCCTTCAGAGCTCCAAACCCTAAACGTTTCGGCTCGTCCGGGGGTTGGTTGGGGTTGTTACAAAATTATCATTAAAATGAAGGTTTTGGGTTAAACCAACCCAAAATTTCCCACGGTGAGGGCAAAGCCTGAGGGAAGCTCAGCTAAAGGGAATGTTTGCTCAGGTCGGTCCTTCCCGAGGAACCCCCAGGATGGGCACAGGGAAAACTGGTCGGTTGGCAGGGAAGGGGGCAACAACAAACCAGGAATTTCCCATGGAAATTAAAAGTTCTCCGTGTTTGCCTTCCACGGGACTGGGGTTTTTCGGGCAAAGATCCCACGGGAATCATCCCCTCAGCTGGAAGGTGGATCTGCTGGAGATAACCATCTCTCTCCAGGCCATCCCAGGAGGATTTGCCTGCAGAGAGGGAAACCAGGAAAGGGGAAAACCAGGAAAGAGGGAAGCCAGGAAAGAGGGAAGCCAGGAAAGAGGGAACCCAGGTGGGAAGGAGGTCCCTGCCACGCTCAGGGATGGAGGAAAACGGCGACCCAGGGATGCAGAATGTCCCGTTGTCACAAGGAAGGTGATGTGATCCACGTTCAGCTCAGGGATGCAAGAGGCAGGAGAGGGCTGGAATGAGGAATTTCGGGAATGGGCCAGCTGGGAATGTGCAGGTGATCCCAGCAGGGCTCGGGGAGGGGGGGGACAATCCCCAGCAGGAGGAGCCGCCGATCCCTTGGCAGATCAAGCACAAGTCCCAGCCAGGCTACACGAAAGAGCTGCAATTCCCTCCGTCTGGAATTGCTGCAGGGAAATCCCAGCCCCGTGTCTGGGATGTGGAACGGCTGAATGAACCCCCAGGAGCCAGCAGGAACTGTGGGATGCTCCAGCTGGGAATGCTGGCCTTTCCAGGCTCTCCCACACCTTGAGGTTGGAGACAAACTCCCCTTTTCCAGCACGATCCAAACTCCTGGTGGTCGCAGCTTTGGGAATTGCATCGCTTCTCCAGGATTCCCCAGGAGCACAAACCTTCGTGGATGCCCAAAATTCGGAGCTGGAAAAGCGGGACAGGAGCTGTTTGTGTCCTCGGAGGGCGAGTCTGGCCAGGCCAGCATCTCTGCCAAAGGGACTCCCCACTCGTGCCTGCTGGTCGCACTGGTTTGGACTGGGCACGGTGCTGAGCTTGCTGGGATCGCAGCACGGGATCCTGCTCGGCTGGTTCCCGGTGCCGGACAGGGAACACACCTTAATCCCCACGGGGTCAGCCTGCCGTGGTCTGTAATCTGGAGGGAGGAGGAGGACGGTGGTTTCGAGCCTTCAGCACACGGAGCTCCTCCAAATCCACCCAGCAGCCCGTCCATCCGGAAAGGGCTTTTTTTGGGGGGAAGGGAGAGCTTGGCGTGGGTTTCTCCAGCGGGTTCGGCCGCTTTTGGGTGGCTGTGGATGCTCAGCCGGGCCCCAAGCGCCTTGTCCTGCTTGGGTGGCACCTCCTGTCACCTCCTTTTCCTCCTCCACCTCCCATCAGCTCCGACATGCACTGGGAAAAGGAGCATTTCAAGGCATCCCTTCAGAGCTGAGGGTTTCCTCCCACTAACACCTTGCCCTGACACAGTGGCTTTTAAAATCCCTGTGCCGTGACAGCCGAGACGCTGCCCAGGCTCAGCCTGCCTGTTTTTTTAGCCCTGCCTGCTTTTTTTGGGCCTGGCTTTGGCTTTTGCCCCAGTTTGAGCCCGGTTTTAGCGAGACGGGAGTCATGAGACACGGCCCCCCCTTCGGTGCTCGCCAAGGAATCCCATTAATAGCTGCCATCCCTCTGGGGCGTTCTCTTCTCGCCCATCCTGCGCCACCACTCTGTCAAGGAAAGTTTGATAATCTCCCTAAGCTGATAATTACCCCTTATTTATTACCCTGCATGTCTAATTGCAGGCAGGAACTTTTAAGAGCCGTGTCAGCCTAATTACTGGCAATAGGGCAAGACATCAAACCAGTTATCAAGTCCCGCTGGCGTTTGCAGGAGGGTTCCTTTTCTTTGGGCACATAGCTGGATCCCAGACAGGCCCTGCCTTCCTAATCCCGCCTGGAAGAATGGCAGGATGGCAGCAGGAAATAATGCTGGGGGCCAATCCCGGGGAAACTCCTGGCTTTGAGAGCACAAAACCCCCCCAAAAAATGGCCTTCTGTGTTTTCCTCTCCCTCAAATAAAGGGGTCTGTCTGCAGGGGGATTTCACCCCCTAATCCAGGAGCAAAGGATCCTAGGAAACTGCTTTTTCCCAGGGCTGGAGCCGGGCACATCCCCCTTCCCATGCTCTGCCCTGGCTTTCTATTCAATTTGCTGCCCTATAAATGCCCCCCTAAACTAAATGCCCCCCTAAACTAATGCCCCCCTCTCCAGAGGGACCAAGGAAGCCAAGGGTGGGCTCAGCTTCTCCTTCCCCCTCTCCCTGCTCTGGTTTGGCCCCCTGGGAGCTGCCTCTTCCCAAATTCCAGGCAGGAACAGGCAGAGTCTCCCTGGGCACCTGTTTGCACCTCCTAAACGTGAAAGGTCAGCTGGAAACCATTCCAGGCGGGAATATTCCCCTCCCACTCTTGGGAATAAGGCACGTGCCCACCCCAGGGTGCCCCAACACGACCCCAAACCCGCCCCGTGGGGTGTGACCCCCACCCAGCACCCACCTCCGGGTGCTCCTCAGGGAAAACCCTCGGGAAGGGGCTCCAGGCAAATCCCAGGGCAATCCCTGTTGGCAAATCCCAGGGCCGGGATCCATTCCCAGGTGTCGGGATCAGTTCCCAAATCCTGGGAATTAGGGCAGGCAGAGGTTTATGTAGGGCTGATCTGATCTGAAAAAGGAAACCCGAGAACTCCTCGGACCAGACGGGCGAAATCCCAGGAAACCACAAACCACCAGACATCTCCACGTGGATATCCGTGGATATCTCTACATAAACATATACAAAGGGATCTACAGGGCCTGGGAGGGTCCTGATCTCCTACCTGAGAGGCCAAAGTGGAGCTGCAGCACCAAAGGAGCTTCTGCTTCCTGGAAAATCCCATTTTTCCAGCACAAATGGAGGTTTGTTGGGGAAATCGGGGATGGAGCCAGCCAGGATTCTGCTGAGGTGGGAACAGGAGAGTCGTCCCCAACATCAGCAGCTCCATGAAGACCTCCAGAGGATTGTAAGGACCCCAAAGAAGCTTTGAGAGACCCCAAAATCTTGCAGAGACCCCAAAGTCTTGCAAAGACCCCAAAGAACCTTTGAGAGACCCCAAAATCTTGCAAAGATACCAGGAAAATTTGAGAGATCCCCAAAATCTTGCAAAGATCCCAAAGAAGGCTTGAGAGACCCCCAAAAGCCTTACAAAGACCCCAAAGAAGCTTTGAGAGACCCTCAAAAGCCTTGCAAGGACCCCAAAGAAGATTTGGGAGACCCCAAAATCTTGCAAAGATCCCAAAGAAGGTTTGAGAGACCCTCCAAAGCCTTGCAAAAACCACAAAGAACCTTTGAGAGACCCCCCCAAATCCTGCAAGGATCCCAATAAACTTTGCGAGACCCCCAAAGTCTTGCAAAGATCCCAAAGAACTTTAAAAGACCCCCAAAGAAGCTTTAAACAGCCTCAGAGTCTTGCAAAAACCCCAAAAAAGCTTTAAAGGACAAACAAAGCTTTGCAAAGATTTCAAGAACCTTTGAGAACCCCCCAAAGCCTTACAGAGACCCCAAAGAAGTTTTGGGAGACCCCCAAAGCCTTTCAAAGACCCCAAAGAAGATTTGAAAGACCCTGAAAAAGTGGCAAAGGATCCCAAAGGGTTTTAAGCCACAGGGAAGGTTTAGGAGACCCCAGAAGGGTTGCAAAGACCCTGAAAAGATTTTAAGGACCCAGAAAGACCTTCCAAGACCCCAAGAAGATTTGGGAGACCCCCAAAGCCTTTCAAAGACCCCAAAGAAGACTTGAAAGACCCTGAATGGGTGGCAAAGGATCCCAAAGGGTTTTAAGTCACAGTGAAGGTTTAGGAGACCCCAGAAGGGTTGCAAAGACTCTGAGAAGATTTTAAGGACCCAGAAAGGCCTTCCAAGACCCCAAGAAGCTTGGAAAGACCTCACACAACCTCCAAAGAGCAAACCTGATTGCCAGGTTGTGAAGAACCTCAACCTCCTTCCACTGCTGTCCCAAAGATGGGCTCTTCCAGCCCCTTTCCCACCCGATCCAGCAGCTCCCCCTTGGATTTTGGAAACCCCAAACCCTCAGGGTGGCCCCAAAATCCCCAGACCCACCAGGGTTTCAATCCCATCTTTGCCTGTGGGATCACAGGTTTCCTCCTGGCAAATCCCACCGAGAGGGATGTAAATACATTGATATCAAAAGGAATCAAATAAACCCCGGGACCAGCTCAAAGTGCTGCTGGTTTTAAAATCCCAAAGGGATTTGGGGTCTTCGTGAGATGGGAGGGATTTGGGGTTGGGATTGCAATAACATTTGGTCTCCTCCCTGAAGTACCAAAACCTCGGGAGAAGGAATTGGGATGTGAAAATGATCAAAAATAAGCCGGGTTTTGCCCATTTCCTTCCAAATTGAGGAGTTTGCCCCTCATTTTCCCCAGCCCACAGACCCCAGGAGGGCGCAGGGAGGTGAGGCCACCCCTGCCCGTGGAATTCCAGCTGTTCTGGGGTGAAAACCAGGGAAAATGAGTGTCCTGCAGTGCTGGGAAACAGAACCCGCTGGTGCCAACACGGCGTGGTTTCGGTTTCTTTCCGGTTTTTTCTCTTTTTCAATCATTTCTCTTTGTGGTTCCTCTTTCAGCAGCGTTTGTAACTCCCGGTGCTTCAAACAGAGCAGGGGTAAAGGGATCGATCCGCTGCTTTTCGGAGCAGGGAATGTTTTCCAGGACAAATCCCTCATCGGGAGCTCTGCACGGAATTCCCAAGGTTTTTTGGGTTCTATTTCCTGGTGTTCCTCAGGGAGAACATTTGGCAAAACCCTCATTCCCATTTTCTCGGGTCATTGGCAAAAAATAAACCACAATCCAGGATTTGTTTCAGATGGAAAACTTGGATTTGAGATGCCTCCCTTCGCCTCAGCCACGGAGGGAAGCGAGGGCTGGAAAAGAAAAGCCCGAGAGGGATATAAATTAGGGAACATCACCCTGAACCTTTCTGCTTGTCACTAATTGCTTGGGCCAGAAGTTTGGGCTCTGAAATGAATATTTACCTGCATGTCAATAAATAATTCAAATGTCTGCGTGGGCAGCAATTGCTCCTGCTCTTTCCCTTCAGCGGCAACTGCTTCCCAGTTTCCCTTTGAAAACAAGCAGGGCGAAAAAAAAGGATATAAATAAATAAAAAGGAGAGTTCTGCTCTCGCCCGAGGGCTGGGAAACTCTTTGTGCCTCCCAAGAGCAGCCCGAGATTTTCCCCAGAGAGCGAAAAAAAGGGCGGCTCCGCCAAAATGCGACCCTTATAATAAATCGCCCCCGAGGTTGGTGCTTCCTCTGCCGGAGGGGTTTGGGGACACCGGGGGGAGCTCCGGGCTCGGGCTCGGCAGCACAGCGGGCTCCGGGCCAGCCGCCCTCCCTCTCCATCCCTTCCCTACCCTCCCAGATCGTTTTCCCGAGGCTTTGGAGGGTCCAATCGAACCTCCCCCCTCCCCTCTGAGCTGCCAATTGTCATCCCGAGCCACAGCAAAGGCCGGCTTTGCTCCGAGCGGGACGGGCGGCAGGAGGAGGAGGAGGAGGAGGAGGAGGAGGAGGAGGAGGAGGAGAGGGGCGGGCCGGGGGGAAGGAGAAGGGGTCGGGGGTGCGAGGAGAGAAGGAGAAGGGTCTGGGTGCCCCGGGGGATAAAGAGAAGGGTCTGGGTGTGCGGGGGATAAAGAGAAGGGAGTGGGTGTCCAGGGGACAAGGAGAAAGGACCGGGTATCCAGGGGACAAGGAGAAGGGGCGTCCGGGGGGCTCGGTGACCCCGCAGCGGGGAAGAAGCCGGGGCCGTCCGGGAGGAGTCGGGAAGGGTGTCCCGGGGGTTCGGTGGTCCCGCAGCGGGGAAGGGACCGGGCAGGTTGTCCCGGGGGGCTCGGTGGTCCCGCAGCGGGGAAGAAACCGGGGCTGTGCGGGGACAGAAGGAGAAAGGACCGGCTAGGTTGTCCCGGGGACTCGGTGGTCCCTCGGTAGAGAAGGGACCGGGCCAGCTGTCCCGGGGGGCTCGGTGGTCCCTCGGTGGAAAAGGGATCAGACCACGTGTCCCGGGGGGTTCGGTGGTCCCGAAGGGTTGAAGGAGCCAGGTCTGTGCGGGGACAGAAGGAGAAGGGACCGAGCCCGGTGTCCCCGGGGACTCGGTGGTCCCGCAGCGGAGAAGGGGCTGGGGCTGTGCGGGGGATAAAGAGAAGGGACCGGGTATCCAGGGGACAAAGAGAAGGGCCGTGCGGGGGGCTCGGTGACCCCGCAGCGGGGAAGGAGCCGGGGCTGTGCGGGGACAGGAGGAGAAGGAGCCGGGCAGGGTGTCCGAAGGGCTCGGTGGTCCCTCGGTGGAGAAGGGACCGGGGCAGGTGTCCCCGGGGACTCGGTGGTCCCTCGGTGGAGAAGGGACCGGGCAGGTTGTCCCGGGGGGGTCGGTGGTCCCGCAGCGGGGAAGGGGCCGGGGCCGTGCGGGGAGAAGGGGAAGGGGAAGGGGCCGGGGCCGTGCGGGAGATGCCGCGGGCCCGCACGCTCCGGCTGCAGGTCGGGGACCGCATCGAGGCGCTCTGCGTGCTCGGCTCCCACGTCCACGCCGATGTCCACGGGTGAGTGGGACCCCCGCGCTGCCCCCTGCACCTTCCTCCTCCTCATCATCCTCCTGAGAACCCCCGTGCTTTGTTTTTCCAGCCGCTTTCCCGAATCCCGTAGGACTCTGGGGGGAAAAATACGCCCCGCGCTTGGTTAAAATTGAAAGGGGTTAAATTAGAAATCAAAGGGAAACGGCGCAAAGAGAGTAAAATAATCGGAAAATAAAAAGCAAAATGAAGGTAAAAGAGAAAAGAAAATAAAAAAGGGGGAAGGAAAGGGGGAAGGAAAGGGAAGGAAAGGGAAGGAAAGGGAAGGGGGAAGGGGGAAGGGAAGGGAAGGAAAGGGAAGGAAAGGAAAGGCAAGGCAAGGTGAACTAAAAAACACAAATTAAAATAAAATAATGGGAAAAAAGGCTGCAGAAATCCTGGGAAAGCTTCGAGCATCCCAATTTCTCCAACGCAGCATTTACCCCGAGTCCATGCTGGGTCGGATCCAGCGTCACCTTGGAATGTTGCTGGAGAGCGCAGGGATGGGCAGGAGCCACAGGGATGGGCTGCAGAGCAAGGGATTCACCTGGGAAAGGGGAGAAAAGCAGGATTTAGGCCCCAAAACGTGGCTTGGGAAAGTGGGAAATCCCCACACCACCAACCCCGCTTCCCGAGCGCTGAACTTCGGGGTAATTATTCCCTCAAAGGGAGAAAAGAAAGCATTAAAAGCTCATTTCAGGGTTAATTCTGGTCTTTGCTGCCTTTGCAAATCTCACCCTTGATATTCAAGCCAAGCAGCAGAATTCCAACAACTCCTCTGGCCTCTCTCCAGGTCAAATTCCTGGTGGGATTCCCAAAACCAAGAAACAAGGAAACCAAACCAGTTTTGCCGTGTGTAATTAAAGGCAATTTAATGATTTAAGAAACACCCAGACGGGAGCAAAGGAGTGCTCGGATTTCCTCCCCCCTCCCCATTCCCGATGGGGCAGGTTTGGTGGCACCGTCGGCACCCAGAAATCATCCGAGCGATGATTGGGAGAAACAGCCCAAAATAATAACCGGGAAAAACTGGGAAAATCGGGAAAAACAGCGGGGAGAGGGGAAAGGGTTGTTTGGAGCAACCGGGGAAGGGCGAGGGCACAGCGGGCTGGGAGCGGAGCAGCGTTACCAGCTTTGGGTGGGACAAAATCACCCCTAAATTAGTGGGATAAACTCGTCCCAAAATTAGAGTTTCCCATGGAAAAGGCTCTCAGCGGGAAGACCACGAGGTTGTGATGAGCTGTTAAACACCGGGCTCGCCTCGGCTGGAAAACAAACCGGGATTTCTCCACTGAAATGCATTAAATCCGAGCTCGGCTGGAACAGGAATTTCCCCACTGAAGCGCCTCAAACCCGAGCTCGGTTCCAGCAGCACCGAGGGCTTAGGCTGGGATTATTAGAGATCCTGATCTGCCCTCATGGCTACAACACTCCCTGTGCTAAAACAGCACCTTCTGGGAAGCAGAAAATCGGGAAAAGCAGCCGGGAGAGGGGAAAGGGTTGTTTGGAGCGGCTGGGGAAGGGCGAGGGCACAGCGGGCTGGGAGCGGAGCAGCGTTACCAGCTTTGGGTGGGACAAAATCACCCCTAAATTAGTGGGATAAACTCGTCCCAAAATTAGAGTTTCCCATGGAAAAGGCTCTCAGCGGGAAGACCACGAGGTTGTGATGAGCTGTTAAACACCGGGCTCGCCTCGGCTGGAAAACAAACCGGGATTTCTCCACTGAAATGCATTAAATCCGAGCTCGGCTGGAACAGGAATTTCCCCACTGAAGCGCCTCAAACCCGAGCTCGGTTCCAGCAGCACCGAGGGCTTAGGCTGGGATTATTAGAGATCCTGATCGGCCCTCATGGCTACAACACTCCCTGTGCTAAAACAGCCTCTTCTGCCCGAATTAAAAGGGGTAATTCGGGTTCCCAGGCAGGCAGGAAGGGGCCGAAGGGGCCGGCGCTGAGCCGGGCTGGGCTGTGGAGGGAAGGAATGAATGAATTGCGGTTTTGGTGCAAAGCCCTCCAAATGTGGGGCGGTTTTGGCAGGGCGGCCCCGGTTGGGGCAGTTTCCTTCGGCGTGAAGCACACGGAGGGGGTGAGTGTGGCTGTGGTGTCCCGGGGCCGGGAGGAGGGCGAGCCCGTCCCCAGCACTGGCATGAGGTGGCCGCTGGATGAGGGGACCGTCCTGAGGTTCAGCATGAGCCAGCCCAGCGCCGAGGTCAACGATAACAAGGTGAGGAACGGGATGGTGGGGGGTGGAAGCTCCACGGAGGGAGAACATCCTTCTCCAATCCGGGATTTGGGGGTTTGCAGGTCACTGTCAGCTTTTATGGAGAGGAAGGGAAGCCCATCACCCAAGCCGGGGTGTTCCTCACGGGCATCGGTGAGTACGGACACTGCCGGGTGCAGCGTGATCATCCCACTGATCCCTTGGATGGGTGGGAGCAGAGATGGACCCAAGTTTGGTGGGTCTGGGGGGGCTTTTTCACCCATCCAACCTTGGCTTGGCCCGGGATGATGGTTGGGTGAAACCCACCCTGTCCCCCCACCCAGGGATGTCTCTGGACGTCGACGCGGATCGGGATGGTGTGGTGGAGAGGAACAGCCCCAACAAGGTAACCCAGCCTCTCCCACCACATGGAAAATGGCCTTGCCTCAGCCTGAGCCTGCTAAACCTTAAGGGGTGTTTTAGGCAAGCTGGACCTGGGGGCCTGAGGGCCACGGGGCCATCCTGCTGGTCAGCTGTGACAAGCCAGTCCCCTTCACTCCGGCATCCGACGGCGACAACGAGCGCGTGTTCGACAAAGAAGGTAAAAGAGCTCCCCAAAAAATCATCCCAAGCCAAAAAAATCCTCCATCATTCCCCCTCTTTAACCTTTCCTGAGCTGGAATCTTGCTCAGGAGCCAGCTGCTCTCCACCAGCTGCTGCATAAGCTTCCCACGTGGGCATTTTTTCACGTCGAACGCCCTGCAAAGTCATTGTGGCCGAGCAGGGCCAGGAGGCAGAGGCAGAAAATAGCAGAGGTGCCGCTGACGGCACAGCGTGGGCAGGGGATGCCTCACGCAGGTGAAAGGAGCTTGGCATGAGGCAGCCTGGAATACACCCACATATTCCTGGAAAACCCAAACCACACGGAGCCGGTGCCCGTCGGGTTTTGGAGGTCAAAGAGCGGCCGTGCCAGGGATGGGTAGGGAGAATAAAAGCTAAAAAGGGCCCTCGTTTGAAAGCACGAGGCAGGAGCTTTGCCAGCAGGACCAGAGGGGGTTTCTCCAGGCTGCAGAGGGTGGTGGGGAGGGAAGAGCAGATCTCTTGGGGAGAAGGTGCAGACCCCAGGAGGGGACATGGGAGACACGTCCCAGATTTCCTTGTTTGCCCCCAGATTTGGTGGACATGTCCCACATGGTCCTGAGGACAGAAGGGCCCCAGCGCCTGCCCCGCGGGTACGAAATTGTCCTCTCTGTTTCTGTCCGCGATGCTGACAAAGTCGGGGTGTTTCATGTGCAGAGTAAGTCCTTCCTCCCTCCTCCTCTGCCTCTTCTTCCTCTGCCCCTTCCTCCTCTTCTTCTTCCTCTGCCCCTTCCTCCTCTGCCTCTTCCTCTTCTGCCCCTTCCTCCTCTACCCCTTCTTCCTTATTCTTCCTCCTCTGCCCCTTCCTCTTCTGCTTCCTCATCCACCCCTTCCTTCCCTGCCCCTTCCTCCTCTTTCCTTTTCTCCTTCTTCCTCCTCTTCTCCTTCCTCCTCTTCTCCTTCCTCCTCTTCCCCTTCCTCCTCTTCCCCCTTCCCCTTCCCCTTCCTCCTTTGCCCCTTCCTCCTCCTTTGGGGTGTTTCCAAGGTCCCTGCAATCCCTTTCCATGCTCTTCACGTGGTGCTCCTCAAGCAAGTCATGCCCTCAGCATCCCTTCTCCAATAACTTTTCCATGAATATCCTCATTTTCCAATCCCTTGGACACCTTTGGAGACAAACAGGCACCACAACACATTTTGCCCTCCTCATTCCTCGCTGTGGGCACAGGGATTTATTTTCTGAGAACAAGAGCCCTCAGCCAGCCCAGGAATGTGACACCGAGTAGGTCGGGGTCATCCCTCCAAGCAGAGGGACCCTGTCAGCCTGGTGGCATTTCCATGCCATGGGAGAGCAGAACCTCCATGGAAACACCTTCCCAGCAGCCACTCCATCCAAGGAAAGGCTGAGACCTTTTTCCTAATCCTCCCCATCCACGACAACACTGCAAGAAACTCCCATTTCAAGGCCCTTCCAAGACATGAAGTTGCATCTCCACAGGGGTGGAAAAACCAGCAGAGGGGGACTGTGGGTCCTCCTGGCACATTGGGATGGGGACAAAGCCCTGGGATTTGCCCCTTTCCCTTGCAGATCCCTTCTTTGGGCAGCGCTATGTGCAGGTGCTGGGCCGGAGGAAGCTCTTCCACGCCGTGTCCTACCCCGGCGGTGCCGCCGAGCTCGACTTCTTCGTCGAGGGCCTGCGTTTCCCCGACGATTCCTTCTCCGGGCTGGTCTCCATCCATGTCACCCTCCTGGAGACACCAGCTGAGGTCTGGGGGCTCCAGGGATGGGGTGGCTTGTTGGAGAAGGGGATGGGGATGGAATGGAGAGCGATTCCCGTGAATTTAGCCCCAAAATGACCTCCTGAGGAGGAACAGAGTGTGGGAAGACCCTGAGTCCTGCTCTTTCCCCCAGGGTATCCCCCACACTCCGGTGTTCTCGGACACGGTGGTGTTCCGCGTGGCGCCGTGGATCATGACTCCCAACACTCTGGCCCCAGTGACCTTGTTCCTCTGCAGGTAAAACTGGGATGGCGGTTCCCAGCAGTCCACATGGAGCATCCCATGGCTGGGAATATCCATCCCTTCATCCCTGTCCTCTCTGCCACCCCCTTCCCCCAGCATGAAGGACAATTACCTGTTCACCAAGGAGATCCAGCACCTGGTGAGCAAGGCCGGCTGCGAGCTGAAGGTTTGCTTCGGGTACACCAACCGTGGGGATCGCTGGATGCAGGTAGGGAGGCTCCAGAGGCAGGGGGAAGCTTTCCCTTCCTGTGCCCCACGCGGGATCTCCTCCCTTCCTTAGGATGAGATCGAGTTCGGCTACACCCACGCTCCGCAGAAAAGCTTCCCGGTGGTGCTGGATTCCCCTCGGGAGAGAGGGATGGAGCAACTCCCCGTCAAGGAGCTGCTGGTAAGACAAGGATTTGCTTGCACTGCCCGAGGAGCAGCTTGCAGGTTTTATTCCTGATGTAATTGCCCACTCCTAAACCCCTCCTGGCACTTGGCTCCTTGGAGGCCCTCTGAGGAATTGCCTGGGAAATGAGTTTACCAGCTCTGCATGGAGACACCATCCCGTGCAGTCCCAGCTGGGAGCACACCGGCAGCCTCGCTCCCCCTTCCAAGCAAGGATCAGAGCCTCCTCCACATCCCAGCCCCCTGGAAAACCTTCCCTCCAGGAGGTGTTGGATCAGAGAGCAAAGGAGGAGCTCACCCCTCAGGGAATGACAGATTCCTGCCAAGCTCCAGGACTGGAATTCTTCACCTTCAGCATCCCAGCGGTGGGCTGGTTATCCCTTTCCTCCTCCATGCCTGTGAATATCCAGCAGCTTCCGAGCAGGAGAGGAAAGGGAAGCACCAGAGGGCTCAGTTTACTTCCATGGGAGACAACAAGGTGCCAACCACATCCCCGTGGGGCTCCTGTGCCAAGGCAAAGGGCCAGCCAAGGACACGGCGTGCCCGGGACAGCAGTGACCCCAGAGAGGGGGTGTTGGCAGAGCCCAGCAGAGACAAGCATGGAAAGGATGGTTTGAACGACCCCTCTGAGATCCCACCAGGCAGAAAGGGCAGGACCCCCTGAAGGACAGTTTGAATGATCCCTCTGAGATCCCACCAGGCAGAAAGGGCAGGACCCCCTGAAGGACAGTTTGAATGATCCCTCTGAGATCCCACCAGGCAGAAAGGGCAGGACCCCCC
>JAWWEW010000054.1:1593391-1622110 GCA_035583185.1 Anabacerthia variegaticeps
CGGCGGGGGGCTGTGGTGAGGGGAACGGGGGGCTGTCGTGGGGGGAACGGGACACTGACAGCTACTGACAGGGACGGGGGGGCTGGTGACAGGAATGGGGGGCTCGGCGCTGTCGTGAGGGGAACGGGGGGCTGTCATGAGGGGAGTGGGGGAATGTCGTGAGGGGAATGAGGGGCTGTCGTGAGGGGAATGAGGGAATGTCGTGAGGGGAATGAGGGAATGTCGTGAGGAGAATGAGAGGCTGTCAAGAGAGGAATGGGGAGCTGTCGTGACAGGAACGCGGGGCTGTCGTGAGGGGAATGTCGTGAGAGGAGTGTGGCGCTGTCCCGAGGGCAGCCCGGGGGTCCTGGCCATGGGGAGGGGCATGGGGGGTCCGTGCCCTCCGTGTGACCGCCCAGCCGTGGGGTGACACCCCCCTGTCCCCACACAGCGCCCCCCAGAGACCCCCGGCAGGGACAGGGAGTGGGGCGGTCACAGCCCTGGGCCAGCCCCGCCTCAGGAAAACAGGGATTCTCCCCCATTCCCGCGTTCCTGGCCCGCCCTGGCTGTGCCCTGTCACCTCGGGCTCCCGTGACAGGTTCCCGAGACAAGCTGCATTTCCATAGTTTCCTTTCTGCAGCAGAGGCTTCTCCCAGAATTCCAGCCCCCCGCCAGCATTCCAGGGGCTGGTTGTTCCCCTGAGGAGCCAGAGGGTTTGTGGCTCATCCCAAAGGGGTTTCTGGAAAGAATTTGAGCTCAGGTGACGTCTCCGTGTCTGGAGCTGCACCAGCACATCCCCCTGCCTGAAATCCAGGGATCTTTGGGGTGTCTGTTTCCTGTGGAGTGTCCACAGTGTCTCTGCTCATCCCCCTCCTCGTGTCTCTCTCATTTTAGTTCCTTTTTCCCCTCTTTGTGACTATTTCCCCCCTCCTCACAGCTCACCTCCCACGAGCTCCACAGCCCTTCCCCATTCCACAATCCCTATTATTGCCACCCCCGTGGCTGCTCTGCTCAGATCAGCTCCTGACTGTGCTTTTTCCATGGAAAACCTTGCAGGATCCATTCCTGGCCATGAGGACAGAGCCCTCTGTGCAGAGGCTGCGAGGGTTGGGCCCGAGTTGTTCCCTGAGCTGACACACGAGGAGGGAGATGACGGTAGGCAGGGAATAAATGCCCCCTTCCCTTTTATCTTGCCAGGCTGGATGGCTGGGAGGTGACAGCGTTGAAAGGCCATGTTTAAATCACTGTTTTTTCCCAATTTACTGAGGTTTTGGGGATTTTAATAGGTGGGTGTTCGTGTGGCAGAGATGGGGAGAGGTTAATATTGTTAATTAGACAGAGCTTAAGGAGCTGGCGTGGGAAGCTCCCTGGGAGTGCAGCTGCTGTATTTATCTGTGTGTGGTGGGCGTGGGTGTGCTCATAATGAACTTTTCCATGATTAATTGGGTAACGAGAGACTCGACAGCCACGGCAGGCAGAGGTCGGGAGGGGAATGTGCTCCCATGAGGTGAAATCAGGGGGTGCCCCATCCTGGGTGGGTGGTTTTGCACCTCAGTGCCTTCAACAAGCAGGATTTGAGGCTTAAAATGGGGTTTTTCATCCTGTTTTTCCCAGGATGGCTGCGTAGAGACTGATCTGAGCACCTGGAAAAGGGGAATCTCTGGAGCAGAGACACAACCCTCTGGCCCTCAGTCCTCGGGATATCACAGGGGTGAGCTGGGGTGTCCCTCCTGGGGGTTTGGGCCACATGGTTGGGATTTTGGTGGATAAAGGGGGTCTTGGCTGCTGGGGGAAGGTGACACAGAGCTCATCCAAAGCTCTCCCTGCCGCCCTTCCTGGAACGTGGGGCTACAGAGGAAACCATAAAAAATGGGAAGTTTTCTGGGAAGAAGTAAAAATTTCCTGGAGTTTTACTTCCTTCTCAAAGCTGGGGAGCAAAGCTGAGGCGAGTCCAATCCTGGAACGTTAAAAATCATCATTCAGATGCGAAGTGCCTCCCACAAATCCCCCAAATTAGGCTTTTAGTGCCTCAAACCACCGTGATTCCTCAGGTCCTGCTGCGCAGAGCGCTCCGAGCACGGAATGCATTGTTTATCCTGCTGGGAAAATCCTCCCCCTTCTTTCCAGAGCTGTGCAAACCATAGAAGGACATACTATGTGGGGGTATTTTGATCAGTATTTTCATCCAAACACTGCTTTTCCTGCCTCTCAGGGATGTATTTTGGGACAGGCTGTGGGAGTTTCATTAACAAGGACCCCGTGGTTTGGAGAGCTGGGCACAAAGTCCTGCAATGAGTTCATGGCAACAACAAACAGGAGTGGAAATTCCTCTCTCCACACATGATCTGATGCTGCCAGAGATGTCCTGGCTTCTCCTCCATGCTGGGAATGGTTTTGGAAGCTGAACCCATCCTTGGGTGGGAGATCCTCCCCTGAGTGTGCTGCTGGACCCGCAGCTGACAGGAGGAGGCTCCCTCTGACCACGCTGCTCACATTCCCACTGATCCAGGGGAAGGGACAGGAACTGGAGGGGCCTGGTTTTCTGGATCCAGACCTTTTCCCAACTGGAGACTTCCCATTTAACGGCTGGTGAAGTGGAAAAACAGCTTCCCTGTGCTGGAAGCTTTCAGAGACACACTGAGCATGGATGTGGGAGTGTTTCCCTGGCCATAACCTTCCTGCTTCAGCATCCAGAGCTTTAGGGACTTCCTGCTGGGACAATAACTGGGTAGTCCCTGTTTCCTTTCTCCTCCCTGCTTGCCCAATCCCTTGAAACAATCCCTTCAGCACAGGAATCACTGCTGGAAGACAAAGCCAAGTGAACACCCTTCATTCACTCTTCAGCCTAGCAGGAAACCTGATGTGTTCTGCTGACAAGGACCTGCTGGAAAATGGGAATTGCGCAGTATTTCCAGGAGTTTTCAGCATTCCTCAGCCAAAGCTGTGCCCTGAGCAGGGAGAACGCCCTCCAAACACGTGATAAAAATACAAAATTCCTCAGCAGGGGCTGGAAGGTTTGGCTGAACACTTCCATTGTGCTCTCCAAAGGGATGCTGGCAGTTGTGTCTGTAGGGACCACAGGGTTCCTGCCCACAGCTGAAGGGCAATAAGTGTATTTTAAATCCTGTCAGGAGGCTAAAAACATGTTGGTTGTTCAAGCAACCCCTTCCAGCCCTGTGCTGACGTTGTGGCTGTTCTAAGAGAGGGGGAGAGGAGCCGAAATCCACCTTTTTGGGCCGTGTTTTGTAACCAACAAAATGGTTCCCTTCTGCTCCGTAACCCCTTTGGATACGGTGCTGGGGTCTCACCCCCCATCCCGGGGTTTGTCTCCCTCCCCACAGCCATGGAATTCCCTCAGCACAGCAAGCAGGTGCTGGAGCAGCTGAACCAACAGAGGCAGCTGGGCCTGCTCTGCGACTGCACCTTCGTGGTGGATGGCATCGACTTCAAGGCGCACAAGGCGGTGCTGGCCGCCTGCAGCGAGTATTTCCGCATGCTCTTCGTCGACCAGAAGGATGTGGTGCACCTGGACATCAGCAACGCTGCAGGTAGGCCTGCCATTTCCATCCAGAGTCCCTCCCAGCTGCTTAACAACACAGCTGGGTGGCCAGCCTTTGAGGGAGACTCTTGAACTGTTATGTTGAGCCTTTGGGAATTACAGAGTTAGGGGTGAAAGCTCGTTTCTCCCTCGCAGGCCTGGGCCAGGTTTTGGAGTTCATGTACACGGCGAAGCTGAGCCTGAGCCCCGACAATGTGGAGGATGTGCTGGCCGTGGCGGGTTTCCTGCAGATGCAGGAGATTGTCAGCGCTTGCAACGCTCTCAAATCCCTCTCCGTGCCCCCAGAAAATCCCACTGGGAGCCAGCAGCCCCCCAGGATTGGTATGTCCCCCCCTGCTCCCCTCACTCTGGGACACTCAGGATTTACCCACTTAGGCTTCACCCCTTCCAGGATCTATCCAGTCCAAAGTTCACCCATTCCTGCTCCCTGGCCACCCTCCAAACCCCCATCCTGGGTGTATCCCGTGTACCCTGCTGGGGTTTGATCCCCTTGTGCAGCACCAGCAGTTGCAGAACTGCCTCTTCCGTGAGTTTTGTGGGATTTGGGAATCAGCAAAAGCTGGATGGCTTTGCCTCTTCCCTCGCAGGGGCAGACAAGGCCACGGTGGATGACAAGACGCTGGTGGCAGAAGCCCTGGGGTATCTGGACAAAGTCCCGCCGGCTCTTCCCAATGCCGAGGGGAAGGAGGAGAAGCCGGAGGCTGCGGCACAGCCCGAGGCACCGGCGGAGCAGCCCCCTGCCCAGGAGGGTGAGCCACCAGGGGATGGCATCCCAAATCCCACTGTCACCCTGGGCACACCACATCCTGACCCCTCTGTGTTTTTAGGGACAGAATCTGCCACCCAGGAGGGTCCCAAGGCTGAAATTCCTGGCCTCCCACAGCCATCGGAGAGCCCCGGGGTGAGGGCCGGCACCGGGACAGGAGGTGTGTTGGTGAGCAGGGCTGGCACAAACTGGGCAGGGTTTGATCCCTGGTTTTCCATGGAATTATTGGTGCTAGTGTGAGTGTTGCCGTGCATACAGAGCTCCCAGGAGCAGTTTGCATGGGGCAGAGTGAAGAAAGTTTGGAAAATGCTCCTCTCTGCACAGGCTTTTGGAATTCAGGGCTAATCCCTTGCAAACCCAAAGTGATTCCAGGCAAAGGAGTCAATGGTTGAGCCTTCAGGTCCCTTCCAACGCAAATCTTTCTGTGATTTCCACGAGGTCTAATCCCAATCTCCTCAAGTTAGGAAACACAGGCGGGTTTTGTGTCTCTGCTGCTCCTCCCAAACTTCAGCATCCCCATTTTACACCTTCCAGCAGAGCTGAAGCTGGAAAAGAAGGAGGAGGACGGGGGGGAGATGACGGTGGAGGAGGAGGACGAGGCAAAACTGCCCGAGGAGGAGCCTCCCCCGCTGGCAAATGGCGAGACCGCCGAGGATAACGAGTGTGGCAGCACCGACTCCGGGCAGGAGACGTCGGGAGAGCCGCGCCTGCTGCGCTCCGGCACCTACAGCGACCGCACCGAGTCCAAGGCCTACGGCTCCGTCACACACAAGTGCGAGGTGAGGCCGGGCACGGCCTGGGGACACCCCGGGGTGCCACAGGGCACCGGCGGTGACTGTGCCCCCTGTGCCCCAGGACTGCGGGAAGGAGTTCACCCACACCGGCAACTTCAAGCGGCACATCCGCATCCACACCGGGGAGAAGCCCTTCTCCTGCAGGGAGTGCAGCAAGGCCTTCTCCGACCCGGCCGCCTGCAAGGCCCACGAGAAGACACACAGGTGTGGGTGGAGCCTGCAAAATGGGGGGTTGCTGGGAATGGTGGGATCCTTTGGAAACCTGTCAGTGTGTTGGAGTGTCCTGGAGGAGGTTTGTCCTCCTGTCCCTGTCGTTCTCTTTTGTGGTGTTTGAGGATTCCCTGTCCCTGGTTGGTGTGGGGTTGGATGGGGCTTGGAGCAGCCTGGTCTGGTGGAAGGTTTGGTTTACTGGGAGCAGCCTGGTCTGGTGGAAGGGTTGGTTTACTGGGAGCAACCTGGTCTGGTGGAAAGTTTAGTTTAATGGAAGGTTTGGCCTAGTGGAAGCAACATGGTCTACTTGGAGTAACCTGGTGTAGTGGAAGGTTTAGTTTAGTGGAAGGTTTGGTTTAGTAGGAGCAGCTTGGTCTGGTGAAAGGTTTGGTTTAGTGAAATTTTTGGTTTAGTGAGAGCAGCCTGGTTTAGTACAAGCAACTTGGTCTACTTGGAGCAACCTGGTCTAGTGGAAGGTTTGGTTTAGTGGGAGCAACTTGGTCTAGTGGAAGGTTTGGCCTAGTGGAAACAACATAGTCTGCTTGAAGCAGCCTGGTTCAGTGGAAGGTTTGGTTCAGTGGAAGGTTTGGTTCAGTGGGAACAACCTGATCTAGTGGAACAAGATGAGCTTTAATGTGCTTCCCAACCCAAACCATTCCACAATCCTGTGACATCCTGTTGGTCTGGCCGAGTCTGGCTGGGACATGAAGCTCAGACTGGACCAGTGAGACCTTGTCACTGGTTCTGCTGGTGGTGGTGGTGGTGACACTCCGTGTCCTCCCAGCCCGCTGAAGCCCTATGGCTGTGAGGAATGTGGGAAGAGCTACCGGCTCATCAGCCTCCTGAACCTGCACAAGAAGCGGCACACGGGCGAGGCCAAGTATCGCTGCGAGGACTGTGGCAAGCTCTTCACCACCTCGGGCAACCTCAAGAGGCACCAGCTGGTCCACAGCGGGGAGAAGCCCTACCAGTGTGACTACTGTGGGCGCTCCTTCTCCGACCCCACCTCCAAGATGAGGCACCTGGAGACCCACGACACCGACAAGGAGCACAAGTGTCCCCACTGTGACAAGAAGTTCAACCAGGTGTGCTGAGGAGAGAGGGGAAGGGAGGGGACTGTCCCACAGCTGTTCTGGAAGGGTGGGTTATCCAGGGGGTGCAGCTTGGGGTTCCTAGAGATGTCCTGAAGGAGTGGGTTATCCATGAGGGACAGTTTGGGGTTCCCAGAGATGTCCTGAAGGGGTGGGTTATCCATGAGGGACGGTTTGGGGTTCCCAGAGATATCCTGAAAGGGAGATTTATCCATGGAGTACAACTTGGGTGTCCTAGAGTTGTTCTCAAAGGGTGGATAATCCATGAGGTGCAACTGGGGGTTCCCAGGGATATCCTGAAAGGGAGGATTATCCATGGAGTGTAGTTTGGGGATCCTGGAGATGTCCTGAAAGGGTGGATTATCCATGAGGGGCAGTTTGGGGGTCCCAGAGTTTTTCTGAAAGGGTGATTTATCCATGAGGTGCAGTTTAGGGGTCCCAGGGATGTCCTGAAATGGAGGATAATCCATGAGGTGCAGTTTGGGGGTCCCAGAGTTGTTCTGAAAAGGTGGATTATTCATGAGGTGCAGTTTGGGGCTCTCAGGAAGCCTCTCACAAGGGAGGTTGATCCATGAGGTGCAGCTTGGGGGTCCCAGAGGCCACCCCAAAAGGGATCCATGGGGACTGGGGTCTCTCCAGAGGGAGGTGGGTGATTTGGGGCTCTCTGCATCCCATTCTCCATCCCCAGGTGGGGAACTTGAAGGCTCACCTGAAGATCCACATCGCGGACGGGCCCCTGAAGTGCCGGGAATGTGGGAAGCAGTTCACCACATCAGGTAGCACAGGGGTGGGGGGAGTGGGGAGGGGGCTTTGCATGGTCTGGGGGGCACAGGGAGTGCTCCAGGGGTGGATCAGAGCCGGAGGAAGGATTTCATCCTGGGTTTAAACCTCTCCCTGTGGTCATGCTGCACCAATTCCTGGTGTTCCCTGTGGAGTGTCACACCCTGAGAAGGAGCTTTTGCCCCAGGTTTTGGGGACGTCTCCTTCCATCTCTTCCCAAGCCACTGCAGAGCCAGAGGGTTGGGATGCTCCCAGTGGAGTCTCCCCCCACACACAGTGTGCTCGTCCTGGCTGTTCCCACTGCCACGTCACTGTGAGGTGCAGCCACTTCCCTTGATCCCCACACCATCCCCACTCCCAAAGCATCAACAGCCTTTCCCCGGGGACCTTCTGGGGTGCTGGGGAGGGGGAAAAGGGAGGGGGAGGGAGGATCCAGTGCCCCCCCAGCTGAGCCCTCCCCGCTCCCAGGGAACCTGAAGCGTCACCTGCGGATCCACAGCGGGGAGAAGCCCTATGTGTGCGTGCACTGCCAGCGCCAGTTCGCCGACCCCGGCGCGCTCCAGCGCCACGTCCGCATCCACACCGGTGAGGGAGCACCCCCTTCCCTGCCCTCCTGCATCAGCCCTTCCCCTCCTGCTCCCCACCCACCTTCCCCCTGCTTTGTGGGGTTTTGCCCCCAGGAGAGAAGCCGTGCCAGTGCTTGATCTGTGGGAAGGCCTTCACGCAGGCGAGCTCGCTCATCGCTCACGTGCGCCAGCACACCGGGGAGAAGCCCTATGTGTGTGAGCGCTGTGGGAAGAGGTGAGGATCCCCCCTGGGAACACCAGCAGGGGCTCCTGGCTGCTGATGGAATGTCAGCAGGCACCTCCCTCTGCCCTCCATCCCGTGGAGGGAGGGTGGAGGTGGCACCAGGGGTTGGTGTGACCGTGGTGCCGCTCCCAAAGGTTCGTCCAGTCGAGCCAACTGGCCAACCACATCCGGCACCACGACAACATCCGGCCCCACAAGTGCACCGTCTGCAACAAGGCCTTCGTCAACGTGGGCGACCTCTCCAAGCACATCATCATCCACACCGGTGGGTCCTGCGGGAGCAGCCCGGCTGCACAACCCCAAACCCACCCCCCAGACCACTCCAGTCCCCCAATCCCACCTCTCCTTCCCAGGGGAGAAGCCCTTCCTGTGTGACAAGTGTGGCCGGGGCTTCAACCGCGTGGACAACCTGCGGTCCCACGTGAAGACGGTGCACCAGGGGAAGGCTGGGATCAAAATCCTGGAGCCCGAGGAGGGTGATGAGGTCAACATTGTCACAGTGGCCTCGGATGACATGGTGACATTGGCCACCGAGGCTCTGGCTGCCACCGCCGTCACGCAGCTCACGGGTGAGCTGGGGGGCCCACGGGTGTTCCCAGGGGGAACTGCATCCATGGGGAGCAGGTGGGGGTCCTCAGAGCCATGCCAGGAGGGAAACTTATCCGTGGGGAGCAGTTTTGGGGTTCTGGGGCTGTCCTGAATGGGAAACTTGTCCATGGGGAGCAGTTTTGGCGTCCTGGGGCTGTCCTCATCAGGGAACTTGTCCATGGGGAGCAGTTTGGGGATCCCAGAATAGTCCCAACAGGGAGGTGGATCCTCAGAGTACAGCTTGAGGTTCCGAGACACACCACAAAAGTGAGGTTTTTCCATGGGAGAAGCCCTTCCACAAGGAAAATGTATGCACTGGGAGCAGGTTGGGGGTCCTGGAGCTGTCCTGAACAGGGAACTTGTCCATGGGGAGCAGTTTTGGAGGGGTCCTGGAGCTGTCCTGAAAGGGAGGTTCATTTCTGGGGATGCAGCTTAGGGGGTCTTTAGGGGGTCTCAAGAATCATCCCAAAAGGGGAGCTTATCCATGGGAATGCAGCTTGGAGGTTGCAGAGCTGTCCTGGGAGGCTGGTTGATCCATGGGGTGCAGCTTGGGGGGGCCCAAGAGCCACCCAAAAGGGGAGATTTGTTTGTGGGGGGCAGTTTGGGGCTCCCAGAGACCACCCCAAAAGCCAGGCTTATCCGTGGGCTGCATCTCCGAGATCCTGGAGCCTCCCAAAGGCACTGAGGGCTCATCCCAGGATCCAACATCCTGAGGCTGGAAATCCACATCCCACTGGAGCCCTCCAGCCCCAGCGTGGGGGGTCCTGCCCAGGTGGGCCCCCCAGACCCTCCTGTGCCCTCTCCCCACAGTGGTGCCCGTGGCGGCCGCGGTGACGGCGGACGAGACGGAAGCGCTGAAGGCCGAGATCACCAAGGCGGTGAAGCAGGTGCAGGAGGCAGGTGAGCTGGGACCAGCACCCGGGAATCACACCTGGGGCCGCCCAGGGCACGTCCCCACTGTCCCCGTTGTCCCCGTGGCAGATCCCAACACGCAGATCCTGTACGCCTGCGACTCGTGCGGGGAGAAGTTCCTGGACGCCAGCAGCCTGGCGCAGCACGTGCGCATCCACACGGCCCAGGCGCTCGTCATGTTCCAGGCCGACACGGACTTTTACCAGCCCTACGGCACGGCCTGGCCCGCCGAGCAGGTCCTGCCCGCCGGAGAGCTCCTGTTCCGAACCCGGGAGGGCCCCCCCGACCCCCCCCCCGCCGCTGCTGCCCCCCCTGCTGAGGAACAGCCCGCCCCAGAGTGACCCCCACCTGGCCACCTGCCGCCCCCTCACAGCCTTTATTTAAAGAGACAGCTCGGGAATGGTGTAAAAAGTGTATTTCTGGAAGGAAAGAGATGGAATAAATGGCAGTATTTTGTAATGGTTGGGGATGGGAGATGCCCCCCCCCCACCCCGGGGTGTGTTGGGGGTCTCACTGAGCACGGGGGGGGTGAACTCCTTGTGGAGGGTGGGGTGAGTTAAAAAGGGGGGTAAATGAGGTCATAAGGGGGGAAAAAAGGTGGTTTAAGGTTTGCAACTACTGAGAGCCACGAATTTTTGGTGGCACTCATCCCACTGCCCCTCCACAAGGCACGGTGGGAGAGGGACAGGCCAGAGCCTGTTTTGGGGTAAAAAATGGACAAAAAAATGCTGCTGGATGGAAGGGGAGGGTGAGAGACTGTCCTGCCCCCCAGGGTCTGGGGGCTTGGGCAGGGACACCCCACAGGGACCCCCAGGCCTTGCAGCTGGGAATGGGGGGCTCAGGGGACATGGGTCCATCCATGTCTGTCCCCACCTGGGTGGGGGGGCCTGGGGGGCTGCACATCCCCCACCACAGGGGGCTGGACTGGGAATGGGAAGGGAAGGGGCAGGAACCCTGGAATGTGTCCAGAGGGACATGCACCCCCAGCTGCACAGGGAAGGGGGAGGGAGGGGGGACACACATGGACGCACAGACAGGGCTATGTCCAGCCAGGACACACAGTGTGGACAGACAGATGGACACACAGGTGGCTGCAGATCCAGCTGGACACACAGACAGCTCCATGGATGGACGGTTGGACAGTGACAGAGACACATGGATGGGTGACTGGCTGGACATGCAGTTCCACGTCCACTCGGACACCTGGACACGTGTCCATCCTCCTGCCCTCCTGGCCAACCATCCGTGTGTCCATCTGTCCTCAGCCCTGTGCCCCAGCCTGGCACCCTGGGGAGGTTGGAGCATCCAGGGACAGGCTGGACACACGGACAGTTCATGGATGGCTGGACATCCAGCTGGGCTGGGGCACGTTCAGCTGGGAACGGGGAGGGTGGCCCTGAGAGATGGAGGGAGGGACGGATGGATGGACGGATGGATGGACACAGGGACGGATGGACATGCAGGCAGATGGACCCTCATCCAGCCAGACACACACACAGTCACAGGTACAGCTGGACACTTGGACGTGCAGCTGGACAGACAGACACCCACCCAGCCAGACACTCCCCTCCTGCACCACGGCCAGAATGCCCCAGGATGGACCATCCCTGTGTCCGTGTGTCTGTCCCTGTGTCAGTCCCCATGTTCATCCCCCAGCCCAGGGTGCTGGGGGTGTTCAGGGCTATCCCAGCTCCAGACACATGGACAGACAGACAGACAGACAGACAGTGCTGGGGGGTGAAGGGCCCGATCCTGCCCAAGGGGTGGGGCAGGGGGGCGAAATCCCTGGTTTTCCAGAGGGGCCTTTTGGGGTGCATTTTTGGGGCACTGTCCTTGTGTCCGTGTGTCTGTCTGTCCCTGAGTCCAGCTGGGCGTGCTCCTGTCCGTGTGTCCATCCCAGTCCTGTTACCCCAGCAGGGCACGGGGGGCACAGAGGGGGGGCTGCATGTCCAGCGGGACACACGGACAGATGGACACACAGACACCTGGACATGCAGACACACAGACAGGAGCATGTCCAGCCAGACACAGGGACAGTGTCATTCACAGGCAGACAGATGGACCATTGTACGGACACACGGACAGCCCCAGGTGCAGCTGCACAGTCGGGGTGTGGGTGGCTGGACAGTCGGACACATGGACAGGAGCACGTCCAGTGGGAACGGGGATGGTTGTGCTGATGGACAGACGAACAGAGGGTTGGACATCCAGTCGGACACTTGGACAGTCAGCTGGACACACGGACACTTATATGTGCGACTGGACACATGGACACCTGGACATGCATCTGGACAGATGGACAGAAACCCACCTGGCTGGTCACTCCCCTCCTCCACCCATGGGCATAAATGCCCCCAAAATGACCTTTTTTGCCCCAAAGGTCCCTCTCAAAAACCAGCCATTTCACACCCCTGCCCCGCCCCCCTCACGCCCCCGCCCCACCCCCTCATGTCCGTCTGTCCGTGCCATGTCCGTGTGTCAGTCCCTGGGATCGTCTCCCACCCCAGGGAGTTGTGGGGGTTCAGGCCCTGCCCCAGCTCCAGACACACGGATAGACGGACACACGGACAGTGCTGGGGGGGGGGGGGAAGGGCCCGATCCTGCCCAAGGGGTGGGGGCGGGACGGGGGTGTGAAATCGCAGGTATTTGAGAAGGGCCTTTGGGGCAAAAAAGTGCGTTTTTGGGGCATTTATGCCCATGAGTGGAGGAGGGGAGTGTCCAGCCAGGCGGGTGTCTGTCCGTCTGTCCAGCTGGATGTCCAAGTGTCCAAGTGTCCAGCTGGACATGCAACCCTCTGTCTGTGTGTCCATCAGCACAACCATCCCCGTTCCCACTGGACGTGCTCCTGTCCGTGTGTCCGACTGTCCAGCCACCCACACTGGACATGGGTGTGAAATTACAGGTTTTTGAGAGGGGCCTTTGGGGCAAAAAGGTCATTTTGGGGGCATTTGTGGCTCTGGATGGAGGAGGGAAGTGTCTGTCTGTCCATCCAGCTGCACGTCCAAGTGTCCGTGTGTCCAGCCAGATGTCCAACTGTCTGTCCTGCTGGACGTGCGACTGTCTGTGTGTCCATCTGTCCATCAGCACAACCATCCCTGTTTCCAACTGAACATTCCTGTCCATCTGTCCAGCTCCACGTCCAACCATCCACACCGTCTGTGCCCCTGGATGTGCGACTGTGTGTCCATCTGTCCGTGTGTCCGTGTGTCCAGCTGTGTGTCCATCTGTCCGTGTGTCCATCTGTCCATATGTCTGTGTGTCCAGCTGTCCGTGCGTCCATCTGTCCATGTGTCCATGTGTCCGTGCACCCATCCATCCATCCAGCTGGACAGGCCCCCATCTGTGTGTCTGGCTGTCTGTCCATCTGTCCGTGCATCCACCCACACGCCCATCTGTGAGTCCCACTGGACGTGTGACCAGCCACGTGACAATGGAGGGACACCTGTCCGTGTGTCCATCTGTCCGTGTGTCGGGATGGCCCAGACACTGTCTGTACACCCCCGTGGATTGTCCATGTGTCCATCTGTCCGTGTGTCCATCTGTCCGTGTGTCTGTCCATCTGGACATGCAGCCGTCCATAGGTCCAGCTGGCCACGAACCCGTCCGTGTGTCCAGCCCAACACATGGACTATCACACGAGCAGCTGGACACACGGACATCTGTGCACCCAGTTGGAACGAGGGACACTTGTACATCCATCTGGACACACGGACACCTGGATGTCCAGCCGGACAGACGGACAAGTTCCTGCCCTGTTGGACACTCCCCTCCTCCACCCATGGCCATAAAGTCCCCAAAAATGGACTTTTTGCCCCCAAAGGCCCCTCTGGAAACCCAACAATTTCACACCCCACTGTCCATTTATTGGGGTTGGGATTGGAGCAGACCCTTCCCCAGCGCCCTGGGGTGGGAGATGGACAGAGGGGCAGGAGCTGGACAGACAGACAGGGCTTGGACAGACAGACACTGGGATGGGGGGGGTGGGTCCAAAATCACTGGTTTTCTGGAGGGACCTTTGGGGTGAAAAGTCCATTTTTGGTGCATTTATGTCTGTGGGTGGAGGGAGGGTCTGGCTGGGCATGATGGACACACACGTTTGTCCAGTTGGATGTCCATCCGTCCGTCCATCCATCCCTCCATCCATCCATCCCTCCATCCTTCCCCCACTCCTTTGGGTGGACGGACAGCCCCGGCCCAGCCGGACATACGGACACTGCACAGACAGACACACGGACAGGTGCCCGCCCAACTCCCACCCCAGAACCCCCCCCAAAAATGCCCTTTTGCCCCAAAGGCCCCACTCAAACCCCAGCAGGGTCAGGCCCTTTACCCCTTGCCCTGATGATCCACATGTCCGTCTGTCCGTGCCCGTGTCCATGTGTCCATCCCACCTCAGTCCCACCCCTGGGGGGCCAAGGGGGAGGTCCAAGGCCCCATCCTGACCCGGTACTGGGGGTGTCCCAGCCCCAGCAGCCTCTTTTTGTCCTGTTTTAACCCCAAAACAGCCTCCCAGCCCCTGCCAAGGCCTGGAGGGGCAGAGGGAGGATCTCCCCTGGTTTTTGGGCTCCACACCCCAAACCTCTCCTACATCTCCTTTTTTACCGTATCTGCTTGATTTCAACCCATTTGCACCAGTGTTGATTGAGGGGTCTGGGTGGAAAAGCAGCGAAAACCACCAAGTCTGACTCTGATTTTTGATCTGCTGATGAACACCAACAATTCAGGGATAGTTTCAGGCGAGGAGTTCGCAGTGAGATCAACAGTGGGGAGAAACCCCGTGATTTCGGTTTTCAGTTGTTTCTAACACATTAAGGTAAATAAAAACAGATTTGGCTCAGTCTGATGAAATTATAAATACAGTCTGGTGGTTTCCTGAAGAAGAGAAGGGGTGACCCCCCCAGGGAGCCCCAAACCCCCCTGGCCCCTCTCCCCCACCCTGGGCGGCCGAGGGACGAGGTCGGGGCGCCGACGTGTTTTGTATTTTTTAATAAAGTTCGTAATCCAATGGACACACAAAACAAAACTGCGCTGAGAAAAAAAAAAAAGAAACCAAAATAAACAACAAAAAAAAAAAACCAAAACAAAAAAACCAAAAACCAAGTTCCATAAATTAATTAAGTGTTAGGGGAGGCGAGGGGGGCCGGGCAGAGTCTTTGTACAAGTGTATAACACTTCCACAGCTGATGAGACGAGGGGATGTTTAAATGAAGCGCACTTACAAATGAGTGACAATACAAAGTCTGAGTATGAAAATAAGATTTTTTTTTTCTCTGAAAACACATTTTTGGCACAGATTAAAAAAAAATGTATGTTGTGGGGATTTGATTTTTTTTTCTTTTTTTTTTTTTAAAGTCAGTATTATATATATTTATATATATTATATATATATTTATATATACACACACCCACTGAGTTCTGCATATCCCACCGGGAAGGAAAAAAAGCTCTCCCTTTTGTGTTTTTATTTTTCTGTTTGCTTTGTATTTTCTTGCTTTTTCAGTGTAAACTGTACATCCCAGATGAAGAGAAGACGGCTGCAGCAGGGGCAGGTGGAGGAAGAGGAAGGTTCGATATCCGGACAAAATAACCCCAAAAAGAAAAAAACAAAAAACAAAAAAAAACCAAAAAAAAGAAAAAAAAAACCCCAACCAATGAACCAACCAAGAAAATAAAAAATGCCTGTGTGAAATGCTCCTTGACCCACAAATGTCAGCAGATCCCTGCGGGAGGTCCACGCAGTCCCATGTGTGTCAAGACATCCAGAACGTCACAGCGTCTCCAACTGTGCAAAGTCCGAGTCACTAATTTAGTGCAAAGGCAGTTCAGGTTCTTTTTTCATTTTTTTTCCTTTTTTTTTTGTTAAAAAAAATAAGCCATCCTTTTCTCTCTTTTTTTTTTTCTGTGTTTTTTTTGTGTTTTTTTTTTTTTTTTGTATTTTTTCCCCAAAAAGGAGGCACAGGAACCCAAGCCCAGTCCACCTGCTGAGTGCATCAGTTGTCCATAAGCTAAAGCAACATGTAAACATACGGTTTGATCAAGGCCGGTCGGGCAGGAGGCTGGTTTCTGGCAGCATTTTTCTTGTTTCATAACCTTCTCTCCTTCTTTTGATTTTAGTTTGATTTGAAAATTAATATTTTTTTTTTTGTGTGGGCTTTTTTGTTTTTTTGTATAATTTTTTTTTTTTTTTTGCTGCAGGGCCTTGGAAAAAAATTAAAAAATAAAAAATAAAAAATAAAAAAATTAAAATAATAAAAAGTCAGTAACTGGTAAACAGCTCATACCGACGCGATGACAATCATGAGGTGAGGGGAGATGTTGGAGATGCTGGCCAGGAGGTCCGGGGCGAGGCGGGACAGGTGGCTTTCCGAGAATTCGCAGGGTGGGAAGATCTGCAGAACGTAGGCAGGCTGTGGGGAGGGAAGAACCAGGATCAGACACAATCCAGGCCTCAAATGGTTGAAAACAAGACATGTGGGGGGTTGTTTTGAGGAGACACGAGTGTGGGTTCACAGGTGGAGAGTTTTCCACACACGGGATACAAGAGCTGGTTGGTTTTATTGGGAAAGGGAGAAAAATTCCCAGTAAATATCATTTCAGTGGTTGCTCCGAGCGCTGACAGCTCATTCTGGGTTCTTCACACCCAGAACTAAATTACACCCACGGGTTAAATTGGATTCTGTGATGGAGCAACACACCTGGAATAAACATTCCACAGCACCAAACCTAGAAAACACCAAGTGTGTTTCCCAAGAGAACACCAGGTCTCCTGGAAGAATCAGGATACAGGGAGGAAACAAGGACTCCCGAGACAGTGGGGAATGGGTTTGGTTGATTTTTCATCCCAAGGTGTTGGACTGGGCAGAGACCAATGGTTTTCACCCCAAGGTGTTGGACTGGGATAAATCAATGGTTTTCATCCCAAGGTCTGATCTGGGACCAGACCAATGGTTTTCACCCCAAGGTCTGGGGACAATCCAATGGTTTTCAACCCAAGATGGTGGGCTGGAACAAACCAATGGTTTTCACCCCAAAGTGCTGGTCTGGAAACAAACCGAACAGAGATTTGGGGTGGTTTTTTGTGGCTTTGGGTCTGGTTTTCAGTGATTTCATCTCTCCATGGCTGTGTTTGGTCGGGGATCTGACAGGGGTGTTTCAGCACTAAGAACAGGCAGCCTGAGCGAGGCCACGGTGGGAGGACACTGTGGTGGGTGTGGTTGGTGTGGTGGGTGTGCTGAGCCCCTGGTGTGTCCGTGGCCATACCTGGTTGGAGCCGGGGTTGGGGACGTTGATGATCCCTGCAGCCTGCTTGGCCTGCAGGTAACTGATGAAGGCAGCCTTGAGCGACTCCGTCTGACTGACCACGTCCTCCTGGTCGCGGCCGCAGGGCAGGGCCAGCAGCAGGCAGTAATCGCTCTCCACCTGCCAGGGAAGGACAGGGCTGGGTTAGAGGGGGGAGGGACGGGTGTCTTCCTGCCATACATCCATTATCCAGGGGGGAAAATCCTCCCTTGAAAGTCCCTGATGTTGCAATTTGCTCCCCAGAGAAGCTGTGGCTGCCCCAACCGTGGAAGTGTCCAAGGCCAGTTGGAAGGGGCTTGGAGCCACCTGGGATAGTGGAAGGTGTCCCTACCCATGGCAGGGGGTGGCTCTGAGGTCCTTCCAACCCAGATCATTCTGGGGTTCTGTGATTTCAGCCCAGGGCCAGCCCAGGAAAGGGTGAAAAGGACTGGAAATGGCTTCCCACAGCCACCTGAACTCCACAGTCCACCCTCCTCAGACACACTGGAGCCAGCAGGAATTTGTCCCACGGCTGAAGGATGGGTGACTTCAAAGGTTTCCCAACCCCACCATTCCCTTTTCCACGAAGGCACAGCCATTGCTCATCACCTGCAATCCATGTTACACACACTCCAGGATGAAGGAATCCCAGAACAGAGTCATGGAATATCCTGAGCTGGGAGGGACCCACCAGGATCATCCAGTCCAACCCCTGGCCCTGCACAGACACCCCAACAATCCCACCCTGTCCCTGAGTGTTGTCCAAACCCCCCTGGAGCTCTGGCAGCCTCGGGGCTGTGCCCACTGCCCTGGGCAGCCTGGTCAGTGCCCACCACCCTCAGGGTGGGGAAAACAACACGCCAGCAGCCGAATTCCATGGGAGAACTGGTCGTTCTCACCCCTGAGGCCGCTGAGACCCGCCCAGCTCTCATCCCACGGGTATCAGCCCCTCCCAAACACAGCTCCCTGCCCCAGTGCCACCCTCACCATCATCCTCCGTGCGACCCCCTCGAGCTGGGAGGCCTCGAGCCGCATGCGCTGGGCGATGCGCAGGGGGGGCCCTCCCTCGGGCGCCGGCAGAGACCGGTGGGCCAGGACGTTGTTCCCGGAGACAAAGTGGAGCTGCACAGCGGCCGTGTCGTTCTTGAGAGCCAGGAGGCCCTGCCAGACAATGGGGTATTTCTGGGAAGAGAGGGAGAAGGGGTGTTACACACAAAGGATGGAGAGGGGCATCCAAAGCCCCGTCTGAGCTGCTCAGTTGGCTCCGGTACTTCCATTGGAGCTTTATGTAACACCTGATTATTCCTCTACATGCCAGGTTTGGTTTAAATCCTGCTAAATCAGGAATTCAGTCCCTTTCCTCACAGCTGGCCAAGCTGCCTGGGTGGATCCCATCATCCCAACCCCTCGGCCTCCCACCCAGCACGAGGCTGTTGCCCAATGTTGTTTTCTCTTTTACAAACAGAAACATTGAGAAATAACATGGGAAGAGTTGCTCGAGGTTACACAGGAGACATCTAGTGCTGGACACAGCTCCTGGTTCCTCATCAGTGCCTCTTCCTGTCGCCCTCCTCTTCCTCACTTTCTAGGCTTGGAAGAACATTTTCCCTTTTTTTAACAGAATTAAATCCACCACCACTCTTCCCTGCCCACGAGGAAAACCTTTCCAGGGAAACAGCTGACTGTAAAACCGACTCAGATCAGCGAACACGGGTGAGAACCCGTGGGGAAAGAACAGCCCCAAATCCAGCCAGATGACGGACCATCTGAAGCATCCAATGCAAGCAAGGCCAGGCCTGGTGCCACAGGTGAGACACAGAGCCCGAGCGACACTCACTGTCAGGAGCTGGACCATGTCCACAGGTCTCTGCGACACGGCGTGAGGCGACGGCTCCTGTTTGAGCCCAGCCTGGGGCTCGGGGCGGCTCAGGGGCGGCCCCGACGTCGTGGGGATAAACATGGACTGCTTGGGGCCCGCCGGGGGCTGGTGCGGCGACGGGAGCTCCTGCTTGACGGAGATGGCGACGGGCGAGGGGTAGGAGGTCTGGCCCGTGTCCCCCTGGGCCCTCTGGAGGTGCACGTGGGGGTCCATCTGTGCTGCATGCCTGTTCACAGGGGGGTGGTGACCCTGCTCTGGCCCCGCTGCCGCAGGGCCCTTGGCATCCTGTGGGATCTGAGGGGTCTTGCTGCGGACCGGCTGGCTGGGGTGCGAGTGCTCGCCCTCCGGCAGACCCTGGGAAGCAGGAGGGGCAAAAAGGAAAGATTTTAGCCTGGGGGTGCATCTGATCTCATCAATTTAACCAGGCTGCCAGGACACCACCACATTCCTGCTGGAGATGTGTCTCCATGCAACACCACCAGCCCTGCTCTGGTGGTACCTGGGCCAGTCCCACTTCCAAACCCACCTGAGCTGAAACCCCAACCCCTGGATCCTTCTCCAAGTCCATCCCTGGCCTCACCATCCATGTGAGCATGCCTGACCTCTGCACCACCTTGGTGAAGACCACTCTCCCCCCGACACCTCTACATCCCACCTCCTGGTCTGAGACCCAGAAATGGGTTGGCTCAACTTCCTCTGACGCTGAGCACTGTTCAAATCCCATTTCCCCTAAAAAACCCAGCTCCTCTTGTGCTATGAACTTAGGCAGGGCCTGCAGAGGAACCACAGAGAGCTAAGCTCAGCTCTTATGACCACACAGAGCTGCACCAGGGCTGCAGCTAGCTCAGAATACTCCAGATCCCAGGGAGAACTGAGTTCCAGATCCCAGGGAGAACTGAGCTCCAGATTCCTCAGAGAACTGAGCTCAAGATTCCAAGGAGAACTGAGCTCCAGACTCCAGGGAGAACTGAGCTCCAGATTCCAGGGATGATCAAGCCCCAGCCTCTAGGGAGAACTGAGCCCCGGACTCCAGGCAGAAGGAGCAAGCATTCCTCACCTGAGACGGGGTCATGCTCCGGGAGGGCAGCCCGATGGGCGAGGCGCCGGGGAACTGCGGGTGCCCGAGCTGTGCCGTGTGGTAATTCCTCATGTCGCCGTACACGGAGCGGTAATCGTGGAAGGAGCTGCCGGCGGGGTGCATGATCTGCACGCCGTGCGGCACCACCACGGGCTGTGTCAGGGGCAGCCCGGGCAGCTGGCTGCCCGAGGGCACGCTCAGCAGCCGGGGCTCGCTGTGAGGAGAGTGGGCCATCTTGCCTTCCGAGGATTTGGGAGTCTCTTTCCCGGGCTGCGGGGTCTTACTGACGGGGGGAGTTTTCCCGGCCCCTTCGGGCGTCCGGGATTGCCGCGTTTCCGAGTGGTGCTCGCCCACGGCGGCCATGTGAGGGTGCATGATCATCCTGACGTCCCGGGGCACGTTGTACTGGTCCAGCCGGAGGCTGCCGGGGTGCATGCGGTAATCCGACTGCATCACCAGCACGTCCGACTGCACCGGCGCCGGGCCCCGGCACACGGCCGAGTGGTGGAAGTGCAGCTCCTCCTCGGGGGGGTGCTGGGAGGACAGCGGGGGCATGACGATGTCCCGGATGGGAGCCGGCTGGGGCGTGCTGGAGCGCTGAGGTTTGATGTCCATCTGGGGCTGCAGGGCGGTGCGGGGCGAGTGCAGCGCTTCGGGGCGGATTCCGTACGGGATGCCGGACAGAGGGGGGGTGTTCATCCTCACCTCCCCTTGGGACAGATGGCCCAGGGACACAGTCTGCGTTACGCTGTGAGGGGGCATGATAACAGATTGCTCGGGGTGCATGCTGGAGATGTACTGAGGAACGGGGATTCCCGGCGCCAGCATGACCGGGGTGCTGCTGGACAGAGCCGGGGACGAGGTACTGCCGGGGTGGCAAGCGCGGGGGAACGGCGACGGCGAGTGGCCGCTGGTGCGCGGCGAGTGCGGCTCCTGCTTGCTGACCCCCAGGTGGGACATGGCCCGGTCGGTTGGCGTGTTGGGGCCCGAGCTGACGTGGTTGGCTTCCGAATGCATCTTCCCGGAGAGCGAAGGGTGGTGAGGACTCACCCCGGGACTCAAGTTGGAGGGTTGCAGACTCTTGTTCTCCACCTTCAGAGCAGCTGGGTCGGACAGTTTTTTGTTCACGACCATCTGGTTGTGGACCAGTACAGGGGGAGTGTTGACCGTCTGCGTGAGGACCTTGCCGGGCTGAGAGGCCGGAGCCTGGACAGCGAGGTGGGACGAGTCCGCCTTGTCGAGCGTGGCTCTGTCCTGCTTCACCGAGGAGATGACGGGCGACGTGTTGTAGGGCTGCGCTCCCAGGACCAACGAGGAGTGCGTGGAAACAGTCCCGTAGCCCGCTGAGGTCTGGGAGCCTTTGGGCGCCGGCTGAGACGGCGTGATGGGCTCCTGTTTGATCTGAGACTTGGACACAGACTGCTGGAACTCGATGTCCACAGCGCTGGCTGGGGGAATCTGGCTGATCTTGGCACTGATTCGCTGCGGGCCCTCCGTCTTCTGCCCCGAGTAACTCAGGAGGACCACACCTTCTGAGGTGTTCACTCGCAGCCCTGGGCTCGACCCGGTCTCCACAGGCCTCTCCTCGATAATAGACATCGACCCCGGGTGAAACCTGCTGTTATCATTCGTGCTCGGCCTCTGCTTGAATTTCGGCGAGGGAGCGTTGACGAGGCAGGTCTGGGTTTGGGGAGCTTGTTTCACCAGCGTGATCCGGGGAGCCTCCTCCAGATCCATGCTGTGGGGCATCCTGCTGATGACGGAGGTGGCTTTGGGAGCAATCACGGTGCTGATCTTCTCCTTCTCACTGAACACCGGCGCCTCAGCCACCGGCGGATCCAAGGCGTTGGTGACGGGGACGGCTGGTTTCTCCTCCGAAACCGGCTTGATGGCCTCCACGGCGGGGTGGAGAGGCGCCTCCTCCAGACACGGCGCGCTCACCGGCTCGGCGTGCGTCGTCGTCACGTGCGTGGAGGTTATGCTGGTCGCCGAGACGTATTTGGGCTCCATGAGTATCTTCCTCAAAGTGCTGGAGTTGGTGTCGATATCCGACGCCTTCGTGTCCGGAGGGAGAGCCGGCGGCGGTGTGGAACGGGCACGGGGTTCCTCGTGCCGGACCATCCACTCGGGCACCTTGGCAGCGCCAGAGTGCAGGGGGACGATGGTGGTGGGCACTGGGGTGGGCAGCTTGGCCGCTGCCATGGGGACGGTGGGAAGGGCTGCGTTCGGGGCACTCGGGGGCGTGATGGGAGCGTTCTCCAGGGGCGACCGTATCTTGAACCCGCTCTGACTGCCCTCATCGAGGGGAACCGGTGGGGTACCCAAGTCCAGAGGAGCCGGAGCGGGCGCCTTTGGAGAGGTGTTGCTCTCAGCCACGGCCTCGTGCACGGCCACGTCAGCGGCCACAGCTTTGGCGGCGTCGGAAGCGACTGGCTCAATGGGTGCCGGGGGCTTAACTTGCTTCTCCTCCTTTGAGGCCTCCTCAGGTTTCGCCTTCACTTCATTGGCAGGGGGTGACTTGCTCTGCACCCTCTCCGGCTCGAAGGCGTTCACTTCGGTGGCGTCGCCCTTCCTGCTCGTGCTCTTCTTGCGTCTCTGCCGTGACGTTTTCTGACGGCCCTTTTCCTTCCGAGCCACTTCAGCCTCCTGCAGGGTCTCGGCCTCCTGTGCGGAGTTGGAGGACTCGCTGAAGCTCACTTCGGACTCCTTGCTCTCGGCCTCCAACGCCGGTGGCACGGCGCCGGGCACTGGCTGCACCGCAGGCTCCACAGCAGCCTCGGTTTCCAGGATATTGTTCACTGCCTGATCCGTCTCGGGCTCCATCTCCTCCCGCGGCGACGGCAACACCAAGGGCTCTGTGGGGATTTCGGCTTCCGATTCGGCAGGATAGGTTGGCGGGGCAGGGAAGCTTTCTGCCTCCCCGGAGATGTCATTGATGATGGAGCCGATGGCTGCTGCCAGCTCTGTTTCGCTTGCCTGGTGTGCAGGTTTATCTGCCTCCTCCTCCTGCCGCACCTCGGGCACGTCTGCTGCCGGCTCTTTGTAGGCAGCCATTGCTGGAGGGGTCTCGGTGAGCTTTGCAATGTTCTCCACCGCCTGCTCGAGCTCGATCTGCTTGGCCAGCTGGGCAGCCTCGGGGGACTGCTTGGGCTCCCGTGGCACCTCCTTCTCCATTTCTGGGAAGGAATCTTCTACCTCGTTCTTAGTGAAGTGGGGAGGCAAGATGTCCTCTTTTGGGGGGCTCTTCATCTTGGGTGGCGACACCGCCACCGGCTCTGCCTCCTCCTCGGTGGGTCGCAGGGCGCCCTTGACCTCGTCCACATTGAGGCGAATTTCCACATTTTTGAGACACACGGACGCTTTATCCACAACCGTTTTGGTGTTTTTGTACCTTCCCCTTTTGGATTTCGTAACCTTTTCGGGCACTGGCTTCTTCTCAACGATCTCAGCCGTGGGGAGTTCTAGCTGGTTCTTCTCCACATCCAGTTCTTTCCGATCACGTTTCTGCTCGCTCGCTGCAGGTTCTTTCTCAGCAGCTTTAGCTTTATTGCTGTTGTCTCCAACACTCAATTCCTGACTGCTTCTTTCAGCAGCATCTTCGGATTCAGCCGCTGCATCGGCTTTTGGTTCGTTCTTCCCTTTCTTCCCCTGTTGGCTGGCAGCAGCAGCTGAGTGACCGTGTGTGAGCTTCTGGGATCTAGGAGATCTCCAACCCTCTGTAGGCTTAGGAGCTTCCACAGCATCTTTAGTTTCAGCCTCCTCCACCTCCTGTTGTATCGGTTCGGTCTTTATCGGAGAGATGTCCTCCTCTGGCTTACGGCGGGTTTTGGGAGGTCTTCCCCTCCTCGGCGTCGTGGGAACAGTTGTTACCGTTTCCTGGGGTTCCTTTTCCCCTCTCTTCCTGGTGGATCTAGTGACCTCCATGGAGTCCTTCACTGGAGATGGCCCTTCATTGTCCCCCGTGGTAGCGTAGACCGACCTCACGTTTCTGCGCCTGGTCCGGCCTATTGGCAAGCTCGGCTCCACATTTTCCGGCTCTGCAGCAGAACTCGGGGATTTAGCAGCATTCCTCGAAACCTTCTCCGGCTCCACCTTCAATTCAGAAAGTTTCTGGGTCTCCCCACGAGGAGAGCTCGACCTTTTCAGTTTCTCACGGTCAATTCTTTCGCTCTTCCTCGTGACAGGCTTTTCCGTGACAGTCGCTGCCACCGACTGCACAGGAGTCTTGGAGCGTTTACTCTTGTAGGACTTCTTGTCTTTTACAACCACTGGAGGTTCCACTTCCATATCATTGTCAGAAACAGGCGGCAGGACCTCAGCAGCTGCCTCCACCTTCTGACTCACACCAGCATCGGCGTTGGCAGAAGGTGGGGGATTTTCCTCTTTAGGTTCTGCAGCCTCATCCAGCTTCTGAACTAGCTTGGGGGGAGGTGGAAGCAGCTGGGCGGCCTCGGGTTCTGGATCTACGCTGATGTCTGCATCAGAAAATGAAGCCCCAGGAGTAGGAGGTTTGGTATCCAAGTATGAAGGATGCTCTGCTGCCACAGCATCTTCCTCCGGCACCAGTGTCGTGGCAACGACTTCTTTACTCGCCTCTACAACCGGCGGAGGTTCCGTTTGCTCGGGAGGTTCAATTTTGACAGGAGCAGGTAGTTCAGGGAAAGGTTTTTGTTCCTCTGCTACAGCAGCAGCTTCAGATGGTTTCTCCTCTTTGACAGAAGGTGGTTCCACCAGGACCTTTTCGCTCACTGCCTTCTCAGGAGCGACCGGAGCAGGTTCCTGTGGCAGGACAGTGACCGAAGAGGGACCCACAGCCGAGGCAGTTTTATGTTCTGGCTCCTTACTATCAGAAACCGTTTCTGGTGTTTTGGGCCGGTTTTCTTTATCTTCCTGTTTCTCCACTTCCTTTGGTTTCTGATCTTTCTCCTTTTCTTTCTGCTGCATTCGTGTCAGCTCCACAAACCTGCTGTGGAAGAGAACCACCGGCTCTTGCACCAAATCAGCCGCGCTGTTCGTCCCGTCAGAAGAAGACTGTCTCCCATACAACCTTCCAGAGATGAAGTCCAGATCATCATCTTTCCTCTCTAAATGCTGCAGGCGCTTGGAGTCCTGCTCGAAGATGGAACTGTGCAAAAACCGAGAGGCAAACAGTTCCTGCCGCTCTTGTTCCTCCTCTTTATGATCTTCTTTCTTATCATCCAGTTTTCCGCCCTCGGAATCAGTTCTGATCTTTTTCTTTTTCATATACCACGATGGAATAGGTCTTGGAGCCGAGTCAACCTTTTCTTTGTCTTTATTGTTTCTGAAACTAGCAAATCTGGAATCCCAGTCTAGAAAGGACCAGTTTTCCTCTCTGGAGGAGGACAGGGATTTAGCTCTTTCGAGCAAGGCCTTGGTGTCGGGCGTGATTGTCTTGTCCAACGCAAAAGAGTAGAATTTGTTTCTTTCTAAGGAACTGGACAGTCTTTCCTCTCTTTCACGTAACTTCTCTTCTCTGTCCCTTAATAAAAAAGACAACCTGGAAGTCTCTAACAAGGACGAGGCTTTGGGGGAGTGGGGCTTGTTTTCACCATCGTCATCCGAATCCGAAGGCACCTCCCCGGGCTCCAGGTCCCGGACAGACCGTTTCCGGATGCTGTCCCGTTTGACGATGCTGCTTGGAAAGCTGATGTCGACCCTCCCAGGCTCCTGCTTCACCTGGCTTTCCCACCTGCCCGAGTCTTCCTCAGAGCTCAGCACGGAGAGCTTAATTTTAGCCATTTCTGCCATCTGCTCCCTTCTGCTGGAATCGTAAGGATTGAATTTCAGCGACTCCTCCCTCACAGTCATGTTGGAATATGAAAGACCCTTTTCTTCTATTTTAGGTGACTCTTTGGTTTCCTTTAGTGGCATGAGCCTTGGAGAATCAAGTGTGTCCTCATCCTCATGGAACGGGAAGTGTCTGATGCTGGGGGAACAGGACATCCTTTCCGAGTCCTCGCTCACCTGACGGGAACTTCTGTAATTCCTTTCTCTTTTAGTGCTAATTTCAAAGTCAAACTGGTCAGTCTTTTTCTTTTTACTTGGTGGAGAGTCATCGGTGACGTCTTGCGGAGGTTTTCCCACCTCATGGACCAGGCTCCGCCTTTCATACTCATCCACCTCTTTCTTTGGGCTGCCGAACTTCTCCGACTTGGCGATCTCCATCTCCAGCTGCTGTTTCAACCTGCGACTTTGCTCCATTTGTTTCCGGTAGCTCTGCGTGTGGTCGATGTCGATGCCGATCTTCTCCTCCGTGTCAGCTGACGGAGGTTTCTCTTGGCCGTGTTTATGGTCAGGTGTTTCTTCAGGAAGACCGGAGTAATTCTTCCTCGTGTCCTCCCTCTCCGTTCCCTGCTCGTCCAGCATCTGGACCTGTTTATGTTGGGGTTTCACTGGGTTCAGTTTTTTAGTGGAGAGTTCCTGAACTTCCACAGGTTCCTCAGGTGTCTCCATCAGCCTCGCCTGCAGATCCAGGGTGGGACGCATGCCAATCCCACCAACATTAAGAGAGTCCTGAATTTCTTTGGGACTAGTAACAGGAATAAGTCTTTCCAGTTTGAGTTTTTTAGATTCCCTTTTAAGCATCTCCTTCCTCAGGGGTTTCCTCTCCAGCTCTCCTTCCCTTAACATCGGTGCTTCCCTGGACGACGCCGTCGCATCAAGCTGCTTTTTCAACACCAAGCGTGCATCCTCCTCCTCCTGGCTGCTCCGTTTTACATCCAGCTTTTGCCTGTCAGGCTTCGGATTCGCCTCGGCAAAACGCCTTTTTCGAGCCTCCAATTTGTCTAAATCAACCGCGTTGGCCCCCTCAGAAGTTTGCTCTGTCTTCAAGTGCTTTTTGGGTTTCATTTTTCCCTCCTTGTCCACCACTTCGACGTGGCTGGCGAGGGCTTTCTCCTTCTGCACCTTGGTTCTGACGGGTTCCAGTTTAGACTGCTCAGACTTGGCCTGCTCAGCCTGAGATGTCTGGGTTTTCTGTTCGAGCAGCGGGGATTTCAGAGTGTCATTGTCAAGCTTTGCTCTCAGTTTCTCCAGCGTGGGCTGATCGATGACCTTCCCCTCCTTTTCCTTCACGCGGGTCAGCACCACGCAGGGCATCAGCTCCAGGCGGTTTTTCGCCGTCCCTTCTTTGTCACCCCTCTCTTTGCTTTGCTTACTGTTGCCCTTCAGTTTCTCCGGGCTGGGCTCTCTCTCGTTCTCCTGATCCGTTTCCGAGGACTGGGAGCTGGGCGAATGGATTTTTGCTTTCCGTTTCTGCTTATCCGTCTTCTCCTTCTCGATTTTTTCCGGCTTCTCCTTCCTCACCAGCCGCTTCTCCTTGTCCACCCTCTCCTGCTCGAACACGCGCTCCTTCTCCGCCTTCTCGTTTTTTGCGTATCGCTCCACGCGGGCCTTGTCCAGCTTGTCGTATCGTGGGGGGGACAGGGAGCTGCAGCTGCCGCTGCGATCCGATGACCGGCTGTAAATCCTCCTCTCCGAGTCGCTCTGCAGCCGCTCCGACTGCGAGGGGGACGCCCCGGGGCTCTGCGGGCGCCGCGAGTGCGTCGGGCTCTGGCTGCGCTCGATGGGTCTCCGCTCGTGGTCTCTGTCGCGGTCGGATTCGAACCGTTCCCTCTCCCTCTCCCTCTCCCGCTGCCTGTAACTGTATTCCCTGATGTCCTGCTCGTAGGGATCGCCCCGGTAGTCCCTGTACTCGCGCGGGTCATCGTAGTATCGTGGGTCGTAGTAGTCTCCTTGGTAGGGATCCCACTCGGCGTAGAATTCCCTGCCCCGGGCCGGGTACTCTCGCCGAGGATCTTCGGGATACGTGCCCGGGGTCCGGACGGTCTCGTAGTAAGTACGGTCAGGGGCGTATTCGTAGGATCCTCTTCGCTCGTCTCTGCTAAAGACAAGAATAAACAGATTCTAGTTGTCCTTCCCAACGAGGGGGCTGTGTTACCAATGTCTGTGCACGGTGAAAGAGTGGTTTGGGTGGGAAGGGATCTTAAAGATCATGGAATCATTAGGGTTGGAAAAGAGCTTTAAGATCACCAAGTGCAACCATCAACCCAGCACTACCACATTCACCATTAAACCACGTCCTCAAGTGTCACATCCACATGGAAGAGAATAATTTTATGATCTTTTTTCCTACGTGCATCAAGGCAGTTGCACACAGAGATTTAGCAATGACTCCTTTTTCTCCTTTTCTATTTTTTCCAGCTTTTCCTTCCTCACCAAGCGCTTCTCCTTGTCCACCCTCTCCTGCATAGTGAGAATTAAGATTTTGTTAACTTATCAAATACCAAATGCAGCCAATTGGTCATTTCATAACAGCTCTTCCAAGTGTTGTTTCACCACCCTCACTCCTTCATTTTGGTCTAATTCAAACCTTGCATGAAATGAAGGTAAACCTGGCTCATGCCAGAGTGAAGACACCCCATCTCCAGAACCTGAGATCCACCTCTGAAAACATGAGTCAAATCAAAATTCAAGGGTGGAATCTCTGTGTCACTAAGCAGTAAAGTGGTAGTAAGATTTCTTTAAAAGTCCTAAGCCCTGTAAGTGATCTCTTAATTCCAAAATTAGCCCTTTGGCTGCGTGTGACTTGCTGGCGTTGCCTATTTACAGTAAACCCAAGTCAACAAATATCAGGTTGTTTATGAGATCAGGTGAATTCATTCAGCAAAACAAGTCAAGCAATAAATGTTGTTATCTCAATACCTCCAAAGGGCAAAAATAGGTCATTCATAACACTGAACGTGGTAGGGAGGTGGCACAAAGCTGGAGCTCCAAATCCCCACCATTCCAGAGTGTTTCACACACTCTGCAGCCACATGGGGGTTGGGTTCTGCTCCCAGGGAACAGGGACAGGAGGAGAGGGAACGGCCTCAGGCTGGGCCAGGGCAGGGCCAGGGGGGACAGCAGGAGGGATTTGTGCCTGGCAAGGGTGGTCAGGCCCTGGCAGGGGCTGCCCAGGGAGGGTTGGAGTGCC
>JAWWEW010000054.1:1622166-1662070 GCA_035583185.1 Anabacerthia variegaticeps
CTCTGGGCTGGGGGACAAGGTGGGCATCGGGCACAGGGTGGGCTCCCTGGGCTGGGAGGGCTTTTCCAACCTCAGGGATTCTGGTTCCACAAAGGCTTATCTGGCTTCACAGTTTATGTTTTATGTTAAAAACTGGCAGCTTCCACCTTTTAAAAAACGTCCAAAATGGGAAAAGAAGCAACACATGGAAGACAAAAACCTCATCCTGCAAGAGAAGTGGGATGTTGTGAGAGGCAGCTGTGAAGCTAAAAATATTAATCAGGGCTTTTGCTTTGGTTTTTTGTGGGTTTTTTCTCCATTTGGGTCCTATTTAACTACAACCCCAAGAGGTGGTTTGTGCAGATCTTGTATCACTGCAAGGAGGAGCGTGGAGGGGCACCAGAAGCTGCAGGGTTACAGAGTCACTGCAGAGCTCCCTCCAGGGGTCTGTAATCCCAAGGATCTCGTAGTGACTGTGTGAGCAGAGGGACAGAAAAGGAAAAACTAGACTAATGTGTAGCCAAGCACCAAAAATCAACGTTCTGCTCAGGATTATGACCAGCCCACCTGCCTCCTGTGTGCTAAAAGCCAGCCAATAACACACTTCTCTTGCCTGAATTCCACACAGTTCCAAGGAAATGCTCCCTGTTGGCACATCCCAACATCTGGCAAGGCCTGGGGAAGGCACACTTGTATTTCCATTATGCAAATCCCAAACTTCCAGCCTTTTCTTTCTCTTTTAAACCTGGTCATTTTGCACTGTTAGATCAATGCATTTTGCTGCAGGAAAAGACTGGATTTACCCAGCTCCCAGGTACAACCAGGCTGGCTCCTGGGCAAAGCAGAGCCCTGGCAAGGAAGGCAATAAAACACAAGTGTTTCCTTCAGTCAGTGGAGGAAAAAAGCCCAAAATGTGGGGTGTTCTGTGCCAGGTCTGCAGGGCTAAGATGAGCAGGATGAGCACTGTGTTTCCAGTTGCTGCCGAGGGGCAGTGACACAGGACAAACCTCTGCTGTCAAAAACCCCAAAATAAAACCGAAGCCTCACTCCTATTTTCTTCTTTTCTCAAGTTAACACATTAACCTGCTGAAAATGGGGAGGGATCAGGTTTTCCTCTCTGCCCAGGGCTGAGCAGCAGGAGTTTCTCAGGCTGGACTGACACCCCCCAACACACACATTGCAGAGAAGCTGCTCTCTGCATTCCTCGGGCTGATGAACGACCCCCAGCTGTGTCCTGGTGACCCAGCACAGAAACTGGACACCAAAATACACATCAGACAGCTGAAACCTCCCCCCAGCAGGGGCTCCAGGAACCAGCCACACTCGGATGTGTGAGATCCTGCCTGCCTTAATCTGACCAGATTAAGCCTAACCTAAATTTGTTTTTAAAAAATAGTGAAAAGGTAAAAAAACATTTTAAAAATGATAAAATGTTGTTAGCTAAATCTAAAAAATAAGGTTGAAGTAACAAAAACAAGTTCTTTTTTAAGAATTACGGCCTGAAGAAGTGAGCTGGTGTTTGATGATGATGGTTGCAAGAAGATTGTTTAAGATGCTGCTGGGAAATAAGAAGTTCATAAAGATACTGATACGTGCCTCCTTTCTGCCAGCATTTCGTAGAAGTCTCTGATATCCTGACCTGTTTTCTCCATGGAATGATAAAATGCCAACTGACTCTCCCGATTGGCAAAGTCCACCTGAAAAATAAAGGGGAAGAAACATTCAGCCACAGGAACATCCCCCTCTGCCAACATTTCCCTGCCTGCTGGAGGGGGAGCAGAACTGGAAATGGGGGGGATATTTCATAAAAAGTTCATCAAAAAGTCCAACATTCCTCAGTTCTGGCCCTGCACATCCCAGGGAGAAAGATCTCTCAGCTCAGCCGAGCTGGGTCACCACCTCAGTCCTGTGCTGTTGTAGCTGCCAGCCCAGCAAAGCAGCAGGAAAACTATCCATTATTATCGTGGTATTGATGCTTTGAATGCCAGGGCAGTTCCAAAATCCCTTTTATCTGCAGGTGCTGCTACAGCAGGTCAGGATTAGGACTCTGTTCCCGAGCCCACGGTGTTTGCCCAGGGTTTTGGAGCATGGAAAGGACCAAGTGTCCTGCACTGCAGCTCCCTGTCCCAGCTCCTCCAAGAGCTGGGGGTTTCTAACACTGACAATATTAAAAGGCTAATGGTGTAGGTAATGCAAAAAATGAAGGATTAGAATGGATTTAACTACGTGTCTGTCACATACTGCAATACTTTTAACATTCCCATTGTTTTTTAAATCAGCCCAGTCCTGTGAGCAGCCACAGCAGTGGAGCCAACACAGACATGGAGGGTGTTGCTTATTCCAAAGTCATTGAGCAGCAAGACCCACACAAAGTATGGAACTTTTCATGCTTTCCTGCATGTAAAGGTGACTGATATCCAACCACCAGGCTCAGGAACTCCAGAATATCCAACACCCAGCCCTGGGTGAGTTCAAAGCCCAGCTGAGATCAGGTGTGACATCGCTGGGCACTCATTAGGAGAGGAGAGAGGAGGAGGAGAAGGAGGAAGGTCACTCAGAGGGCTGGCTGGCACCTCCTGTCCTCACTCAGTGGCACTGATGGGACAGTCAGAACAGGTATCACCACGTTCACCCAAATCCAAAATATCCCCATAAATGCCAGATGTTGCTCCAGGAAAAAAAAGATTTTCTGCAGGTGTTTTTATGTAGTGTTTCTAATTCGTTACAAAAATCTGCTGCAAGGAAGGACAAGATGATCTTTAAGGCCCCTTCCAACCCAAGCCATGCCATGATTGCATGACTGCATGGCTGGGCTGCTGTACCCCAAACCACAGTGTGCAAGTCACCTTGGGCAGGCCCAGAGCCTGGAGACCAGCACGGAGCAGCTGGAATGCAGCCCTGTGTCAGCCCAGAGGAACCCAGACCCTCCGAGTCCCCCTTTTTAACACAAAAACAGACAAGAGTTTGCCTTGGATTGGGGTAAACGAGGCAGGAACACGGACACCAACACTGAGGAGCTCAGAGAGACAAGTTCAGCGAAACAAACGGCAGAGTACTGGAAAAGGCTTTCTGAGGAACACTCCAAAATCCCTGACATCTTGATAAGCCGAGCACAAAACACAATTTAAGCCTTTGACATCCGGGACGTGTGTCCCGCTAAGAATTCCTCGAGTCTGCAATGCCAGAGTTTAAGGGGGGAGGCCTAAATTCAATTTGTTTCTCTCTCTTTTGCTTTGCTTTGGAGGTCATTCTGCACACCTTAATTTTATTCCCACCGATTTTCCTCCCCTTGGTCTCTTTTACAGCTGCTTGTGCATATTCAATCTCATTGTAGAGAACCAGGGCCATGCCTTTTAAGCGGTCAAACACCACCTGTAAAAAACAAAAAAACAAAACAAAAACCAAATAAGAGCCTCATCCACAGGACTTCATGTCAGTCCCAACAAAATCCTAAGTCATGAGGATACCAGGAAGGAAATCATTTTTAGCAAGGTGAATTTCCAGGCTTTTCTGATGAGGCATATTGGAATGAAGAGACAATCAAAGGACACGGGACTGCTTTGAATTGTGGATATTGTGGCTTGAGGTATATTATGCCTTTATTTTGTTTTTCTGTGTTTTACTTTTAATGCTTTTTCTTTAGTGACTGAGTTTTGTAGTTTCTCTTTGTGTATCTTGAGATTCTTTTGGAAAAATTTCCAATGTGTTTTAGGGGGGAAAAAAGGTAAAGGGAACATTTAATGCCAAGGGAACATTTAATCCCAAAGTGGAACCGGCTGTTTTTATCAGCCTGCAGTACCACTTGCCACTTCCTAAACACCCAATTTCCAAATATTCCCTTTAGCAGCATAAATTTATGGTTCAAGCGACAACAGCTACAATAAAGAAAGTCAAAGCTGCAACACAAACCCACAAAACTCCTTTGGGGAGGCAAGACCCTGATTTTGGGAAGATTCACACACGTTGCTTCATTTTAAGCTCAGCCCTGTCCAATAAAAACAGCCGGGACAACTCCCAGGCTCCAGTTTAAGCACGTGATAAATCACTTGCACCGTCCCCAGCAGGGGATGTGTTGCACCATCAGTGACTTTCTCTCTTCTCTCATGTGCTCTTTCCAACAGGACTGCCCTGACTGCTGCTTTTAAGAAGTCATTTTTTCGGTTGGTTGAACTGCTTTTAAAAAGTCCTTTTTTCGGTCTGATGAGAAAAAATATAGTTATGTCTAATTATGCAATTAGCAAGTATGAACAACTACATAATTAGACTGCTGTTCAACTAACATTTCAGAAGTTTTGTTGGGGAGAGACTGCACTGCACAAGAGCAACAAACGTTTTCCAAACCTCAACATCTCGGCTCATTCCAAATCTTTCCTTTTGGTTGTTCTCAAACCCCGGAAGCGACTGCTCTGCATCAGCCAGATTTCACCCCAGAGAGAATTTTCCTACCTGAGCTATAAAGCCCTGGACAGTGGGGGTTGAAAGGACAGGATGGGAAGAAAGGAAGACAGGAACAAGTGCGGGGCACACGGCAGAGCCTCCCACGTACCTTCACCACGGGCCCGTATCGGCAGAAGTGTCGGGTCAGATACTGATCCGTGACGTTGGTGGAGAGCCCGTCTAACCACACGCAGTTGGTAGGCATGCTCTTCCCAAAACCCAGCTGGACACAAAAGGGCAAAACTTCCATCAGTACAAGGGTTAAACTCAGAGAGCAGAGCCTGCCCTAATTAAGGAGCTGTCTGGAGAAAGCTGTTGTTTGTGTGGATTTTCTAAAATTAGCGTCTCGTGCAGGTGCGAGACAAAAATCAAAGAGCAATTAATGAAAATAATTCTGCATGTTTAAACAAACACAGTGTTTGACAACATTTGGTTCTTGGAGGGTTTGAATGTCTGGGAAGTGACAGGTTGACAGCTCTGGGGCCCCACAGCCTCTGTTTGTCACAGGCAGCGGGATGGATTCCCGGCACAGCCCCACCAGGCTCTGGGAATGTCAGTCTCCCAGCGCTCCATCCCGGCACTCCGTGCTGAGAAAGATGCTGATTAATCCCAATTAGGTGGTGGTTTGGAAGCATCACGCTCTAATCTGATCTCCCATTAAAAACCATCCTCCTTCCATCACCTCTCCTGCTGCAGCACCATGCCTGAGCAGGAGGAACAAGGGCACAGTCCACGGGAGGATTCCTTTACCTTGAGCCGGTTATTTCCAAGATATTCCCCATCCATCTTCTTAATGGCTTTGCACACACTGGCAATGTCACAGTACTGCAGGAAGGCGTACTGAGGGACCCCGTTCACCTTCTTGATGTCAATGTCCTGGGGATAAACACACAACACAACAACCCACAGTCAGCACTGTCAATCCCACCCAAGAGGGTTTGCTTTTGGAGGCACACGTGGCACAGAAAGCTCTTTAATTAATATTTTCTTCAGACAGAGGATTTAAACAATAGTAGGCAGCTGAAACTTCACTGTTGTGCTGCATCTCAACACTAAATCCGTGCTGAGGCGGGGAAAGCTCTTCAGCAGGCAGATTTAAAATCCAGCCCCGCAGAACTAAGCCTGACCTGATGAACAAACACCAGCTTTAGGCTGCTAATGCTGCATCAAGAAGAGACAATTCAGGATCAAACAAATACAGATTAATTTTTGCTCACAAAGGCTCAAGAGAAAACAACCTGCTGGATCCTCATATTGAGCCAAGCAGGGCTTCTCTTCCAAACAAACACAATCCACCTTGTTCCCAAAACACAAAGCGATGCTGGACTCATCCCTCGAACCAGTTTGGGTCATGGCAAAGGCAAGAAAGATCCTCAACTTCCTTCTCTGCTGCTGTTTGATCCCAAACCACCACAGGCCCATCCACGAGAGCAGCCAGAGGCTCCCAAAGCCCAATAAAGGCTGATTTTCATGGATTTAAAAAAACCCGGCAGGCCTGGAGCTGACATTTGGTGAACAAACAAGCTCAGCCCCAGCACTGGAAATGTACCCGAAGCCTCTGAACAAACTCATGATGTTATGAGTCATTCTGAGGTGAAAACAGGAGGTGAAGGGTTTGGCTTTATTTGTTGGAATAGCAGGAGCTGCCTTGGAGAGCTGCACAAGGATCTGAGCACAGATGTTCCAACATCCAGGACAGCCTGATTTCATGGTTAATAAATTTAGGGACAAGGCAGCGGTTTGATATGGTCTCACCCAAGAGCTCTTTATCTGGGAAAACAGAAGTAAACAGGGAGATTTACACAACTATTAAATTCCTACAGCCCTGGCCTAACGATTTAAGTGGAATACTAACAGGGAACTCCACCTCCAAGTGTCTGAGGTAGCACGACTGCAACCATGGCAAATTATACTTGACCACTCACCCTGGGCAAGCAATTCCTTCTGACAGGCAAATAAAATATCATTATTGTGCTCATTACCCCTCCCAAAGGTTCTAAAGCTGGTCCCTTCTGCACCTGAGCTTCCAAGCTTTCCTGGAAACTGCAAGGCAGTGCTGCTGCCCAATTCTGAGCCATTAAGAATGCTGACAGGGCAGCAGCACGGCACACAAAAGCCAATTTACAGTGCCACTGATAAGCATCTCTATCAGCAAAGCTCTGCTGCCGTAACACTGGAAAAGGGTTTAAGCCACAGACACGGCAGGAATTCCTAAATCAGCACTGATGTCAAGGATACAGTGTAGGCTGGATGCACAAGGGCTGCCAGACACCATAAAATGAGGGGTTTGTGTCTGTCCACATTGGATGTGGAAGCACAACTCCCTTTCTTTTGGTGGGGAGCAGGAATGGGGCTCCTGGTCTGTGTGACTGATCCCTCAGTGGTTCTAAACAGAGTTCAGAGCAGAGTGAATGAGGCACAGCACGTTCTCAGGCAGCCACAGCTTCCAGGGAGAACAGGAACGATCAGTGCTGAAGCCCAGATTCAACAGGAATCACAGAATGAATCACAGACGGGTTTAGGTTGGGAGGGACCTTAAAGCCCATCCAGTCCCACCCACTGCCAGGGGCAGGGACACCTCCCACCAGGCCAGGTTGCTCCAAGCCCCATCCAACCTGGCCTTGGACACTTCCAGGGATGGGGCAGCCACAGCTTCTCTGGGCACCCTGTGCCAGGGCCTGCCCACCCTCCCAGGGAACAATTCCCTCCCAATATCCACTATAACCCTGTCTCCTTCAGCCCAAGGCCATCCCCCCTTCTCCTGTCACTCCATGCCCTTGTGGAAATTAATTGAACTGTCTATGGACAGTTTTACCACTTTCCTGGGAAATTTCTCTTAAATGCAACGTCGATATGACTCTGTACAAAGTGGTGTGAGCAGAGCAGAGGGGGCTGACATTGCTCTGCTTCATCCAGATCCTCCCTCTCAGCTGGAGACCCAAATCCCCCACGTGCCACCACTGATCCATCTGCTGCACTCCCCTTCTCCCTGGGCACCAGCTTTGTGGCTGCTTCCACATGCACCAAGCAAAGCCTTTGTTCCAGAAATCAGCAGGAACCCCAAGATTCACACAGCTGTACTGGTTAAACATGAAAGCAACACATGCCAAAGAGCCTGTCAAGCTTTTCTGCACATGCTGGGAGCCACCAGGAGAGAATTACCAGGAGGGAACCACCAGAAGAGAACTACGAGGAGAGATTACCAGGAAAGAACTACCAGAGGAGAATTACCAGGAGAGAGTTACCAGGAGAGAGCTACCAGGAGAGAGCTACCAAGAGAGAACTACCAAGAGAGAACTACCAGGAGAGACATTCCTTGCAAACACTCCTAGCACTGTTTTTACTGCTAAGTTACCCCTCAATACACATGTGCTGAACTCTGAATGCAAAGAAGAGCTTCCAGGGACATTCCAGCCAGAAAAATGACTCAGGTTATTGTCTGAGAGATGCTCCAGCTCTGGTGGCATTGCACAGGTCAGTGCCACCCCAGCCAGGGCCCAGCTCACGTACCACTATTCCCCCGAAGCGCTGGAAGATGTTGCGAAGGTCGTGGTAGGTGGTTGTTTTCTCCAGGTTGCCAATGAAGAGAGTCCTCGTTGCTTTTGGGTGAAACTCGTCTATCCTTTCATCCAAAGGACGGAACTCGTTCTCGCTTTCTGTTTCTGCAATCAAAGACAGCAAGAGAGTTGTAATGTCTGCAAGTGCTTTTCATGTGGGTTTGGTTTGTGTCGGTTTGCTCAAGTCCCCTTCCTGATCTGACCAAGAGTAACCACTGGTTTGGACAAAAATATACAGCATTTCACTTCTGACTTGTTATTTATGTGTGATTTAAAATCTCTATACTCCACCGAGGAATCTGAGCATCCTCAGGTGAAAAGGAGCTGCTCCTCTGGAAATTTAGTCTTTCAACATGTTTTGTTGCATGATTTCCAGCAAGGCTTCCCTGCATGTGGGGAAGAGCACGTGGCAGGAGTTTGTTTTCATGGATCAATTTTTAAAGAAGCCATTGAAGTGCACACTGAGAACTTCACCACGTGCTCAGGGCTGCAGCTCTCGCTGGTCAGTCACATGGGCTGTGCTGCCACAGCCTCAGAAACACAGCCATCATTAGCTGTTTTAATTAAAAGGAGACATAACGAGGCTGTGAGGACTCAGTGCTGTGCCTACACCACCCACTGGCTTCTGCTGCACCCAGACATGGCAGAGAGATCATTGCTTCCAGCAGACCCCAGTGTTTGGGAGTAGGGCAGGTTTCCTTCTGTGAGGCTTAAGAATGGAACTCTCTCCCTAAGAACATCCCCCCTTGCTCTGGAATTTATTTTGGTGTATTTCCCAGGTTCTTTGAAATGTTTCCTACTCCTACCCTGTCTCTTCCCAACAGCTTCTCAACAAGCCTGGAGCAGTTCCATACCCCATGGGAGAAGGGCATGGACTTACCTGGTCCTATCCAGGCCGTGACTTCAATCTGCATGCCAAAGAAAAGCTTTCCTTTGGAGGCATTTAGTGCTTTCTCCTGGTCCTCCTGCTGCCGGAAGAACACCAGGCCATACCGCTCCTCGGACGCGCCGTGGATCTGCACCGACGTCACCTTCCCGTACTTCTTGAATTCATGGAAAAGTCCATCCTTAAGGCTTGTATCTAAACCAGCAGAAAAATATTAGTACCATCATTTTGACCACGTAGGACATGAAGACGCTGATTGTCCTTCTGAAATATAACTTTTCCCCTGCTCACTCTTTTTAATTTATGTTAATTTTGCCAATGCCCCAAGTTTCTGGCTGATCTCTTCACTTTCCCTGGATTTTTAAACCCAAGAAAACACACACACACACACACAAGGTTTTACACCACTGAAGCTGGCAGTGGATGGTTATTGCTTCTAAGACACACCCAGCTTTAGGTAAAGAGGAAATGAACAGTGGTACTTCATCAATAATCCCACAGGATACTGTCCAGCAGGTTTCCAAAGCTGGGATGAGGCATCTGGAATGGCAATTGGAGTCACCCAGCACTCAGTTCAGCCAATTCAGAAATACACCCAGGCAGATTCGTCAGATCTTGCAGAATCTGCCTCAGGCCCACAGAGTCTGGGATATGTGGGATAATGACCTTGGCATCATGTCCTTTAAGGAGTATGACAGGAATAAAGTCCATGGGAAGAGGATCACCATGTGAGGTGTGCTGTCACACAGGGCTAAGGGGTATTTTAGTTCAGCCAGTGCTTTTGCATCCATCCTGTTAGAGCTCTTTCACAACTGATCCCAGGCTGGTCTTTCCTGGGGGATCTCTCCTGTTCTCAGCACAGCTTACCTGAATTATTTTCCATGCAATACCCACTGCCCTTACAAATATGCTCAGGGGTTGTTTAAAAGCACTCAAACTGCAGCAGAAAAGCCTGAACTTCTTGGATTAAAGAAGAAATTGAAGCAGGGGGAGATTAAACAATCCAAGTTTAAAATATAAAAACAGAGACACTTCATTTTTTCCCTGGGGAAACCCCCATTACTGTTTGGAAGCACCAGCTCCAGGAGCTGGGAGTGCCCAAGTGCCCAGGACTCGGAGCTGGGCCCAGCAGGATTCCTCACAGATGGTCACTAATTAAGCAATTTCCCCCTGTCACACCAGAACCGAGGCAGAGGCAGGGAGGGAATCCCATCCTCAGAGGCACCACGCGGCTGCCGTGTCAAGGGCAGGTCACTTAACTCACCACAGGTCACCCAACCAGCCCCATCCCTTTATCCCCTCGTTCCCCCAGCCCGAGGGAATTTACCTGTTGAGCGCACTGGAAGATTTTGAACCTTGATCCCAAAACTTTTGCGGGGCTCATCCTTCTCCAGCGACGGGAGCAGCTGTGCCGCGGGCGCGGGCACGGCCGTGGACTGCACCGACCGCGCCGGGGACTCGTCGCTGGAGCTGCTGCTGGAGTCGCTGCTGGGAACGGCACGGAGGGAACCACACGTGAGGCCACGCAGGGCAAGGCAACTGAGGCATTGGAATTTTATTGAAAAGGCAAAAGATCCAAGTTTCTGCTCGTCTACAACCTGCCTCCCGCGTGTGAGGCCCAAAAATCCCATTTCTGTACCACGGCTTGGTTTTTCATGGGAATTTATAGTCTTTCTACAAATATTCTCCTCCAAAGCCCTCAGAGGAGACAGGCAGGGAAGCAGAATAGGGGTAAAAATCAGTGAGATCCTGTTCTGAGCTCCAACAATGGTGGAGATTTAATTAAGTGTAACGTGATGTTGGAGCAACTCAGGAGCTGGATGGGAAAATTGGAGGAATACAGAGAGGATGCACAAGTCTGATGGAGCCCCGAGATCCATCCCAGAGCTCTGACATGCAGAAAAGAAATATTACTGTGCTTGTTATTGCTCTCTCAGGCACCTTTCCCCAAAAGATCTGTACTCTGATGAGACAAAGACCTCCTGGGTGAAAAAGTCAGGGTGAGTTTTTTGGGCAACTGCTCAGAAATAACCTGATGTGGATGTTCACGTCCCTGCCCACGGCAGGGGCTGGAATGAGACGATCCCTTCCAACCCAAACCATCCCCGGATCCTCCACAAACCCCCAAACACCAACTTCAGGGTACAAAGAATTCAGTCCCGAGAAGGCCCTTTCTAAACACTAATTACGAGAGAGGGGGATTTGCATATTAGATCACAGGGGGAGTCGATGTAATCGGCGGCCTCGTGCCGGGGTGGGTCGCTGGATGCTTCCAGGAGAGGCAGGAATCAGGAGAATAATGTTATTAAACTTGCCCAGTGGGGGCACGTCATGCTGCTTCAGTGGCTCGTTCCTTCCCCGAGGCACGAGGGCTCCGAACTGCACTAAAAATAATGTTGTCTGACATAACCCCGGAGACTCTCGTTCTCCATTACACGAGCAGCCTTCGAAAAAATTCGGCTGGAATTTTAACTCGGAGGCTGCAAGGGGGGGGAGACGTGCCACGTACTAAAATAACCCTGTCAGTCTGGAAATTTGCTGCTTGATTGAATTTTTATGTTCCTCTCCACGTCGGATTAGAAAAATGATACGCAGGTTTATCTTTTTCTTATCTTAAATATTTCATAGGCCTCTTACAAACCTGCTTGCCATTAAACCACTTAACTTTTCCACTTCTTTTCTCAGGGAAGCCATTTCAGGCTTCTAATCATTCCCATGATTTGATTTCGTGAGCTCCTCTATGACTTTTTTGTGGGTGTTTTCCTTCAAACATTCAAAAAACCTGCTTTTCTTTCTGAACCTTTCAGTGTAACGAGTGCTGTGACACATTCCCAAAGCCCTGGGCTCTGTCCCCAATATATTTCGAGGCACAGAAGGGAAATCCCTGTCCCAAAATACTCACAAACAATCCAATGGGGATATAAAAACACAGTAGACCAAAATAAAAACACAACAAAAAAGGGCAAAAATGCAGAAGTAATAATAAACATGAGAAAATCTCCTCCCAGTCCCACCCTCTCTCACAACCCTCCCATCCCATCGAGTCACTTCACACGTTGTGCCTTTCCCACACTCTCCTCCTCCTCCTCCTGGAGGAGGAAGTTCAGTGTTGCTTTGGGAGAGGAGAGAAAATAAAGCCATGCCAGGAATGCAGTGAAAAGCTGAGCCCTGAGCCCCCCAACCCCTCATCTCACAGATAATAAACAGCATTTCCCTTCCCACTCCTTGTGTTTCCCAGCAATGAATCTCCTGTCACCAAGATGTGCCCCTTCACAGCCTGCCTGTGTTTCAGCCTCACCTGTGCACCCTCCTTTCGTGCCCTCTTTATTAATGAACTCTTTAATCACTAAAAGTGAAGCATGCAGCAATTCCCTCTTCTTCATCCCACCCCCTCTGCCTCCACCTTCCTGCTAAATCTCCTCAAATCCTCACTACATTCAAGCTTTTCTCTACAGCATTTTGGGAAGGGGAGGACAAACCCAACCCCATGTGAACAGGCCCTCAATAATCTCCAGGGGTACCATCAGCTGCTGGGAAATAAACTGGCAAAGAACAGAAAAACATCTTTAAACACACAAATACAGGGCAGGGAACATGTGTGGGGAGAAGCTGAAAATAATTCCCAAGCTGGCAGAGGCCCCACATGGTTCAGCATTCCCTGGGGGAGGCTAAAATAGGATTTCAGGGCTGCAGAAGCCTCTGCCCTGTGTGCATTTTCACTTACCCTTCCCACACCTTGATGCTCAATATCACAACCAACTCTGTACTCCTGAAGCCTTTAAAATACTCCACTGTCTGAGACTGGATCTCTCAAGCAAGAGGTAGCATTGAATTTCTATTTAAACAGTGCTTTAAAAAGGGAAAAGGCTATTTTTAGGGGTCTTTCTTTACAAGGATGTTTAAAATACGGAACACATTGTTAAAATCATAGCATTCCACTAGGGAAAAAATATTATCTCGGGGTAACACCAGAAGACAGCCAAGTGATGAAGCAGGAGTGTAACAGGGGTAAATTCTGCAGAGGAGACTGAATTTGGGAAACCAGGATCATGCTGATCATTCCCCCTTCCCCAGGGAGTTTAGGGACTCACATCCCTAAGCAAAGCAAGACTTTCTGAGGTACTCAAGGAAAATAAGTCATTATTTCCTGACTATTTTTAGACAGGAAAAAAAAATGGCTGCAAGAACAATCCCCCTTTCTTTAGGGAAATCCCCATCACTTTTCCAATTGAAGAAACATGGATATAATAATTCCAAAGTAAGTCAAAGGTTTGATGTTGTGTGAATGGGAGAATGATGGAAGAGTTAATTATAGCTGCCGTGTCACCCAGTTCTAGCTCACAGAACAATCAAAATAAAGCATCTGACAGGGAATTATGTGGAGTCTCGAGCACCAAAACACAACCCTTCCTCAGCTTTAAAAACACACACAACTGAAGCCCGAGAGCTGCTCAAGGACATGTTCCCAGGATATTAAAATGAGAATATGGCTTTGCTTTTCCCTGGGAGCAATTTTGAAAACAGTCACCCGTTGCCAGCGCACAAAATAAGTTATTAAAAATTCTTCTGGCAAAAGCTGGTTCATAAAGCTTTTAGAACGAGCTAAGGAAATTTTAACATGGGAATATAACAGGATAAACAAACAACTCCAATAATCCCTTCCTTGAAAGTATTTAAAGCATCAATGAGTTTTGGGGCAGGGCAAAACCGGTGAAAAATAACTTTATAACTTGATTTTGTGTTTCCGCTACCAGTGTTAGAACTGGGGTGATTTTTTTCCAGAGCGTGCTCTGGCACACGGCCTTTTCCCAACAGGGGAAAACCTGCTCTTCCACATCCCTGCAAGGCCAGTGGAGCAGAATGCCAGCAGGAAAAACTAATCTCCTGAGCTGTCACAACACACGCGGCGCCCAGAGGGGGCCGGGAACCGGCTCACGGCTCCCGTCGCCTCCTCCGTGGTTTGCACCTCTCCTGGGCATGTGGGATCATTGGGGAGTAATTTCAGCATTTAACCAGGCTTTCAGATGCCCTTCTGGCCAGCCCAGATAGTCCTAGAATCATTTCACTCCGTGGCATCAAAGCAATGGAGAAGAGAGATTTTTGATTTTACTGTCGGCAAGAGCAGATGGAAAAATGGAGCTATAAAGGAGATTGTCCCATTTTAACAGATGCACTTCACTACAGGTGTGCTTTACAAGGCCTTGTAAAATATTTATCTGCATTCCACAGTTGCCTGTGAGTATATAGGGATGTGTGTGTTCTTACTCACACTATTTATGTATCTGTTTTTCATCAATCAAGATAAAATCTATATATAACTTACAGTATCTATCTATGGATCTATTCTCTATTAATCAAGATTAAATCTGCTTGTAATCCAGTCTAACTTTTATCCATATGGGCTGAGTCCTGAAGACTCATCACAGAAGAATCCAGCAATGGGGTTGAGATCCAAAATACAGCTTTCATGGAATATCCTGAGCTGGAAGGGGCCCAGAAGGATCATCAAGCCCAACTCCCGCTCTCAGTGCCCTGCAGCTGATTTAGCACATGGAATTTTCCTTTTCTCAGTTATAATGGTAAAAATGACCTTTCAAATCTCGATATCCACAAACCACTCCTCGTTTCCACAGAGATCTCTGATTTCCCAGCAATTACAGCTGGCAGGTCTCAGTAAGGATGGAGTTACGCCGGGTTTATGTATGAAAAATGAAAGCAGGGAGCAGAGAACACAAAGCCAGCCGTTCCCTTTGTTCCCACGGCAGGGAGATAAAAGGGAGCCTCCACACCCGTCGATGGCACGGGAGACCCGCTGGTTCCGTCAATGGCAGCGACGCTGAATCAAGGGAATCACAACCTGCCCTGCACCTTCTGCCTCTGCAAAATGGGGGCCCATTGTCGGTTCTGCCCATTGATTTGGGAGCCGTGAGTCAGCTGCAGGCTGGGGACTCCCCACGGCAGACAAAGGGGGAAACAAAGTGGGAACCACAGTGGGAAACACGGCAGCCCTGGCGGAGAGTGAGGCAGAGAGAGGCATCAACACACCGTGGGGGCTGAGCTGCAACTGCAGCTTGAAGAAAGGTTAAAGAAAGCAAATGAAAACCAACCTGGTGTTGCCCAGACAAGCTGAGGCTGCCCCAGCCCTGCAGGTGTCCAAGGCCAGCTTGGAGCAACCTGGGCTAGTGGAAGGTGCCCCTGCCCAGGGACTGGGTGGTCTGTAAGGTCCCTTCCAACCCAAACCATCCCCTGATTCTGTGATTCCGTGATTCTGCCTCTGATTGCTGGAACAAATTAAAAACAAAGGCAGCAAAAATTGGTTGAAACCTGTTTCAGTTTTGATGCCAAATTTTGGCAGGAAAAAGTAAAAAGATTTTAAGGGTTTTTTTTTTATAGCTGCCTTCAAAAACTGTCTCACCAGACCTGGTAAACGGTCCAGGATTTTTTTTTTTTTTAACAGAAATATGCAGAGTGATCACTTTTTTCCCTGCCAAAATTAACTGAAATCAGGAACTCTGCCTGGCTCAGCTCGGATTCAACACCCTGTCAGAATAATCTGTGAGTGAAGATTATCTCCTCGAAAGATCTACTGAGGACAGGCTCCCGCAGCAGCATCCCCGGGTTATTCTCACGCCTGATGTCAGCAGCACATTCCCAAGTCGGGTCAGGAAATCCAAAGTTAACGCTCAGTCAGCTCAGAACGGAAGCAACAGGAACCCTTGGTTTTTTCCCTTGTCCCTCCCTTTCCAGATTTCAGTCACTAGATGATCCTCACGCACAAAACACCAAGTGCTGTAGGATCAGCTCTATCCAGAAGACACAAATCCTTGGGATACTTTATAGGTGCCAGTTACTTTTTTTTTCACCTGGGAAAACAGCACCAGAAAATTGCTCCAAGTATCCTGAATGTACCAATGTGCTGTTTGGGAATAAAAAGTATTAAAAAGACCTGACTGCTGCCAGCCAACACCCAGACAAACCTGAGGGCAACTGCTTAAAATAAAAGCTTAAAAATGCATTGTATTCCATTCTAACAATGGAATAAAGGACCTTTGCCTGTGAAACACTTTGACTTCTCGATGGAAAATGAGATACTGAAATAATATATGCACAGGGCTATTACAGGCTGGTATTTCTGACCTGCTGCTAAATACTACATGAACCTAAAAATGTATTTAACCAGAATTTCCCCCGTTCTCTACGCACACACCAGTCAAAAAGGCACATCAAATCACACGTTCCATACTAAGAACAGCAGTAACCCGTTCCCACAAAACTCTGACACCACCAGGTTCGCTCCAACAATCCAGATGGCTCTTCTGCCACATTTGAGGAGGAATCACAGAATTCCAGAAGGGTTTGGGTTGCAAAGGACCTCAAAGATCATCTCGTTCCAATCCTTTGCCATAGGCAGGAATAACCACAATGAAAATTCCAGAGGTCTGGGCACAGGGTGAGCAACTCCCTGTTGGAGCTGATTCCAGTGCTGACCTAAATACCCACGTGAGCAGCAGGTAGTTGCTCTGTACACAGGATGTGTCCCACACCAGGGTGTTTATAAGGTAAAAAACCACTTCTCACACCTCCGGAAATAAATACGAGGGTTTTTTCCCTGGTTCAAAGGAGCTGCTGAACCTGAAGTTGAGGGCATCACCAAACCCAGCCCAGCCTCTGAGGCTGGTTGGTATGAGGAGATCAAGAGGGAAGGAGTCGTTGCCGTGTTTCGCTGACCGCAGGTGAGCAGTGAAGGGGCTCAGCCCACACACAAACCACAAAGAGCTGAGCCACTCCTCGTGTCACAACAAGGCTTTCCACTGGGAATCCAAGGGTGGAGAAACGCAGCCAGGGAGCAGCGAGCTCCGGCTCCCTCCCTGTAATTACCCCTGCTCATCCCCCCAGCCTCCTCATGGACGGGACTCCAGGACATTCCTGGCACCCATTCCAGCCGCTGAGAACTTGCCACCCAAGAACTTTGGTTTGTGCCTCTCACACACCCTGAAGTACCAAATAATCCACTGAAGGGGCAAAAGACCAAACCTGCTGCACGGAGGAGAAAACAGCCATGAAGAGCACACAGGAGATAAACCCAGGATTTAGTGCTCTGAAGAGAGATCATTAAATATTGCAGACTAATGAAATGAGGACATCCTCCTTCCCTTAACTCTTTCTGTCTCACCACGCCCAGAGAGGAGACTTCAGTGATCTCCTGCTGGGCTGGAATCCTAAATCCAAAGAAATGAAATTAAATGCTATTTAAAGGCAGCACAACTCAGTGTGCTTTAGCTGGCCAACTACCAGAGCCTGTTTGCAGAGATTATTTCAGCCTCTGACCAGCACGTTTTTGAAGTCACAGCCTCCAGGTACTATTTACCATATATCTACCCCAAGGCCAGTGAGTGGCTTATTAACATCCCATTTTCATCTCTGTGACAGGCCATATATTAATATATATAAATATACTTATGTCAGTTATTTTATCCTGATGTCTGACACCTCATCTTTGATGAAGGCTGGAATGAATCATGGAAAAGATGGAGATGCTGCTCAGAAGGACAGATTTCTCCTACCCCAGAACCACCTTCCCCTGCAGCCACATGCCCTCAGAGTTTCTAGACAGCCTTGGGCTCCTAAACAATCCATTCTGATTGCTAAAAATATGTATGTTTGTATTAATTCCTGTCTGGCTGAGGAGACTGTGCCCAACCCACAGTCACTGTTGCCACCTCGCTCCCCGACCTACGTCCCTCTGTCCCTGGGCCTGAACTTTGCACAGCCAGGAATTAAAAACATTAACCTGGAGAAAATAAATGAGTTGGTTACAAACACACCAGACTATCTACGGAGCAAAGATCCAACTCACAACAGCTTCCTACTGCTGGGAAGATCCCACTCAAACCATCTGCTCCCAGCAATGGGCTGGGTGTTGAATTTGGGAGCAGCTGGAGTGATGTGCCTGCCCGGCCCTCTGGAAACACGGATGCTCCCCGGGAACAGTGGGATCACTCAGGCTCAAAAAGCAGCTCTGGGAAGCCAGAGTAGGAAATGCTTCCTCAGCAAACGGCGACGGAGCTCGGCGCTGGGAAAGATTAAAGTCATCGAGGCCTTGAGGGTGAAGTACAAACAGCTCCTCGGAGCAGCTTTCCCACAATTAAACTTCCAGCGATGCAACGAGGGAAGAAAGAGGGTGGGTGTGAGAATGGGAGAGCCCAAAGAGCCTCTGTTTAAATATCACCTCCACAGAGGGAAGCCTTGGGTCAAGAACCCTGGTGAGAAGTCCTGCTGCATCCACCCCACATTCCCACCTCCTCCAGAGGTGCTGGGATTCAACCATAGTATTCCAAGTGCTGTTGGGATGTGTCTAAAGAAGAGCTGCTGCTCCAGGCACTGATCAGTCCATGACCACAGCAGCTTTGGGAAGCAAGCACGGGGCAGAGCTCACTGCCACAGTACAGGAAAAATGGCTTTCAACCCTTTGGCCAAAAGTTGGCCAAAAGCAGCATAATTCCATGAAAGTCAACAGCTTTTGCCAGCTGTCTGCAGATGACCTAAATTAGCAGTTTGCAACTGACACCTCAGAGCACGTGAAACCTTTCAACAAAACCCCCATTTTAGTACCAGATTCATGGGAGGTTGGTATGTCTTAACATCCCTGCACTGCAGAGTTGGAAAAGTAAGGTAAGAAGAGCCAAGAGCTTTGCCCAAGGTCATTCCATGAATCACCGAGGGAACAAGCTCAGGAACTTGATCTCCCAGCTCGTGGGAGACCAAATCTTTTCAAAATACCAAGAAAGCACTGTAGAATCATTAACGTTGGAAAAGAGCTCCAAGTCCAACATTTAAAAGCAGTTTCCTCAACAACAGCTCTGCTTTCAGGAAGGGACCTCCTCGGCATCTTAGGAAAAAAACAGCAAAACTCAACTCCAAGTGCTGTCCACGAGCCAGGGGAGTGAAATGCCATTTAAAATTCAACCACCACTGTGTCCAAGTAGGCTACTACATGTTCACTTGCGGGGTAAAAAGTAACTTTTTTGCCTTAAATGCCCTGTCAAATTATTTCCTGGGAAAAAACACTTTTAAATACAACTTTAAACCCATTTGGCATTAACTAGGAGTTGAACACTGGGCATCTTTCAGAAGAAAAGCCTCTTTCATGCATATGCTGAAACAAAAAAAGCCCCAGCTCTGGTTCACCCCCAGGTTAATTTTGCAGTTATTTTTTAACACAAAGCTGTTGGTAGATCACAGCAAACAGCCCCGCAGAATTAATTCTGTCTTCATGTTTCAGAAAAGCATCACACCTTGTCTTAAAAAACCCCAAACCTGGCACTATCTGTCAGCCCTTCCTCCTCCCAGCCCAAGGCACTGGGTTTTTTAGCGTTACACAAAACACCATTTGTTGAAATTCCTGATTTGGAGCAGTTTCGAAATGGCGCATCCTCTCCTATAAACAGAATTGTTCCTGGGATGGGAGTTGCAATGGAAGGCATGCCAAGATACACAGCTGATCTACAATGCTGCTTAAGTAAATTTGGGAGCATGCAAAGCTTAATATAGAAATTCCCTTTATGGCAGATAACGCTGGGGAAGTTCAGCACTTCTAAAAATGGTCACTATTGTCCAAAGAATGAAATCCAAAAGAAAACGGGCAGAGCGGCCCTCATTCTCCATCCGAAATAAATCCATTTATCAAGGGTGTTTTTCCAAGAGAATTTCTGTTCTCTTACATCTTAGATCATGAAATAGTCCCTCTGATCTAAGATTCTAATAGAATCTTCTACAGCCTTTCAAAGAAACACCAAAGAGATGAAGGGAACAGTAATTTTGGAGATTGGGGGGGGTTTAACACCCCTTTTAGGCCACTGACAGTGGCTGGAAGAAGCACAGGAGTGCTCTGTCAAACCGGAATAGGAGCTGCTGTTCTGGAGTAAAGGACTACTTAAAATGGAAGGCCTGGGAAAAAAATGTCATTTCTGTGATCTCAGGCAGCATACATTAGAGAAGAAAAGACATTTGATGAGTTGTATGCTAAGGATTAATTTGCCATTTAAAAATGCAGGGAACAGATGGATCTCTTGGCTAGGACTATATTTGGGAATTACTTCATTTTGCTGCCCACATGCAAATAAAAATACAACTAAAAGCAGAACTTTTGGTGAGATTTCACATGGGTAGAAAACACTGATGTCATGAAAATAAAATAAAAAAGACAACATTTGGAAGAAACAGGTAGAAGTGCCACAGCCTGAAAATGTATAGAGGGCTGGAGGGAGAACGTGTCTTTATGTTGAGCAACTATGGAGAGTAATGCCAGGCTTAGAAATTAAAACAAAACAGAACCAAAAGCAACCCAGCAAAACCAGTATCATATGACAGTGTTTGTCACTTAAGAGTAACTTCTGAAAAAGCACCTTATTGTAATTTAATTCTGTGGTGTTTGTTACGATTTACTGATTAAATCTCCACACATGGTCAGAAGTTCAAGGATTTTCCTTCCCAAAAGCCTGGGCCGGTTCCATTGGACCGACCAGGGACTGCAAAGAGGACTTAATTTGTGGGGAAAACAGAAGAGTAGAGAAAAATAGAGATTTAAATACCTTACACCTGCCTGGATGCAGTGCCTGTGCGCCCCTGGTCTCCACACCACAGAGGAGCAGAGGGGAATGGAGGAGCAGTGGGAGGCAATTCCATTGGCACACTGGAGATGATGGGATGGAAGAAAAGTCCTCCAAGGAATTCCCAGAGGCACAGCCTGCGTGCTTCCCTTATGGGATTCAGTGCTCCAAACCCCCAAACCCTGGCAGCCACACGTACCGTATTAATTAAGCACCTTTCTTTTCACCCACGTGATTTCTCCAAGTCCAAAGGAAACTGAATATTAAAAAGCAAAACCAACATCCACTTCTGAGACAACTGTTAGACACCATCTCTGTTTCTCCTCTAGCAACACAACAAGCCTTTCTGCCCTTCCCTCCACCTCAAAACCAACCAACCAAACTCAGAACTTCACCCAGCAAAGCCCTGACTGGTGTAGGATGTTCCCGGCGCAGTCCCAGACTCCGGAACAGGGACAAGCACAGCTCCACAGGCGTTTAGAAAGAGAAGAGGAACAGAAAATCTGTACTGACCCGACAGCTCCCTTTCTGTGACTATTCATCCTTCACAATCCACCAGGACACACCAGGCAGTAAACAAACATGGAAGGGAGGGACCAACTTCAAAGCAAGTGTGTAAATCTTACATAATTTGAGGGTTTGAGATCTTGCAGCAACCTCTTACCCAACGAGGTGTCAGATGATCCAAGGAGGTCAGACCTGAAGCAGCCACAGTAAGTAGGACACTTTGCATCTCACTGAGCCCAGCCTGGCACTGTCTGTCCACAGGGAGCCGGTGCTGGCATTCCTGGGAATTCACTTTCAGGCAGAACAGTGCCTTGCTTTCAGACGTTATCACACTAGAAAAGCTCTCTGCTCTCAAATGGATGAAAGATAAACACGTGAATGCCCTTGGTGCCAGGATCTGCTGCAGATGTGTCTTAATTACTCCTGGTTTTTAAGAGGTTTGATGAAGTTCTTTGTTTTTGCCCAGGTATAAAAACCATGAAGATTTCTGGGCATCTGTGGAAAATATCAGGCAAACGTAGAAGAAATGAGATGGCCCTGGAAACCACTTCCCTCTCGTAGAAAGGATTCTCCAAAAGGTACTTTTCCTGCCATCCTGGATTTCTGAGTGTCTTCGAGCCAAAACCATCGCTTTGAGCTAAATAAAGCAACTGCACATTGGAAGCCCAGACATTTCTCAAAGAGAAGGAATTAAAAGGCACCACGTCTCACTTCTCCAGACAGGAGAGAGCACTCATGGTTGGAAGGACCGAAAATGAAAGAACAGCTCCCTACCTTTGTTACGGGGCTCTCGCGAGGAGGGATCACAGAGAAGTCTTGTTTCCTAATGCCAGAGCTATTTTTGTTCTTGTATTAGGCACTTAATGAATAATTATGCAAGGACTTCATTAACATGGCATCTACACAGTGCATGTCTCACTCTTCCTCCCTTTGGAAACTCCACTTTCCTTCAAGGTTTTAAAGAACTAGGACTGTATCCCAGCACGTAAATTATTTCTCTACCCAACACTGAAGCCCTCACCTCTCTCCAAGTCTGTGATTTTCCACTCAGAGCAGCGCTGCCTCCTCCTCTCCTTTCCGAGTGGCATTACCAGCTGATGATCTGGAGTGGGATCCCTAATCTCCTGCTAAGAAGCTTTTTCACTTAAAACCTTGATGCCATCATTAGTGGTTTGGGCACTTGCGATGTCTGACGATGCCTGGACGTTAAGGGCAAAGCTAAGCCCATCAGGTACACGGTTAATTCAACGGGCAAAGATTAGGGGATGAGAGTATTTTTTATTTCTTTTCCCCAATAAGGCTTATTTACCATTAATTCCCATCCCTCTGACCTCATTTAAGCACAACCTGAAGTTGTTTTTAAGGTTAATGCCAGGTCGAAGCAAGGAGAGCTGTTCTCCCAGCCCTGGGGTTTTAAGGGGAAGGTTCTGCTCCTGCATCCATGCCTCTGGCACAGCCAGAAACATCCTCTGGGGGAAAGAAAAAAAAAAAAAGCCCAAATCGCTGTATTTACAAGTCCAAGGGACGCTGTGTCTCGGCTTTAATGGGAACACGTCGGGCTGAGCCCAGGCGGAGGCTGGATTTTTCCTTTGATCACCGTAATGACGGGTACTTTTCAGGAAGCCTTCAATACAGCCTTCCCCTTTTGCTATTCATCCCGCCACGTGAATATTCATTAGAAATTATTAAACTGCCCATTACTGCAGAGGTCTTTAGGGCAGGAATGCTCTCGCCCACCTCTGGTGCTTGTGGTGTGTCTCCATGTGAGCTGAGCTGTCTGACTCCGGCACCGCTGCAGACAAGCACTTCCAGACCACCACCCCTCTAATAATCTCTCTCAGCGATGATTCACATCCCAGTTGTTTCTCCCAAGGAAAGGAGAACCTGGACCACTCGTGCAGAGGGAGGGGGCCACCACAGCCTGTGGCACCCCCCGTCCCCCTGTTTGCTGTGGCTTTTTCAGGGTTGATTTCCCTTTGCTCTCTCTCGGAGTACAGCAGATTTCTTCCTGCCTCCAGGATCCCTCAGACTAAGCCCGGCTTCTGAGCAGTAACACGGGCAGCTTCAACTTCCCTGACCTCAGCTAATTCTTTCCTTCCCTCAGCCTACTCAAGATGATTAAGCAAAATACTTGGAAGGAAATCAAAGCCTTAAAAACGCAATTAGAAGTGACCATTTTGTTAATACGGGCACGCACAACCCCGAAGTCAAACCCAATCCACCAACAGCACCTGACCTTTGGGGGAAATAGCAATTTTTAGCAGCTCCCACGGATTTAAGGAATAGCCCAAGGTCTCCCACGATGCTGGTGGGAGCAGTGCCTTCCACACAACTCAGGGGTTTACCACATTTCTAAAAAAGGAGGTTAGGAAGCCCTGAAATCGCCAAATCTCACACCAAATACCGGCCTGCAGCTGTCCAGGGGTGACTTTAAAATGTTGGTTTTTACACACAGTGGCTCTTCCTATCCCCAGCAGAGGAAAAGGAGAGTTCACAGGAGGGTCTGGATTCAGCTGCCAGAAATCCTCATATTCACTACCAAAGACTCCACTCTCATTGCGAGAAACCTTTACAGCACTAAAAATAAAATAATAATCTAAGAGAATGCAAAACAACAAAGTCATTTCAGATGATCAAAACAATTCTTGTTGTAATAAAACAGAGGTGTTTTCCTAAAGCAATTTACACTTCATCCATCCCCAGCACGATGCATTTTTAAGACTCCTTTCCTGAAATAAATTTGGAAAAAGACAGTTGTTTTTTTTTCTCTGCGTGTGAAGAATCAAATGCCACTCTGAGAAAGCATTTGAGCTTCTGGGCCCTGCCACAGAAACAAAGCCTGGCAGCCCAGATTTAGATAAACACCTACTTCTGCACATTTAGGAAGAGATTTAATTGCTTTGTCATGTAGAGCCAGCAATTACCAACTATTACCGGGAGTGGGGGGGGGAGGGAGGGTATAAATTGCAGCCAAATGTCCACTTTTTTGGGGCAATTTCTGCCAAGAAAACGATGCAAAACAATAAAAAAACCCACTTGGTTATAATGCTTTAAAGCATTATTGTCTATTTATTTAGAAGATGGGCGGTGGGTTCTCCCAGAGGGGCTAACCATGTTAAATTTGTTTTATTTTGAAATGATGCCCTTTCGCAGCAATGGTGGTGTCAGGATAGGGGGACAGGCTTCAAAATAACCCCTTTGGGGGCATTTTTGGAGCTCATTCCTCCAGCGAGGAAACCGGTGCTTGACTTCTAGAGGGGGCAGAGCACCGAAGGTTTAAAAAATACCCCCCAACCCAAAACGGGAAGGTCGGGAGGCAGAGAGGGCTCTTTCCTCCCCAGCGCTGCCGCTGCACTCCCAGCGCCCTGCGAGGGGAACCTCCCCACGGGAGGGAAAGCTGCCCCGGGGTTACGGTCTGGGGCTGGGGGGCTTCTGTTCTATGATTTTAATTAAAAAAGGGTGTTTCTGCGGCGCTGGCGGCGCTGGGCTGGGCTGGGCTGGCCCCGCCCCGGGGCGGCGCGGCGGGTCCGGCTGCCGCCGGCTCAGACCGGTTCTCAGCACAAACAACCGCGACGATAAATACCCGCTTTGCCCCAAAAACACTTCTTTTCCCTCAGAAATACACTGTTTTCCCGCAGAAACATCCGCTTTCCCCACAATACGACCCGCCTTCCCCCCCAAACACCCCCTTTTCTCCCCCAAAAAACACTCCCTGGCCCCTCAGAAACACACCCTTCCCCCAAAAAAAATTCGCTTTTCCCTCAGAAACACCGGCTTTTCCCCAAGAAAACACCCGATTTTCTCCCCAAAACACCCGCTTTCCCCTCAGAAACACTCACTTTCAAAAAATACTTGCTTTTCCCCCAAATACCCTCTTTCCTCAAAACCCCACTCCCCTTTCCCTCAGAAATACCTTTTCCCATAGAAACCATTCGCTTTTCCCCCCAAACACCCACTTCTCTCCCCAAAAAACCACTCCCTGTTCCCTCAGCAACACACGCTGTCCCCCAGAACACCCTTTTCTCCTCAAAACACTCGCTTTTCTCCCCAAAACAGCCATTTTGCTCCTCAAAACACTCACTCTTCTCCCCAAACCAGCCACTTTTCTCCTCAAAACACCCACTTTTTCCTCAGGAACACCCGCTTTCCCCAAAAACCCGCTCCTCTTTCCCTCAGAAACACACGGTTTTCCCTCAGAAACAAACGCTTTTCCCTCAGAAACACACGCTTCCCCCAAAAAAGACACTCACTTCCCCCCCAAAAAAACACCCACTTTCTCCTCAAAACACTCACTTTCCCCCAAAAACACCCACTCTCCCCTCACAAACCCCTCTCTTTCCCCCCAACACTCCCCCCGCCCCGGCCCCGCCGCCATTACAGCGCGGGCCGGGCCGTGAGGGGACAGAGCGCGGCGGGTCCTGCCGGGACAGATTTAAATCTCATTGTGCACCGCACATTCGGAACAGCTCCGTGCCGGGCTGGGGCCGAGCTAATGCGGGCTGGGGCCGAGCTAACGCGGGCTGGGGCCGAGCTAATGCGGGCTGGGGCCGAGCTGAGGGACGGGCGGGCTGTGCCGGGCCCTCCCCAGGCCACCGAGGCACCATTTCCTCACCATCCGTGAGGCGATCTCTGAGGGATCACATATTTTTCCCCCCCAAGGAGGATTTATTTGCGTGGCTACACATGTGCAGGTACGTCTCTTTCGGCAGATCTCGAGCATAAAGGTTTGCTTTCTGTATTCTGAGCTCTCCGAAGGCGTCTGAAAACGTTCTGCCTGTGCTCAGTCTCCAGAAACTCGATCCAGTCCCAGGGGTAAGAAAACCACGTTGAAAGGATGGTCTCGGTTATATTTAGCCGAGCAGCAGCACAGGCTGAGACGAGCAGACACACAAGGAAGAACAAAGTGAAAACGCTCGACACTTGGTAACAAAAACCTGCGAGGATCTGAGGTGGATTTTTTTTTTTTTTAATTTCCCTTTACCTAATTCACATTTCGCCGTGCAGAGGGAACATCAAAGCAGCACACGGGTTTATGTGAACAAAAGGTAAAGATGAGGTTTCACCTGACTCTGACAGGATTTACTGGTGCCTTTGTGCCTTCCTACTCTATGAAATTCTTTAATTTTCATTTTTAAATCTTAACCTAATTCTTTTCCCGTACAAACAGCAGCGTGCTCGACCCTGTCATTCTATACCAGAAGAGATTAAAAAATATTCAGCTCATCTCTACAGTGCGACATTTGTGTGGAATTATTTCACCTCGACAAAAACCATCTCACAGATTCTTCAATAAAGACTAAACAGTTGTATTTAACCTCGTTTTTCCTGATTTTTCCTCTGTTCTCAGCACAGGCATCTCCAAAGGCACTGCAAATCCCCAGTCCCGGCTAAGTCAGTGATTCATCACTTCTGGCAGCAAGCGAAGCGGGAAGGAGGAGATGGAGACAATGGTAGGGAAAGGTTTGCATTATGTAATGAAACTAAACTCACTTTTTTCTACTTTCACTTTAGTTGTTTACACAGGGTAAGAAAGTCCCTGACAAAAGAAAATACACGGGAGGTTTCAGGGAGCCTGGTTTTCCCATGATTAAAATTCTCTTGGCACTATTTTTCATCAGTTTATTTCAATATTAAGACACACAAGTATTCCATTCCAACTGCAACTCCAGAAAGAATTTCATCACAGAGAAATCTAAAATTAAAACCAATCTCTAATTACCTTATGCCTTGCCCACTTGTCATGAGAACTTTAAATACAGCTATCAGAATTATAAAAAAAAAATTCCAACTTTCAAACATCTATACATGCAACTGCTTCCCACTGCCTGATTTCAGCAGGGCTGGAATGACTGTGCTCACCTCGATCTTGCTGAAAATCAAACCAGTTTTGTGTCCTAGCTGAAACTGCTCTTTTAATGCCACAGTATCTATTTTATATTACAAGCTATAAGGTATTATTCATCTCATTATTCATCCAACTCCAGCATCCTTGACATGAGACAACCAAATAAACACTCTTAAAAATAAATCAGAGGTGACTACACTACAAACTATAGGAAATTATTCATTTAACTTAGTAAATCCTCCAGCATCCTTGACAACAGACAACTAAATAAACAATCTAAAAAATAAATTAAAGGCAGAAGGAAATCTCAGGTCGCTTATCTGTAAATTTACACACCCGGGGTATTCCCACTTTCACATTCTGGACATCACCTATAGGAAACCAAACACTGACAGGATTTTGTAAATAATTTAAATCTCATCCAAGGAGGATTTTAGGAGAGAAATGTCCCACTCTGAGCTGGTTCAGCACATCCCTGCAGCAAAGCTTTAAAAATAATCACTAACACATGGAGCAGCAAGAGACGTGTCAGGCCATTTGACGTTACAAAACTGAATCAAAAAGCCCAGAAATTATTTTTAGTGCATGAGAGCACCTCCACAAGCAGCCTAGAAAAGAGCTTTTTCTACAAAAAAAAAAAAAAAAGGTGGATTTTTTTTTCAGGAGGTTGGGCAGGGCACAAACAAAATCTGGTTTGCTTCCTAAGGGATCACACAGCTTCCATCCCCATCCAGCTTCTTCCATGACACAGTGCAGAAAATATGTTTGCTAATGTATCATTTGTGGTGTGTGTCTGAATCACCAACACGGAGAAATTGAGGCTTCTGGTGGTGGAAAATCATAATTTTCAAGGCTTTTTTACTCTTTCAAGGTGATAAAAAAATTCCATCAACCCTTTTGCACAATATGGGTGGGGAATGAGCAATCTCCTGTTAAGAACATTTCAAAACACCAATTCCTCCTCAAATCCACACAGGAACCACCCACATCCCCAGGCTTCCCCCCCTCAGCCCAGCGGGCAACTTCTGAGAGGCCACAAAATACCCCGAACAAAGCCCAGCTTCACTGAGTATTGGTTATTTTTAACATGTTCTTTCTGGTTTTAGTTTCCAAATTACTCCCTTGCAGCTCCATCACCTGCAAAGGCCTCCAAATAGCAACTGAAAGCAAAGCTTAGTTGAGACCCAAAACAACAAACTCCAAACCTTTATGGAATAAATGTTTTCTTGGGTGTTTTTTTAATTTTTAAGCAAACTGCAGAGCATCTTTCCTCACATTATTGTCCAGGAAAATCATCACCATTTAATCGAAGGGTTATTTCCTTCACGCAGCTCTTGAGAACCACAAGCAAGGAAGCCCAAACCTCTCCTTCACCACCTTCCTGCTGGTTTTTCCCAGCTCCCAAAGGATGGTGCCAGGCACAGAAATTCCCAGTGTGTCCCAAACACCCCCTGGAGCACAGGTAGGACCCACCTGAGGAAACACAGCTTTGCCCTTCCCACCTGCCAGCTGGCACTAACAGGACAAGCCCTGAGTGACCAACTTGCTCAGTTTCAGAAGAATTCAGTGCCATAAAGGCCTTAATAATTTCATAAAATTGGCCATTTCCACTTCTAAAAAGGCCAGCTTGCTGAAAAATCCCTGGGAATACCACAGAAATTGCAGGAAATAATTATTCTCTTTGACAAATGAAACGAGATCCATTGCACAGCGAGTGGGAGCACCATGGAAAGGGGGGGAGGCAGCTTTTGCTCACCACAGTGTATGAGTGGTTCAATATTTACATGGCAAAATTCAAAATGTGTTAAAAATTAAACAGAAAAAACCACTTGTGCTTTGAAAGACTTCAAGGCAAGGTGGGGTTTTGCTTTGCAAAGTAAAGAGAGGGTTAAATGTTTATTAATATCTCACTGGTTGCTGAGAAACGTGTAAAACTCCTCTCTGATCCTTCAAAATTAAATAGACAATCCACCACATTCCGTTACTTGCTCGACTGAGTTTGATTGTACTATATTAATAAGAAAAAAATGTTTATTTCCTCCTGGAGTATCATCTACTTTTCCATTACTACAACCAGAAATTGCCAAGAAAATGAAACGCTCAAGCACAGCAGACGCTGCTTTTCTTCTCATTAAATCTTAAAACTTAGTTCCACTGGGATTGTATTTAGTCCTCTCAAATTCAGAACAGGATTTCATCCCGCCTCGACATCCCAACAATGACATTCTATAAATATTACGAGTTGCTTGGACTCCCTTCTCACTCTGCAAGGAGCAAAGGAGCACCAGAAGAGATTTTTTTTTTTCCCCTGCTTGGGATTTTTTTATTAAACCTTAAATGTAACCAACCCTCTTTTCAATCTGTCTTCTCTAGGAATTTTTTTTGAGACTTCTGGAAGTCTCACCGATTTTTTTTAAGCTGTAATAAGTGTGAAAGATCTTTGACAAAGGGTTGCCTTTATGCAAGCGTTAAGCTCTCATTGAGAGAGTGTTAGAAATAAACAAACAAGTGCTTAAGGCAGCCTAAAAGTCATCTCAAATCTTCACCACCTGCTCTGCAGCCAAAACACGACCTGGATTTCTAAATCCAGGAGGAGAAAACAATAATTAAAAGAAGTAAATAAAGACTTGCATGATTCTTTAGACATGAGGGGGTGGGGAAATCAGAGAAGGAGAAATTGATTTCCTCATCTTCCCTTCTGTAGGCTCTGCCCTGCGTCAGCCCATCTCACCCTTCCAGAAGGTCCAACGTTCAAGCAGGTAAGATCTGGTGACAGTAACTGCCTTGATTAGAGATTTATACCAGTGGTAAATTCCATTCACAGTAATAATCACAGAATCCCACACTGGTTCGGGCTGGGAGTGACCTTAAAGCCCATTCAGTCCCACCGTGCCATGGGCAGGGACACCTTCCACTGGCCCAGGGTGCTCCAACCTGGCCTTGGACGCTTCCAGGGCTGGGGCAGCCACAGCTTCTCTGGGCACCCTGTGCCAGGGCCTGCCCACCTCCCAGCCAGGAATTCCTTCCCAATATCCCATCTCTCCCTGCCCTCTGGCAGTGGGAAGCCATTCCACCTTGTCCTGTCACTCCAGGCTCTTGTGAAATCCAACACTAGGTATTTATTCTACTGATACACTTATTTACTTAATGAATATTTGCAGTTTTAGAAAAGACCTAGTATGCAAAGGGAACGCTGCCAAACCCTCCTGAGGAGCAGAGCTCTTCACCAACGAGCAGAGAACATTTACGGGTGCAATCGTAGCTTCATGGTTTCCACTCTTAGGGTGAATTTACTCTTAAAAGGCTAAAAATCAGAGAGGCACTTCAACATGAATTTTAAAATTATTACAAGAAATCAGTGATTACCTCTAGCACCTTTTTTCCACCCTGTAGGTATTTTATAAAGCCATACAAATACAGTTATTGCAGAACCAAGGACATGGATGCATCACTAGGAACAGCAAACTTGGATTATTTTAATTCTTCCACATCTACAATTTTTGCTGCGAGGCAACAGGGGAAAAAATGGGAAGGTGATAAATCAACCTTTTAAATGTCAGCGGCGACAGGGAACGAGAGGAAACAGAACAGTACCGCTCATCTTTTCCCAAAGTACCTTCAACTGTGGCCTGTAAAAGCAGCTGACCTGAAAATTTGCTTATTCCCTCACTGAGGCAGAAGACAGTGACCCTCTTCTCCAGGTACACCCCAGTCACTTGTTCTCCAAGCACCCCAAAGCCACAGCACCCTCCAGGCCCACAGGCAGCGAGGCCATTAAGGCCCCCCGTTCTGCCCAGCCAGTGCCTTATGGACACTGCAGGGATCCACCATGGAAAATGATGAACGACACCAACAGGTTCCCCTCAGATCCACCTCATTCCAACTGAGCCTTTTCCCATTTCACTCCGGGTCACTCCTCCATCACTGACCGACACTTGGCCACGGGACACCTCATCATCACACGGCCCCGGCTCACAACCCCTCAGAGCCCCGGGAGCAGGGACCTACCTGTCGCTGCTGGTGCTGCTGCTGCTGCTGAGGGAGTCGCTGCTGGAAGATCTGCTCCGGGAGCCGCTGCCGCTGGGGGAGCGGGCGGGCCGGGCGGCCTGGCTGGGCAGCCGCTGCGGGGACTGCGTCCGGGACTGCGACGAGTGCGGCGAGCGGCTCCGGCTGTGCTGGTAATTCCGCTCCGGCCTCCGGCCTCGTACCTCCCGCGTAATGTCATCCCTGTAGATATCCCTGTGTACCACACTGGGCAATGTAAACTGCTCCCGGGCCCTAGGTTCGTAACGGGGGTCGTGAGCGTCAAAACGGTTTGGACTTCGACTCCGAGAAGTGTAATAGAGCCCGTGTTGTAAAGTCCGCTCTCGAGGGTCTCTATAGTAATCCTGATCGTAATGTCTCGTCCGATCAAATCCTCCCGTCCCCCGCTCATGGTGTCCATAGGCACTATGTTCATAAGCACGCTCCCTGTTATCTGAAGCCCTGCATTTGGGAAGGGGGAAAAATATTGCATCAGAAAGGGGCAGGCACAACTGAAGGCAAATCATGCAAACATTCACGGCAGCACTCGGCATTTTGTGCGACTGCTTCTCCGCTAACCAGCAATGACCTACCAAGCAAACACTGACAAACTTCAAAACGTTTTACTTAACTCCAAAGTTATATTCGTACACGATCAAGCTGAGCAATCGTTTTGGTTTAATCACAATGTGGGGCTTTCATGACCAGCACGCTGCCTGCACAGCAAATAAATTCTGCCATCCAGCGCAGAATCCGCATTTCACTCGTGTTTGGTTTTGGTTCTTTTTCTTTTAAATTTAGTAAACAAGAAAAATTTCATGTTTGTGGACATCACCATTAAATTTTTTTTTTTTCTCTCCATTTTTGCTTAAGAGCTTCAAAATTTTTGTCTGAGATTTGGTAATTACTGGAGCTCTTGTAATTATCCTTCTGCAAAAATGGCATCGCAAGCCGGGCTGTAGCCATGAAAGCATCCGTGCAAAGCATGACCCAAAGGTAAGAAGCTGCTTTCAAAAGGGGTGGCATAACCCATAGAGAATTCCCAGAAAATTAGGGGGTTTCTTGTTGCTGTTCTAAAATATTTCACCCTCTTGGAGGGAATTTTGGTTTCACCAGAATGCTACACTCACAGACATTTCCATCACTAATGTTGGAACTGCAAGGATGCAGCTCCCCAAACGATAGAGACCCTACACAAGGAGTAGGAATCCAATTTTTAGGTGTTTTTGTTGTGGTTGCTGCTGTTGCTGCAATCACAATTTCTATCTCCATGACTACACTGCTTTGCAGCAGCTACAGTCCATTTTGGTTCAGTATTTCCAACATTTTGGATGTCAATTGAGACAGGCTCGGTGATGTTCTGAGTTAGTGTGATCTCTCAAATAAAGAGATAGTAAAACTGACAGATAAAGTTAAAGGAACATTACAAATAGTTGAGTTATCTAATTGAGAAGTACCAGGACGGTACGTCTCAGTTACATCCACAAAAAGGAAGATCCAAAATTAATACACTGAATGTTTAAAAAATACTCGTAAAATTCTAAGTATGTCAGGGTAGCCAAAGTTAATTTAAAAATTAATTATCCATCTTATGAAGGACATTTTAACCTTTTTTTTTTCAGCCTTCTCTCTCAGATTCTTCCTTCAGAATGAGTTATGAGTCACTTCAATCCCCCTGAATCCTGATAACCCAATTCTGCCTTGTGCCTCCTCCTCCTCCTCTCCTGCATCACAGCTCTAGTTCAAATGGCAGAAATATTTCAGGGATCTTTTATAGACTGAAAATTGGATTTAAATCTTTTTTCGATTAGCATCTCAGGAAGTTCCTTCCATTCCTTCTCCAATGAATCACTAGATCCTTAATCCTCTCAATATATTCACCCTCTGTTGTTATAGCAAGCTTTCTATGGAGCTTGCTCACGTTTTGCCTGCACTTTTTCTCTCCAATTATATATAAAAAACTGCTTAACCAGTGCAACAGAATGTCATTAACTTCTACATCTGCTTGAAATTCATTGTTGCCTTTCTATTTCCATTACCTCTTGCTTGCAACAATGGAATTTGGAAAGATATTTCAGGATCTGGCACAGAAACATGTGTCTGCTTTGGTTTTTTTTTTGTTTTTCTTCCCCCCTTTTGAAGGACCAAGATCAACACTTTTATAAACAATTGCACTTAGCATCCTAGGAGGTGTTAATCAGTGAGAGCTGATTTAATGAGGTCAGAGAAAAAGCAGTATTTTCTAGCGGGTTACTGCTACCGAGCTGACAGAAAGAACAAATCCTTATCCGTGAGAAAGACACAGAAGACAGACAGAGGAAGCAGAGCTGAACAGCTACTGGCTACAGTGCTTTCTTCATTTATCTATTAGTACTAAGTGCTACTGGAGTTAGTGGAAAGAGAGGGTTTGACTTGGGTTAGGAGAGGGGCTAATATACACAGGGCAGGACATACCAACCTTTTCCAAGTGTGGAAACACGACCTATATTCCCAATTAAATCTAGGGAGAGAATTGTGAACATAACTTCCCCAATTTTGGCCCCTCTTACAGGGGTAATCCACCTTCTTAATGGGCAAGGGTGTCAAATGATATTTTAGATGAACCAACAAGAAAAAAAAAATCTTAGTGACAAGACACAAAAAAAAAATTCCACTGGACGGAAGCAGTCCCAGACTGAAACTGTAACTCTGAAACCCCCAGACTTCTTTCTTGAGACAGAAGGCACTTAAATAGATCCATTATTTTAACTTCCAGCCCTAAGTCTGAATCAAGCAGCTGGTAGAAGATTCCCCGAGGCCCCCACAGGCATCCTCTGGCCGCCTTGGTAACCATCCAGCCCAGTCACTTCTCACTGGTGTATCCACAAATGGTATTAGCACCACGTCCTTAAAGCTAAAGTATGTTTAATGTGGAGCAGCAGAGAGCTTTTTAAGAGACTAGATAGTAATCCACTCCCCATGGCTACTGGCGTCTTGACTGTATACCATCCAATAAATTCAAGGCAGTAGTTCTTATCCCAGCATTAAAAAAAAAATAAAAACACTATAATTTCCAAAATTTAGTAATGTCCATCATCTCTCTTTGCCAATACCATCAGAAAGAATAATCCCAATAGCTTGGAAATGATGTAGATCCAAAATGGAACCATCACAAGCTGCCTTCGGTCTTCTCCATCCAAGCGTTATTTCCATGGCTAAGAGTTGTCGGTAGAATCCAAGGGGCTGCATCATTAAAGTCTTACTAGAAATTTTGTGGTGACAATCCAATTAACATACCCACTGCGTATAGTGAGAACTGAGAACTAGGCATCAAGCTGTCACCGAATTTTAGGTTCTAGTATTCCGAAGATACTCCACAGAGAACTTCACCACATGTTGTAGAGTAAGATAGCTCCATCTGGCAGCAGGGATACATCCAGCAAGGCCTTAATATTATCCAAGAAATGGGATCGTTACTTCTAGAAAAGAGTAACTCCAATATCGATGCTGGCCAAAGGAAATCTTCCATCTTAAAACCACCTTATTTCAAGTGTAGGTAGATATCCAACCAGCTGCAGGACACATCCTCTATGGATCCACAAGGTACCAGCCACTGGGATAGAAATCACTTCCGTTTCCAACCCAAAATAGGAAACATAGATAATTCCCAAAATTTTAAATCCATCTGGGGGCCCTAGATACGAGTTTGTGTTTCTCACCATATCAAATACAAAATACCTGCCTAGAGAAACCTTGGAACTTACCCATCGAGTCTCCGCTCATAACGTCCTTCCCGTGCATGAAGCGATGGGGGGGGGCCGTAAGTGGGCCCCCCACCACCTCCTCTGAACCCAGAAACCTCTCTACTACGAGATGCAATGGAAACTGTATCATCCAATCCCCGCGCAGCGCTGGGAATGGTTCCTGGCTCATTATAATCCGTCCGTAGGTCTCTATCGCCCATTTTGTTGACAGAGTTGTGTGCCTTCTGCGCACTTTTGATGTCCACAAAATCCACAAACGCTGCCACTCCGCCTTCCGACCCCCTCTTAGGGAGGATTTTGACACTTTCGACACGTCCATATCTGGAAGAGAAGCAAAGCAGAGCACACAGGTTAGTGCTGGTGGGAAAGGACCACGTTTAATAACATTGCCTCCTGCAAAACCAACATCCCACCCTTTGCCCTTCCCATGCAGCAGGAAAATCAATGGTTGGGAGACACATTTTTAAAAGGTGGGGAAAAGCCATTTGGAGAAGGGAAAACGCCATTTAAACTTTCCATGGGTACATTTGAACTCCTCTCTTGGTGTGGGGAGCTGACCACAGGATTGCCCTTTTAGAGCAACAGAACAATAACAGCTCTGAAGGAAGAGAAAGGTGTTCAAACCAGAGCACCCCGTGTGTCATCAGTCAGACAGGAGAGGCACAATTAAAACAAAACCGTGTCACAGGTAAAAATACAGACAGCCCAACCATCTTCTTAGGAAGCAAATGACCTTGACACAGCAGTTCCACCACTCCAGTCTGTATTTAATCCAGCCTTCGCTGTGATCCTCATTCCTGATCTCTGTCTCCAACACCTCGTAGGACCCACGGCCAACAAAGCACCCCCAGACCAGGCTGAGATGGGGTTCAACTTCCCACCCGCAGAACAGACCAAGCCACACGACCGGAGCACTGAGGAACGTCGGCAGGAACGTGACACCACCCTACGTAATGTATGTTAAGTAACTGCAACACCGGCACTTAGGGATGAGTAAATGTCTATGCAAAATAAAAATAAACCCAAACATGTTTGTGTACACAAGGAAACAAGATGGAAAAACATATTTGAATAACTTGCATCAGCTCCCAGCAGAAAGGACAAAATGGGAGGGATGAGCACAGTGATGTTTTAACAGCCAACAACTGCATGTCACATTTTGGGTGCTCAGTTCTCTCAGCCAAGAGATTCTGAGCAAACCAGAGAAAGGCTTTGAACTGCAGTCGGTAACGCAGGATAAAAAGAGACAAAAAACACATTTATGAATGCACTGACGTAGAGGAAAGGGACACACAAATTAAAAACCCAATCAGGAAGTATTTGTAAACTCCACAAAGAATTATTGCAAAAATTTTCTATTCACAAAGGCAGCACAAGGCTGAAGAGACGTAAACAGACCTTCCACAGGCAGAGTTTTCAGCAACACACAGGGGAAATGGGAACCCAACGGGCTGAGGCGGCCCTGCCGTCGGATCCCGCAGCTGCCTCGGCTTCATGCCTGGCTTTCCCTACACCTCACCATTTCATCATTGTTGTTGGATGACTAATCCTTAAATACGATCTGAAAACCTGCCTCGCTCTCTGCTGCCTTCTCATTCCAGCCTGACCTACTACACTTACATATAACCTGGTTTGGATTTAGAGCCCTTTCTTCCCTGGTTTATGCTCCAGCGAACACTGGCGTGTGCAAACAAGAGGCACTTTTGAGTCAGAAAGTGCCTTGTTGGGCATAAAAAGACACAGTTCCACACAGGGCATGCTCCTGCCTCTCAGCAATCCAGAGCAGACCTTGTCACCTTTGTACTCTTGAGTACAAACAGTGACGTTAATTCTTGGGAGTTTCTCAACCTGTGATACCAAACTGGTTGTTTTTTTCTCTTATTTCTATTTTATCTAATTAAAAGTTTCAAACAATGGCAAATGGAACTGCTCCTCAAAGTTTGCACCCTTCAGAAGCTGGATATGGTTATCCTGCCTTGAAGGCAAGATTCAGGGAGCCCAGAAAAGCAGAGGATATGGTTAATAAAATCTGTGTGAGGGAAAAAAATGGCCTAATTGGATATGCCAGATGTAGAGAGAGAAGGAACAGGAACGGAAGGAGGGGAAGGAAAACAGGAAAGAGCCTATTTGAGAAAATGTTCATGCCATGAATGAACATGACAAAAAATAGAGAAATAATTAGGAGTCCTAGTTAGCACCACCCTTTAACATGTGTTTCAGCACTGGTTCTCTACAAACGACGATGTAACAGGACAGAGGGCTCCAACCCTCACACCCAGCGAGTTCTTCCACACCACGTAGTTCTCAAAGAGACTGGTTAAAACAGACACTCTCTGCTGTTAACACGTTCAGTTCCTGGCAACACAAGCCCATATTTGCCTACAGTCTTTGGGGGAGTGTGGGAGAAAGAACAGTATCTTAAATGATACCAAAATCCCCAAAATCCCAATTGCCCTTTGCCTGCAGTGACCACAGCCCACCTCCCATGAAGTGCTGCCTGCAGTGACACCAGAGCTGGGCTCTGAGCGCCTCAGCAGTTACTGCCCCACTCTGAAATCCTGATACGTGTGTGTTATTATACATACACAGTCAGATCTCAATCATTTTTCTTTTAATGCAAAAGATCCAGAATGAGTTAAAATGTTCAAATATTCGAGCTAATGCTGCTCATGAAGAGAAGATACAAAACATCCAGGTAATAAAGTTCCCAATCACCCACCAAATGCACAACTCTTCCTAATATTAATTTTTATACCAGGAGAAGTCTATTTTGGTAATTTAAAAAAATTACTTCCTTTTTTTTTCTAACTAAGAAACGCATGGGGGAAGCTACTACTGCACTGCACTGCAGCCATGGTCCTGAATCACTGCCCTCGGAGATGGCACCTTCTAATCCCCCCGTTATGCAGACACATAAATATATGCTGTGCTTTGGTGTCCTGCCCCGTCCCCTCGACCAGCCCTGGGGATAATCTGGGACAATCGCCTTTGCTGAAAGCGAGGAAGGCAGGAGGGGGGAGGAGAAAGGAGCAGAAGGGGGCAAAGAAAACCGGCCCTGAGTATTCCAGGACAGCTGCTGGAAGAGGAAGGGTTGCATTTTCCATGCGATTCCAGCCATCCCTGGGTCCCCACTGGAGGATCCCTCTCCTGGGGATGCGGCCCGGCCGCACCCATTGGCGTCTCTCCGAGCTGCTCCCATCTTGGCAGCTGCTGCCAGGAGGAGAGCAGGGAGAGGAGGGAGATCTGCAGTGCTGCATCACCACACGGCCTCACTGCAGCACTCCACACGACACGGGGGAAACCACCATCCTTCCTGGAGGGCCGGGGAGGAGAGGCGGCGACAGCACCTCGGCTCCTCACGCCAAAGACAAGGCAAGATGGAGGCGAGACCTTTGTCCTGGCAGAGGGCTGGGAAGAGGGGACAAAGGACCAGGGAGGCACGGCCGCGACCTTTGGCAGCGTTGGCAGAGCGGCTCCTCTCAACCCTCGCCTCCTATCGCTCCACCTGCGCGCCAGCCCTTCCCAAGGCTGCGTTTTGCAATCGCTGCCAGACCAACAGGAACAAAGAGGCGCCTTCGCTCGGCTCCGGCTCCGCAGACTGATGAAAACAAGGTGGTTTTAGTGCCTCTTCCCGGCCGCGGCTCCTGCCCATTAATCATTAGCTCCATATCACCACGCAGGCGACCCAGGCTGTGTTTTCAGCAGGTTTACAGTTCAACCCAAAGCAGAGGAGACGAGGACAGCGAGGGCTGTTATGTCACCGAGCCCCTCCGCCGGCACAGCACGACCGCAGCCCCCGGCTGCAAACACACACCGAGCGGCCCTGGCAGAAAATGTTGCTCAATAATCACGGCCCGAACAAAGCCACGCTAATCCAGCTTTTCAGACAAAGAGAAGGAATTCATAATTTAAGCATTATCGGTTTATTCACTGCAGATCAAAGCACCTCTATATTCAAGCAGCTGAAATGTCCCTGGGCTCTTGGCACGGCTGCTCAGCGTGTTTCTCTCTCTCCAGCCCTTCCTCCTCCCCAGCTCTTCCTCCCGCACCGGCAGACAGCGCGGCCAGGTTGGGAAACGCAGCTCTGCCAATGCCAGGCCGGGCTGGTTCCTCCTCCCCAGGGGCGACGTGTCACCCAGACACGGCCAAAGTCACCCCACACCCCACAGCTTGCCCTACACTGGCATATGGCAACCTCAGCTTCCCATGTCCAATAAACCATGTCAGCTTAGCTGCAATATTCCATAAACTGATAAGGATCTTTATAGCATGATCTACACACGATAATAGGAAAAGGTGGGTTGAAATCAGGGAGAATTCATTTTTTAATACAAACCAAATCCCACTCTAAATCACGGTACCTCCCTGTGTCTCACACTGAGCTCCCCCCAGGCCTGTGAGCACCTTTTATGCCCCACCATCTCCACCACTGCAGAGTTCTGCAGGTCAGCTCCATCCTGGCCTGAAGAGCTTCTCTGCATTTTTATTTCTAAGCCGACACCACACTATGCTCCAGATACTGCTAATGGTGAGACACCCTACAAGGCCCAAAATAACAGAGCTCTCGGTGCGTGTTTCTGTGCTGCTCATTAATGAGCATGATTTGACAAGACGCCCTGATCCAGCAGGACACCCGAGTATTTTGCATTCACTCGGGTTCCCTTTGACTCCATCCAGGTATCTCCAGCCATCTGAAAAGCTCGGCTGATTTTTCCGTGCCACGCTCAAACTCCTTCCTCCTCCGTGATTATATAACCCCGGCAAGCCCCAGCCTGCATTATTCAGTAGAACGCTCGCACAGCTTGAAGCTTTCCTTGGCCAATCACATTCCTCTGGCTTTGTTGTTATTTCATAACGAAATAATGTGACCTGAAATAGTACTTCGCCAGATGTCTGCGCCTCTTCTCCTCACTCCCGACTCCGGATCAGGCCAAATGTCCCATGCTGGGGGCACCCCAGCCCTGCATTCCCCCTGCACAAAGCAGGTCTGCTCCAGGTACAGGCAAATCCAAGACATGGAGATGCTAAAGCTCCATAAAGCAGGATGTCACCACCAGATCTACAGGGATTTCTAGCCAGGCTCATGGATGTCTGTTGGCTCCACGAAACATCATTTCTAGGGTCTTCTGTTATCATGGATGGCAGCCTGGGAACTTGGCCCACCTCAACAGCACCTACAGCCACTCCCAGTACACAAAATAACACACCAAAGAGCAGCAGCTCCCACCACAAAGGGATCTCACCAGCAGCACCCACCCCACTGGGATCTCACCAGCAGCCCCCACCACAAAGGGATGTCACCAGCTGAACCCACCCCA
>JAWWEW010000054.1:1662170-1675548 GCA_035583185.1 Anabacerthia variegaticeps
TCACCAGCAGCAGCATCCACCCCACCGGGATCTCACCAGCAGCAGAACCCACCACACTGGGATCTCACCAGCAGCACCCACCCCACTGGGATCTCACCAGCAGCAGAACCCACCCCACTGGGATCTCACCAGTATCAGACCCACCCCAGTGGGATTGCACCAGCTGAACCCACCACACTGGGATCCCACCAGCAGCACCCACCCCACTGGGATCTCACCAGCAGCACCCACCACACTGGGATCTCACCAGCAGCAGAACCCACCCCACTGGGATCTCACCAGTATCAGATCCACCCCACTGGGATTGCACCAGCTGAACCCACCACGCTGGGATCTCACCAGCAGCACCCACCACATCAGGATCTTACCAGCAGCAGAACCCACCCTACTGGGATCTCACCAGCAGCACCCACCACACCGGGATCTCACCAGCAGCACCCACCCCCACCAGGATCTCACCAGCAGCACCCATCCCACCAGGATCTCATCAGCAGCAGGACACTGAGCCAGGTGACAGGTCCCCTGCAGAAACCCTGCTCAGAGTTAGCAGCAGCTTCCAGCCCCACCGGCTCACAGAGAGTGTCTCCCGCCCGTACCGCTCACAAAAGGTGTTTAATATTCACCGCTGTGAGTTCCTCAGCCAGCAACACAAAGGGAACTTGTGTCTCTACACGGGTGTTTGCAAAGCTTACGGCGCTGCAACTGATCACAACAAGGGCAGTAATATAATAAATAAAATACAGAGCGGTTAAAAGACACTTATCCTAAGAAAATGACACCCCACCGTGTTCCAAGCTTTGTATTCGTTAGAGTCACATGCTTTACTTGCCATGAAATATGTTTATGTACTTTTTTTATAAAGAGAATTTCTTTTCAAGAGTGATATGAAATGGTATTTCAGCACCTTCAGACCTGAGCAGCACCAGTCTTTGGAATTTAACTCTACCTCAAGTAATGCAGAGCATTACTCAAAATCCACTCCAAATCTGACAGTATCATCATGTGCTTGGCATGGAAGGAGACTGGAGGGCTGGCAGACACAGAGGAATACAGGAATCTAAACAAAAAGTACTAAAAAATACACTATTCCATAAATACAGTAGCTGACCTGTAGCAGAGTAAAACCAGGGACAGACCCTCAAGAAAAGTGTGCACAGGGCTGGGACGAAAATCATTCCACTTCACTGAGATGGATCTTGATAGAAACACAGAATTCCACAGTCCTGGAAAACTACACTTAAAATGAACCCAGACAAATGTGGGGAACTGTCACCTGTTGAGCCACAACCACTTCACTCTGCAGGACTGGCCCTGTGACCCAGGGAATTTGCCAAATGATATCTCAAAGCTTCCAGACAAGCATGGCCTTGGCTGCAGCTGCGCTCAGGGCACACCAGGAGCAGTGTTTACTACGGACAACTGGGCACAGAGTCCACCAGGGCACCTTCCCTGCTCGGCTCCCTCACCAGTGTGTCTTGCACACACTCCACGAGCCTCCCCAACTGCTTCCTCTCCACTGTTGTATTTCCTTGTTCACCCACGAGAACAAGGGCCAGTGATCATGAGACTCCTCCCAGCTGCTTAGAGAATGTTTCATCTGTCTCTTCAGGAGAAACTGGATCTCCTTGTTGGAGATATCCTGGTTGGGTGGTCTAGGAGAGACCCCCACCAGAGGATGTGCCTTGTCAGCCTTCCCACCATTCTTTCCCATAAACACTGACCCTGTCACCACCATCATTCAACCCCAGCCAACCCAAACTCTCCCTAACACCCAGGGCTCCTCCCCCACCACCTCTCCTTCCTTGCCAGTTCCTTGTGAAGAGGTTACGGCATTCCAGTTGTGCCGGTCACCCCACCATGTTTCCATGATAGCAACTGCATCATCTCCTGCTGCACAATGGGATTCCAGCTCCTCCTGTTTGTCACCCATGCTGGGGGCACTGGTGTAGATAAACTGCTGTGCCTGTAATGCTAAGCCCTGGTGAGCAGCTGGGACAGAGCTCTGGATGATCATGAGCAGGAAAGCTCAGCAGCAAGTGATAAATCCCCACGATGTGCAGCTTTGAAACCCTTTACCTTCCCAGAGCCAGGCAAAATAAAAGCTCCTTGTATCACAAGGAGCGCTGGTTTTCCAGCCACACAGACCTTGTGACAACAATGATTCAGAAACATGCCCTAATTACCCAGCTCCCATCATTTTCCAGATTGCAATCTGAGATGCTTTAAAACCTGTTTAGAGAGATCTTTATTGGCTCTGTGACCTTTGGGGGGAGAAAAACCATGTTCTTCAGGGCATTCTCTGCAGCTCTTCTCCAAGTAATAAAGACCTTCAGGAAAACGTCACAATTCAGGAGCAGAAACAACAAACCAGGTTACAGAGCTCAGCCAGACAATCCTGAGGTGACTCCTGAGCACAATGTTCATCCTTCTGTCCTCCTGCCCCAGCGCCCCAATCAGCCAAACCCAGATCCCCCAGGGCTTTGCAGCTCCCTTTATCCCCCCCAGCAGCACTCAACGGGAAATCTCCCAACTCCCGACTACAAACAGGGGTTTTGTTAATGAGATACAGCACGTGTTCCTGCCACGCACGGAAAACAGCCAGGGCTTTGTCTGCACTCGTAATCCCTCCCTAAGAGATGACACAGTAGGAAATTAAAAAGCGAGCATAGGCACATTCACCAATAGTCCTGATAGCTCTGGTATTCAGGAGCAGACAGGCCGGAGATAACTCCGTGCGGGAACGAGCGCTCGCCTCTGGCTTTACAGCTCAGCTCCATTTTAAGCCTGGTTCCTAATTAAGACATTTTATTTATGTCTTTATTGCAAAGTGACCTTTTGGATGCTGCTGAGGTATTAATACACGAACAGAATTATTATGTACCACCAGAGAGGGAAGAAGCAGAATATTTAAAATGGTATGTTCATAGCTCCCAGTGTCCCAGAAACAAATTCATCCAACAGTCAACATACTGGGAAATTTTTTCACAACCCCCGTGACAACCAGTTCTACCACAGATCAGCTGCTCCAGCACACACACATCAGGTGACACATGAATACAGGTGCTTCCATTCCCTGAAATATCAGTTCCACTGGGACACCCCCACGACACGGAGCAGCCCTCAGGAGGAGTCCTAGTTCAAACCAGGATGAAGATGAGGGAGGGGAAGCTCAATCCATGCTTTGGACACAGGGATTACATGAAGCTGGATGAGTAAAAACCCCTCCTGGCACTCCATGCAATATCTCGCTGGGCTACATCTAATATCATCCTCACCCAAGTCAGCAGTTCCGCTGCCGGCAGCGTCGGGAGAAGCCGGCATTGCATCAGCCCAGCCACAGCCAGAGCTCAACCTGCAACCAGCCAAGGGCTCAGCCCAGCACTACCCACTGGCAGCTGCCAGTGCCACCCCAGCCAGCCAGGAAAGAAAGAGGCAGCTCTCTTCCTAAGCAACTTTTTCTGGTTGTCTCTTTGGAACAATTAGGAAGAGCATTCGCAGCTTATTGGTGTATATATTATTTAAAAAAAAAAAGCAAAAAGAAGAATCCAAGTGGCTTTGTGAGCAGAACTAATGAAGACTCGTTTCTTACGGACGCATGTCTTGAGGTCGAATTCTCCGGCGTCCAATAACTGCCAGTTCCCACTGCAGCTTTTCCCACGGTCAGGAACACCTCTCTCCCATGTGGATTCTTTAATGTCTAATAAGAGCTGCGCTCTCACTGCAGCTTTTCTCTCCATGGGGCCACTAATCAGGTCTCTCTCCTCTATTAAAACCGCTTGTTTTCACAAAACTCAAAGGAACGTCGTGTCTCCGAGACTGAGGATCCCATTCGCCCTCAGGTTTAGCTGGAAGTGGCGAACGGGTTCGAAATTGGTTAGGCAAGAGATATATCCATGGCAGGAACCCCTCAGTCTTGCTCTCCAAGCAGAGCAGAATAAATACAGCTATTTGTAGAAGCAAGAAAAGGTTACAGAAACATGCCGGAACTGTGCACGTTCAGCTGTGTTGTATCAAGCACGACGAGCTGTGATTCTTTATCCCCAACCCACACAGATGCGCTGTCACGTTCCTACACGCCAGACACGGAGCCGCCGAATTCCATCTCCAGGGCATTTTTTTTTCCTCCCAGCTTAAAGCATAATCTGCAGATTTGCTTCAAAAACACCGGTGGTGATAGGCTGCGTTCAACGCTTTCTGCGGGGGAATTGCTCCAGCCTGTTCTTTTGCGTGACTGATTTCAGGATTTGGTTGGATTTGATGTTAAGAACGCACCGCATCGCAACCGTGGGGGAACCTCTTGATTAATCAAGTTTTTTTTCATTTTACATGAAAGGGTAATTCCCCATCTCGGTTTTGCTTCTCCAAGCTCTGCTCTGCATGTATTCGGCAGCAGATGGAGGGAAATGCAGAGTCACAACATTATGGTGTCCCTGCCATACTGCAGAGCACTTGGAATGCGGATCATCTCAAAGCTTCCCAGGTCCTGGTGCTCACTGCTTCAGACTCCTCCCGTACAGGACAAACTTTACAACCTCTTCACCGAGGTTTTGCACATTTTACAGAAAATGGTATTTTGGAAGAAAATAAAGTTTACTTGTCTGGGACCACCCCGAGTGATGGAATTGCTCTTCCCCCTTGAGCCACAGCTCGGTTTGAACAAGTGGCCAGCTTCAGCTCAGCCTATAAATTTGACAACTTGAAATCCATTTCTGACAGAAGTCATCCTCTGATCCAAGGAGTCACAGCCCCAGACGCCCAGGGCTCCCCTCCTGCTAAGGGGTGAATCCGGGGAGGACAAACAGCCTGTTCCCAGCCACTCCTGCCCAAGCCGGTCCCCAAACACAGATGTGTAAATGTTATTTTGTTGCTCCGTGACTCACCATCACCATGGCCCTGGAGAAAGTGCTTGTCCCTGTGACTAAACCAACTCCACAGTCGGGAGCCAGGTGTCAGCCCAAGGGAACTCCTGTTCCCACTGCCAAGCGCCCGGCACACACACGGGTGTGTTTGGTCTGCAGTCACTACCTGTGCTCCAGGCGCCTTCTCCATGGGCAAGAGCCTGGGCCTTTCCTCAGCTGAGCTCCTGAACCAGCCACACTTCAATGACTTCTCGTTTGCTGCAACACCAAGTCCAGCTTTTGCAAAGCTGAGCTGGAAACCCGAGTTTCAACACAACGCCGGGCGAGGTTTCACACCTCAGCCTTTTGGGCTGGCCTAAAGGAGGCCTCACCACACCAAAGACTCAAGCAGAGCTGTATCTGGAGGTGTGCAGGCACTAACTCACCAAGAGGGCTCTTCCTGCGGTTCAGGGACACATCCAGGTACACCGACCCACCTGCCACACAACCAGCTCCACCAACACAACCGCTGGGGAAGCTGCTCCCTCATTCTGTGCCATTTCACTGATCAGCTTCACCTTTAAAGGCTCGTTCTGAAAACTCAGCCTGACACAAGCCAGGCAAGAGCATGAACTGCAGCACAGCCCGGGGGCTGTAACCTCCGAAAGGATGCAGAGGAAGAGATGCTTCCTGAGCTCAAGTGCTGCCAAAAGACAGTGAGTCTCACTGCACCCACAACCAGATTATCATCTACAACACTGGTATTGAAGCCACTTTTATTTTTTAAACATGGCAAGGCTTCTCTGCTACTCGTTCTCCCCAAGGAGTTGCTTCAGAGTTAAGAAGAACACCAAAGGGTTATTGAGACTGACTACAAGGCGGGGACTGTGCAGACCGCTGGCTGTCTGGGTGCATATCCAGCTGCCTTTCCAAGAGCACCATCTCCCAGAGCCCCAGAAATTAAATCAGATGTTGATTACGTATACAAGGGAGATACTCATCCACCCTGAGCTTTTATTCCCCTCACACTGAGGATGCTAATGAGACCGGAAGACTTTTTTCCCCTCCAAAACGACTTCTTTAAACGTACAACTTGGCAATTTATTTTTCTTATTCTGCCCTATTAACTATTACAGGTCCCCCTCAGCTGCCACAGAGAGCCTAAAGAGGGAACTTCTAAACAAGCCTCTGTGTCCTTTTGGCAGCCATCACTGTCAGTGGGGCCAGGAGGAATTCACCCAGCTGTGACAGGGACACCAAGGCACTCTCCATGAACCCCACGGACAACAAACACAACCAGCTCCTCTTTGTACCTGGAGAAAAACTGGGAGTGATTCACCACTTGCTAAAATAAAATCATTTACAATCTGGCAGGTTTTACTGAGCTAGAAGATCATTTGAAACCCAGCTTTGAGTGGGTACCTGACCACCTTCGTGAGAGGAACTCGGTTTGAACTCAACTCTCATTTCCTACCACACCTGGGGGCAACTAAAGACATGGAAGCCCTTCTGCTTGGACAGAGGGACATCCAAGAGGAGCCCACACACAGGTCAGCCCTGTCTCCATCTGCAGAGAGAGCCAGCAGTATCCAACACACAGCCCTGCAGATCATCCCTTCACACTCCTTCAGGAGATGTTTGGCTTTCCCTGGACTTTCAGTGGAGAGAAGAGAGCAGGTTCAGGGCACTCAGATCAGAGGCAGAAGCTCACGCTTCAGATCTAAGTGTGCTTAACAAAAAAAGTGCTTTCAGTTTTAAGTTGCTGAGTCTAATTAAAAAGGGGAAGAGAAAGCAAGCAAAAAAAGCTCCCTTTTGTTCTCAAAAACGCCCAAGCCTTTAGGCAGAACGTGGTCATTGTGACAGTCTGCTGCTCTCCTCCCACGATCAGTTTGTCTGAGAGGAAAATTGATGTTCCTTCCACATCCAAATTCTGCTGCCTTCTCACCCAAGTCACCACGAACGTCTGGACCTCAGACAAGGCACGGACACCCAAACTCTAATCCAGAGCCAAACACACGCGATGGCTACAGGACATGCTTCCGAAAAATCCATCCCACGAAGGATGTTGTTTCAACCCAATTCAGAGGTGCTGCCTTCAACCCATCCTGCTGCCAGAGCAGACTGCAGCAGGCCCTGGAATATGGCCCGGTGTATTTATGAAAAGCTGGAACAATGTTTATTCTTTTACTGAAGGATGTTATCTTCACACTGCAGGATTTCACAGATTGCAGGGGACGATTACAGAGCGTCAGCGGGTTAAACAATAACTATGGAAATGCACAAACCAAAGCAGTTGCTGGGTTTTATTCCTCATCCAGGAGTCTTCATCACCTCGGAATGGATTGCTGCAGAGCAGCCACAGGGATGGGTTTCAGGAGATCTGAGCTGCCATTACTCCCCAGGCAGAAAGGTGAAACCTCCGACGAGTGTGAGTACAATCACCAGGTGGGAAACACTGACTTGTATCCCGGGCAACGAAAAAAACAGCTTTTGTCTGATTTTCATTAACTGTCCAAGCAGTCTGCAGAACAGCACAAAGACTCCAGCAAAGGTAAGCAGCGAGGCTGGTTGTACACTGTGAAATTCCATCTTCAGGGTCCTGCTCCTCCCACGAGATTCCTCAATCGGAATGCCGAAGATGCAGCAACTCAGGATCTTACTATGGAGAGTAATCATTTTTCTAGTATATTCCTCAGTTCATTGTTTAGCAATGTTTGTCCTTGCAGTCTTCGGTTTCAGGGCGTTCTCAGACCTCAGCAAGTTCACTGAACTTAATGAAAAACACAAGTGAAATATCTCACTGGTGCTTATTTTTGGTATCCACCAAACCCGGAACGGATCCACCCCACTGGCAGCTCCACAGCTCACACTCAGCAACTCCCCCAAAACTCTGGATAGCCTAAAAGCAGCGAGACCCTCAGTCCTCCCCCTTCCCAAACACCCTCAGCAGACTGGTTGGTTGGTTGTTATTTCTCAGGTGCCTCTTCACGTGCAGAAGGGCATCTCCTCCTCTTCCCTCACAAACCTACAACAGCGTGAAACCACCAGGGCAACAAGACAGGCTGCACTTGTGACACATCAGCTCATGAAAACAAAGCTCCTGAGGAGCCCCAGGTCCATCCTGACTCACCTCCTCACCCAAGATCTGCAACCTGCCCTCTACTCATTTGGATATTTACTTCCTTTTTTATGGAAAGCCAGCGAGCGCCTCTTTGCCCTCAGCGAAGACAAGGACCTAATTTTGGACACACCTCAAGATGGCAACAAGGTCACTTGCCAGAGAACTTGGCATGACTTTCTGCCCTATGAAAAGCAAGGAGGAATAAAAACCCAGTCAACAAGGCTCTTCTCATCCCCCGTTCTGACTTCATGAATGGATTTAGTACCTCCGTACGCCTCACAAGGACTGGTAAGTTCCCAGCATAGGAACCTGTTTTGTTGTGCTCTGCGAGGATTATTTTATCGTTGTACCAAAGGAATTTACAGTAAGGGCAAGAAATACCAAAAGCCAACATCGCTCTGGAGCGGCTCAGTGACAACAGAAGCTGTTACATCAAATCACAAATAATCACAACCAAACACAGCCCAGACCTTTGAAGAAACTTCAGAGGAAAACAATGCCAGCCAGGCTCAGCAGTGACAGAATTTTGTGACCAAGTGACATCAACTTATCTTTCTACCACAGCTCAGCGTGTAAAACCACTTAATAGAAGCTTAGTCCAAATCTACGCTCTTGGCGGCTTTTCATTAAGTTTCTTTGAAATAATTACCCAGGCATTTCCCCGGCCAGTGTGGTGTCACCGTGCCCCTCAAGTGCAGCAGAGAGCAGAACACAGAGGAGCCTGAGGATTCCTGAATCCCTGCCTGCTCAGGAGCCATCCTGGTGTGACTGGGCCTGGGGGGAAGGAGGAGGTGGCTGCAGACAAACCCTGCTGGGTGACACCCAGGCCGTACCACGAGGTGATGCCTGGGCTGCTCTGGGGTGTTTGTGGATCAATATTAGGAATGGAATTATTAAAGACCTACTGGAAAACCACCACCAGAACCCCAATTAACTGCCCAGCTGATGAAACTACACCCAGAGAGAGCAAGGCTGAATTTCATAAGGAACCAAACAAGACTCAAGGAGGCAAAACTCGCCTGCTGTCTTCCCCACCTTCCCTCCCCTTCTCACTCTGGGCAGTTCCTTTAATCCCCCTGCCCCAGTCTCCCAACCAAACATCCTCCCCTGGTCTTTGTGTTCCACAAAACTACCATTACCTTACAGGAGGTGTTTGTACAACCAGCACAGACAAGTCCTGATGCTGCCCAATATTCCAGACACTGCTCCAGCAAAGCCCATTGCCCCCTCCTCCCAAGCTCTGGAAAGGACAGTACCTCATCTGTGAAACTACTGCCACCTGAAGTGACACAAATCGAGAGAGGAAACAGGAATAGTTGCCTCTGTGGCCTTACTTCTGTATTTCCCCTGAGTGAAAACAAACCTGGGGAGGGATCTCTACAGGCAGAGCTGAATTAGGATAACTCATCCCAAGTGATACCCAAGGCTTTACTGATCAATGATCAACAGTAAGAGCCTGGGAACCAATTTAAGAGTTCTACTGGAAAACCAGGAGGGCTGTTCCTTCCAACCCCAGCCTGTTCCTGTGGAAAGGCACTGCCAGACCTGCCCGTGCCAGATGTGGGAATAAGGTTTTTCCTGAGTGCTCCACACCAGCAGTGATCAACGTTCTCCCCTCCCACAGCCCGTACCAGGGCTACCAAAACCCCTCTGCACCACCTCACTCCACTGAATTCACACTCCTGGCCATCAAGACAGAACATTTTCTCACAAACTGACCAAATATTCTGTAGAAAACAGTGAAATCAAACAGGCCCTCGCTGTCAGGGCAGGTTTTCTGCAGTTGTGTTTAAAGTGCCAACCACTTCTCCAGGAAGTACCCAAAGCATCTCCTTAGAAACAGATACCAGCAAAGCCACACAGAGCCCATTTCCCCCAAAAAAAAACCCTTAAAAGTTATTTGTCTTCTCCAAGATTGCTCCAATCCACAATCTACTTCTGTCAATTGTAAAGGAGCAATTTGTTTCCTGAAATCCAAGGCTTCTCCTGGACTTGGTTACCACTGTGAACATCCTGATTCTCCCCCAGAACAGGAGATGGCACAGCACAGTCACATGGTCCATAATTAAGAGGCTTTTACTCCTCTTTGCTCTCTAAAACAGCAAAAAAGAGACAAAGCCACATTCTTTGGGATAACAGGAAGAAAACACGGAGGAAAAAAACCCCATGGAAGGGCAGCACTTGTGCTGGGGACAACTGTTACTATATTTAGTTGCCTTGTTCTCCAAGCTGCCGAGCATCTGTTCCAGGGATGGTGAACGACGGGGTTTTTGCAGCATTAATGAGAACCCAAACCATGGCTCCCACATCCCCACTCGGATCTGCTGCTTAGTCCACCTTAACAGTGCATCTCTGCTCCTGGCACTGGCTGCTTTTCTATTTCACGGCATCTTAATAGCTCAGTTGAAAGAAAATATAGAAAATACAGTTTTTGAAAAGGGAGTATTTGGGTAAGAAACTGAAAGGCCAAAACAATCTCGACCCACTAAAATGCATGGAAAATCTCTCCTTTACAATCTCCTTTAACATCAAGGAAATAGATTTTTTAAAGGGTGTTTAAGGTAAAAAATAACACTGCTTTTAAGGAAAAAATAACACTGCTCACGTAAGCCAGAGCTTCTTGAGACCAGCTTCAATATTCTCTAATTTGAGAAGAGGATTCATAAGCTCACTGTTATTTCCATTCACAATAAAATAAACCAATCAGGAGCATTTTGGGGAAAAAAAAAAGAAAAAAACACCACAATTTCTCCAAAACACCTCTTTCATCCTAATTCATCCCTGAAAAGAATTCCTTGTGAGGCTGCAGAGCCAAGCAAGGTTCCCACAGCCAGTGGGGGAGTGAGGGGGGAGGAGAAGCAGCAAACCCCTCGCACTGAACACTCCTGCTGGGTTTGAAGTTTTAGGAGTTTTCCCTGAATTTTGGCTTCTTTGGACACAAGATGGTTGTTCCTCCACCTTGCCCCTGACAGGGACTGAGCAGCAAGCCGGGGCTTCCATCTGGGAAGGGCAGTATTTCCCAAGCCCAGTGGAAAAACAAACCCTCGGCCGGGTTGTGGAGGCTCCGGGGGTGCCGGCGGTCCCGGCCCGGCCGCGATTTCAGGCGGTATTTCCCCAAAATGCTCCCCGCACGGCTCCCATGGCTCAGCCTCTCCGCCCTATTCCCAGGCTGGGGGATGGGTGGGAACTGGGCTCTGCCAGGCGCCGCTCCATCCCAAAAGACTTTCTCTCGGAGCTGGAGGAGGGAATCCCTCCCTGCCCACGGCAGCGCCGGGGCCGGGCTGTCCCTGCCCGGGGGTCACCCCTGGGGCCGGGCGATGCCCGAGCAGCCTGTCCCTTCCCCCCGGCGGGCACGGCCATACAAAGGAAGCCTCGCTCCATTGTCCACCTACAGCACCTACACACCGAGCCTCCCGCCCGGCTCCTTTTCACCCCCCGGCCCTTTCCCAGCCGCACAATTCCCCTGCTCACACCCCGGCAGGGGTGTCATTGCCCCCCACTGCTTTAGGACCCGCAGCCAAAGGGCTGAAGTGGGTTTTTAACTGTGTTTACCGGCCTGGGATCAGCCTCACCCAAACATATAAATCCCGGGTAAAAACCAGTTTGGATAAAACAGGGAGAAATCGGGAGAAATGCCTGGCTGCAAATCCCCTTCCCAAACCTCCGATCGCAACTCGCCGAGGTAAAAACAACCAAAAAAAGGTAATTAATTCAGCGCCTGCCATTTTTCCCATCCATCTCCAAGCAACAGTACCATAGCAACTTTTTCCCTGCCTTAATACATCTTACACAAGGAGGACTAGACGAAATAAAACCCAGGAATGTCACATTTCCACTGTGGAGTGTCTATTCCTTCAGCTACTTATGGCTGGAATTCACCCAACAACCCCAGAGCGGGTTTTTTTCCCCAAAAATCCTGCCTTTGCAGAGCGCTGGGTCACATAACCTGGACTGGGGGACACGACAAACCACCCTGGATACGGATCCACCATCCGGCACGGACCGAGCCGCCAATGTGAGCTCGGGGTGGGGATAATAAAGGTGAAAAAAGGTGAAGTTCGATTAAAACAGGGCAATTTCGGAGCGCTGAGGGTGCAGAGATGGGGTCTGGCTGCTGCAGCAGCTCAGGCCAGCAGGATGGAGGGAGATGTGAGACCCCCGGTCCTTTCACAGCACAGGCGAGCAGGGAAGAGGCGCTGGGACCTTCCTTTTCCCCCCTCTCGGTGTCACCGCATCTATTTTTCCCATGGTGACTCATTATTAAGGACGCTCCGTCATTTTTCCAGCGCAGGAAGATTAAAGGAAGCTTCAAAATCCATTTTTTCCTGGCGGTGCTGGGATTAAACCAACCCATCTGGAGGGGCCGTGAGCTGAGCAGGGCTCGGTATTTCCTTTTTTCCCCCTTAAAAAACAAACCAGCTTCCAGCGGGGGGGGTGCATCAACTTGAGAGCATTTCCCGAGGAAAAAGGTGTTGCTGAGGCGGCGGGGGAGAAGCCTCTTCTTCCTCCTCCTCCTCCTCGCAGGGAAAGACGGAGGGAGGAGGAAAAAAAACACAACCATGCAAACAGCTACTACTTCCTTATGAGCGGGATTAACCTATGCAACAACGCAAAGGAAAAACAAACCAAAAGGAAAAAAACAACCCAGCACGATACGAGGTGTCCAGGGCGCTTCCCGCGTGGAGGATCCCGTGTTTTCTCCGTGGGTTTGTGCCATTTATTTGTTTTCTTTCCGAGTCACGTTCCCGCAGCTGCAGGCGCTTCGCTCCCCACCGCTCGCTGCCCCTCGGGGGGACACGCAGCATCATCCAGGGCTCCGGGGGGAGCGAAACGGGCGAAAATAAACACAGAGAACTCCAAGCGTTGAATAATCGGGAGGAAAAAATAAAAAAAAAAGGCAGGGATGTCGATCAGGCTGTGTCCGTGCGCCGGGATGGCTCCGAGCCGGGCTCCCCTCGCTGCCGCCGCCGCTCCGGGTCCCTCTCCAGGCATTTTTGTATTTCCCCGCGGCGGCCCCGCCATGGCGCGGGCTCTTCCCGGCGCTGTTCCCTCCTGCTCCTGCCCCTTCCCTTCCCTCCCCTCCCTGCTCCGCACCGGGCCGGGCCCGGCCGGACCCTCAGGCTCTCTCACACACACACTCACACACGGTCACAGCACTCACCGCTTGAAGTGCTCGATGATCTTCTCCTCGCGCACGTTCTCCGGCAGGTTGCCGACCCAGAGGTGCCTGGTTTCCCGGACCATGCTGCGCGGCGCGGGCCGAGCCCAGCTCCGCCCGGCTCCCGGCTCGCCGCTCTCCGCCCGCCGCCGCCTCGGCCGCGCCCTCCGCCCCTTCCGCCGCGGGGCCCGGCCGCCCTCAGCGCCCCGCGGCCCGCACCATGCCCGCCGGGGGGGCGCCCTGCCCCTGCCCGCCGCACCG
>JAWWEW010000054.1:1675792-1696362 GCA_035583185.1 Anabacerthia variegaticeps
GTGGAAATACAATGGGGGAGAAATGTGAGAAATAAATATAATGAGGGGGTTAGAAATGTAATGGGGGAGAGATGTAAGAAATATAATGGGGGGCTAAGAATTATAATGGGGAGAAATGTGAGAAATAAATAGAAGGAAAAATATAATGGACTGAGAAGTGTAATGGGGGTGGTGAAAATATAGTGGGGGGCTGAATATTGTAATGGGGGAATGTGAGAACTAAATATAATGGGAAAAATGGGGTGAAAATATAATGGGGGGGATGAGAAATAAATAGAATGGGGGGTGAAAATATAATGAGGAGCTGAGAAATGTAATGGGGGAATGTGAGAAATAAATATAATTGTGGGAGAAATATAATGGGAATGTAAGAAATAAATATAATGGAGGATGAAAATACAATAAAGGGAATGTGAGAAGTAAATATAATGGGGGAAAATATAACGGGGGAAGAGAAATGTAATGGGGGTGAGACACAAGGGGGATATCAGAGCTGGGAGCTGCAAGAATGGGGTCTGTGAGAATTATAAAGGGTGGGCTCTGAGAACCGGGATGGGGGCTCTGGGAAATGTAACGGGGGCCTTTGAGACACAGAATGGGGGGCTGTGAGAACTGAGCTGGGAGAGACAACAGGGGGGCTGTGAGGAACATTACGGGGCTGCCCTGCAAAGGCAGGTCCCACTGGCAGCCAGCACCCCCTCTGCAGCCTCAGGGCACAGCTCTGCGGGGCTTCACCCAGCCAAGGGTCCCTGCTGACCCCCCACACCGACAGCCCCCTCCAAATCCCCTCAGGATTCCCAAATCCTGAGGCACAAACACCTTCCTCCACAGGTGAGCACACGCCCAGCTTGCTGCCTCTGGGAGAGTAAGTGGAAAGTTAAGAGAGGGGAGTGCAGCGATGGCTCCAAAGGTGAATGACAGGAACCCCGAGTGGGGCTGGATGGGGGTCACTGAACCCCTCCCAGCTGCCCCAAACACTTCCCTCCAGCAAACTGGGGAGGCTGTGTCACCCTGAGGCACTTCCCACCACCAAATTCCAACTTAGGACATGCTGTGACTCTGTAAGTGCTCCTCATTAAATCAGGGAGGCCACGTTGTCCTGAGAACTGCACGGAACAAACTCCCACCCTGGGAAGGACTCTCCCCCTGCTCCCCCACGGGGGTTTGCAGAGCTCCTTAATTAAGACAGAGTGAAGAAATCACCCATTGCCAATATCACCCTGCCTGGTTCACACTCCATCCCTGCTCAAAAGGCAGCTCTGCATCATAGAACTAGATGTTTTTTAACCGACAGGGTGCTGTTTTCCACCAAAACATGCCCCTGCACGGATAAAAACACCTATTCCACACCCCAAAAGGAAAATGCCCAACCAATTCCTGCTGTGAGACTCCAAGCAGTTGGAGGTCAGGACGAAACATGCACCCACAGCCACAAGTTTTTGACGCCAGTTCACTGCTTTCCCCACAGAGCAGCCCCTGCTTCAGTGTTTTCCATGGCCAAGGTCTCCTGACAGAGTTTAGTATTGCTCAAACCCCCGTTTTATTTGCCAGAGCTGCCTTTTGCCACCTGGACACCGCAGCCTCCCGGCAACGCGTCCACCTGGCCAAGTGGTCAAAGTCACCGAGCGGCAGTGGCTTAACAAACATGCAAATCCCTTGATTTAATCACATCTCTGACGCAGGTGGACTCCAGCCCGGCAGCCCTGAGCCTTATCCCGGCTCCCAGCCCATCCCCTGGTGCCTCAGCTTCCCGAGCCACGCCGGGCTCTGCCAAACTGGGATCTACTGATTAAGTAAAAACCCCAACAATGCCTCGCACTCCAACCATCTATTATTTAACATGTGATGGAGCCACAGGCGCACGAGAAAATGCACGGCTAACACACTCTACCAGTGCTTCCAGTGTGGAACTGGGCTTAGCTTTCCATCCTCACTGGTGGGAAGCACGAGGAGCAGTCCCTACGGGTCTCTGCCTTTAAGAGGCTCCCCATTCCGGAGAGGAAAAACCCAAACCATGCCCCAAATGGCTTTTCCATGAGGAATTCTCCCTCTCCAATGGAGTGTTCTTGCTGTGATAGCATTTCCAGCTGTTCTTCCTCCCTGCTGGGGCAGCATCTCTGAGGGACACGAGGGAACCACGTCCCAGATCCTTCCAGGGACAGGGTCACTGCTGTCACTCGGTGATCACACAGGACATCAGGGGCTGGAAGTTGTCACAAACAAAGCCATGGACTCTGTTGACAGAGCAGTGCCAGGAGGGCTCAGTTCACATGATAACCAGCTGGAAGAGGAGCACAAAGCCCATCTGGTGACGGAAAACAAAGCTCTGGACCATCCCAATACTTCTCAAGTGCTTTGTGAGGAAACTGTTCCCAGTTGCAACACACGAGCGATGTCACTGTAACCGGATCCCTCCAGCCTGGTGGAAGATTTTAAAGAACACAGACCCAGAGCCAGCAAAACCTCTGTCTCAGCGAAGGGGCTCTGATGAAGGACTGGTCTTCTGCAGCAGCAACCAACCCTGTGACAGCCATTTGTGCCACTGTCCTGCCACGATGAGCATGCAGGGGTCAGACACCCGTGTGTTGCCCTTCCCAGGGGCCAAACAGCCAAGGATGAGTGGATTTGAGCAGCTCTCCATTACCTGGTGGCCTTCAGGACAATTTAAATTACTCCTGGGTGGGTGTAGCTGAGAGCCCAGCGATCTCTGGACATCTCGGTCAGCCCTGTGGTTAAAACATTTGGGTGTTTCTTATCAGCACTTGGAGAGGATTAAAGTGCCGGGCCATATATTAGTGAGGGAGCAGGTTATAAACCCATCTCAGCTTGAACACCTTGTTCACATGAGGAAAGGCAAGGCAAGAACAGGACAGATCAAAAGAGAGCCATTAAAGGCGTGAGAAAATGGGGCTGCCATATAAGGAGCTAATAAAGTTAGCAGCTCTCCAGTCTGGAGGAGAAAAAAAAGGGGGCAGGAAAAGAAGAAAACATCCTTGGGGTCCACACAGCAGCCTCACTTTGAGGAGAAAACACCAATAAACAGAAGTGAGCAGCACTGGGAATGTTTCTTTGTTGGAGTCAGCCAGCTCCAGCCACCATCTTGTCAGGATAAAATGTATTTATGTGCCTTCCCTGCTCATTGACTGTATTTATTAAAAGAACACTATGGCAGTTGAGTATCAAATTCCCAGCTAGGCTTTTATCTCCTTTTTAAGCCAGCCTCAATTATTGGCCTAATTTTATTGCTTACCCATTCTGTTCCATGCTCATTTTCTCCAAGAAGGAACTGGTGTGTTTGATATTTGGGCTCATTTGTTGCCAAGACAGAGGCTCTCACTTGGAACACGAAGCTGAGTTCTGGAGCCTTAAGCAACACAAAGCACGGGATTTAGATTAATAAAGCTCTTGATTTTGGTTCTTTTTGAGGGCCAGTGCTTCAAATCTTCACAACGAGATGACTCTGTGCAAAAACTCCCTTTATGGTTTTGAAACCCAGCATTTAGCAATTTATTTTTCAACACTCCTCTTCCCCGTGGTGTTCTTACCCACACCGTGCTAGGGATGGCAGATGCCACAAAACACCACCAGTCACCTTCAGCAGCCCAGTAAACACAGCCCAGGAGCCATTCTGTTGACACTGAACCCATTTGTATGTTATAAAAGCACACTTCTGTTTTCAAAATCTTTGCTACAGAAAAGCAGAGGTTTCTGCAGCAGCAGAGCACAGTGTGATGGCTGAGCCATGCAACCAAACCCCATGTGCCATCATAGGACTGAAGAGTTCACTCTCAGTTTAGTAGATATATTGAATTAATACCTATTTTTTTGCCTGCTGTTGGGAAAAATTAGAAATATCACTTTACAGCTTCTGCCTTGCTTTCTCTTGTTCCCCAGCTTCTGTACAACCACATGCTGGAGAGCTGTACCCACTCACTTCCCAAGGGCTCTTCCCAAATCCAGGGCTTTCATCAGCTAGGCAGGACTTCAGTCTTCCAGGCTGCAAAATATTACGTTTTAGGGGGAAAACGAAGAAAACAAGCCTAAAAGAAGCCAGCTCTGTGTGATTTGATACCCAAACAGGACAACTGCAAAGGATATAAGTCCCCTAGGACTGGTTAGATCACCAAATCCTGTAACTTTGCCATTTTTAACAGCTAATTGTATTAACTCTACATCAAGATGTAATTTTTTCCTGTCTGCAATGCCCAGGAAAAAAAAATCCCAGAAATTAGGCTGAAAATGTAGCAGGACAAGGCTCTAACACAAACCCCACAGCCCAAACCTGTGAGCCTTGGGCTGCTCTTCCCACATTCCCCATTGGACTGATCAGCACACCCAGCACAAAATAAACACTGAGCCACCACCACCACCAGAGCTTTTGTTTCATCAAACACCATTTTGATACCGCAGCAACACGAGGGTGTTCAAACCAGGCAGAGTGAACCCGTGTCCTTGCAGTTATCGCTCCTTCCCTCCACAGAAAGCACAAAGGGAAATATTTGTGCATCAAGACCTGCTGCTCTCGGAAGCCTCTCCAGCAACACAGCACAGGAGAAGTTTCTCAGCTGCCTTTGGATGTCATTTCACCTCTGCAGATGTCACAGTGCAGCTTTTTAACTCTTCGGGACAACAGGAAAGCTTCCAAGACCACGGTTTCCCCCCACACGGAGGAGGAGTGGAGGTTTGTATCACTTTTTGGCACCAGAAATTCAGGTTTTGTTTAGCTTGGAAGTGCCGTGGATGTCGTTCGAGTAACTCTTCAGGGTGGTAAAAGTTCAGTACTCATAAGGTAATTCTCACTTATTTATTCTAAACTGCCAAAGGAAAGTAATTCCAAGTTCCACAGGGTGTGCCAGGCTGAAAAACGTGGAATCATCCCAACAGCCAACTTCTTGTTCCTCTGAACCTGCCTGTGATGAGCACGAGGCATATCTCCAAACCAGTGAAGCCCTAAATTAAGGAATAACATTAATATCTCAGTCCACGCTGGCTTATTCCAAGTACAAACGAGGCTTTAGGCACAGGAGCTACTCACAGTGTTCACACACCAGCTCCACCACAGGGAGCAGGGGATGAAATCTGGCCTGGCCACCTTATCCTCCCCCTCTCTGCTTAATTTTGGCCAAAAAAGCATAAAGCCATGGCTGTGCTACAAACCACTGCAGCAACCAAGCAGTGAAACCGTTTCTCATAAGGGGCTGCTCCAGCGTGGCAGGGCCTGGTCAGCCAGAGGCATCCCTGCAATCCTGATGCCGATATCCTCATTAAGGGCTAACGATCCCCAGCACTCCCTGTGCACTAATGACCACGGGAGGCTGGGCCTTCAAGTCATGTGTGACCTGGGAGAGACCAGTCCCAGGTGCTTTTTATTACCTTTGCAGCACAACAAAAGGAATTACACCCAGTAAGGAAGCCTTTTCCTTCTTCCCGGCGAGTGAGGAATGGAGTAATAAACCAGCAGCATCTCTTGGGAGTGAGTTCACAGAGAAAAAAAAAAATAGTTCAAGGGGATCCTGATCTTCACCAACACAATTTAGGACGTTCAATGCTCCCTCCAACCTCCACTGCCTTTGCCTGAGCAAAATTAGGAGGAATAGACTATGGCACGTAGGTCTGTTGGCTTGGAGGGAAAGGGGCCCCACAGTTGTGCTCCCTGGAGGCACCCGCTCTCCCCACCCCTTTTGTGTGTATTTTTTTTAATGTGCCACACATCAGCACAATGCTGACAAGGGCTTTGTATGTTTTCTGCCTATGCAGCAGTTCAAGACACACAACTCTGGATTTTTTGAAAGGGGAAAGGGGGAGGGAGCTGCCCTTTGCTGTGCTGGTTAATTGCGCAGTTTGCTCTTCTACGTGACCACAGGGAAGGGAAAAGCACAGAGGTTTAAAGACAGAACCATTTTTAGCAGCCAAAAGGGTCAAACTCAGTCTTCTCACAAGATGCAGCAGAGCTCAGAGTAAAATCTACCACAGGCAAGAAAAAAATGATAAATCACCAGGGTTTCTCCTCCAGAGTTGGACGTGACCCCAGAAAACAGCTCATCCGTCCTTGCTCACTGCAGTTACAGCCTCCACGTCTCCACACCTGCCAAAGCAGAGCTTCCAGCCCTGAAAAAACGGAGGGAAAGGGTCTGGAAAGCTGGACTGTCGGTTTTTCCACCTGCCAGGAGCAGCTCAATGGAGCCTGGGTGGCTCAGCTCCAAGGAGCAGCGAGCAGAGCACGTTACCAGCCTTCTGGAGTTCCCATCTCACACGCACATGCGTGATACGGACAGTGCTGGCAAACAGCTTCCTTCAAAAATAAGGATGACTAATCCCCAGCAGTGCCACTTTATTTATTTTTTTTTAAAGGCCACAAGGCAGAGCTTTTTCCAGAAGCATCAGCCTTTGTGACCAGCAAGTGGTGGGAAGGGGAAGCCCTGGGACCCACTCATGGTCTCCAGACAAGAACCAACCACAGGAATACTGTTGGGTTTTGTGGCTTGTGTATGACACACATGGACATGGATGGAGCCTCACGCTCATGGAAAGGCTGGATCCCACTTCCCAGGAGACCCACACACCCCTGCATGGTTAGTAGGGATCTGCTGTGGAGAGGGGTTACACAAACAACACGCTGTTTCCCTGGGAAATTAAAAAAAAAGAGAGAGAAAATAGGGCATGAAACAGCTTTACCCATAACACTGCAACATCCCCCTGGGTGAGGGAAGGGATGCACTGGATAAAAAAGGGTGCAGGGATCTGGGATAAAGCAGAGCATCTGCACTGCCTGGTGGGCCCAGTGCCCCCAGCAAGGTCACTCTGGCTCCCAGGGAGACACATCAGTGCTTCAATGCAAAGCTGTGCTCCAACTGCAGCAGAGGCAGCGCTGCAGGAGGTCACTTGGGGACTGCAAAAAGGGGATGGATTAAAAAAAGGAATTTAAAAAAAAAAAAAATCCATAAGCAGATGTTTACTGACATGCAGCAAATCCACAGCTCGGCTCTGGAAAGCTGCGTGGTGCGAGGGAGAACAGCCCAGTTCCCAGGACGCAGCAAATAATCTGCATCTACAGATTTAGGTTACAGCTTTCAGCAAGCCCCACGCTCCCCCCACCAAAAAAACCCCAAATTCGTCATTTTTTAAGCTCTCAGAAATGTAGGTTTGCCACCGAGGTGATTTTGGGAGGGGGCATCATTAAAATACTTACCCACCTCACAGCCAAGGGCTGTGCAATCTGAAATTTGGGAGTGTTTGCAAATGGTTTGGAAAGCTTTCCAAGGAAGGTGCTGTAGGATTGTAAATCCTTCCCGTTATTAATAAAAGGGAGCTATTGTTCCAGCTCTAATCAACCCTTGTCTCCAGCTGGGCAATTTTAAAACGCAATTCAAAACACACACAGGAAAAAAAATAAAAGCTTGTGAGGAAGCTTCAGGAAAAAAAAAATCAGTGAGGGAGCAAGGGGAGGGGGAAGGAAAATAAAAAATAATACTCCTGCTATTTAAAATTAATTCCAAGCAGGAGCGTGCTGGGGTGGGAGGGGAATCCTCCCTCCCACCGCCTGGGAAAGGTCACTTGTGCCATCGGTGCCCTGGCCAGGCTGCCAGCCCTGCCTTCATCCATCTCCACCAGCAACATGCACTATTTCCCGTTTATTTAGGAAAAAAACCCCAAAAAATTATAAAAAAACCAAAACAAAACCAAGTTGCAAACACCTCGCAGCGCTCTAGTTTTCAAAGCTGGGGGGAACGGAGCGAGGGGGAGAGGCTTGGAATGAGGCTCCCAGGCAGGGAGAGGTGGTGCATCCTCCTCCTCCTCCTCCTCCTCCTCCTCCTGCCCGGCTCTGCGGCAAAGGAGCCGCAGTGGGGGCTCCCCGCCCCCGTGGAACCTTCTGGAATAAAGCAGCCAAGCTGGGGAGAGCACAGGAACCTTTACACCCGCAGAGGGGAAAAAAACCCCGCGCAATAAAAGGGAGGATTGCACAAGGCCAGGGGGAGGAAAGACCAGAATAAATAGAGATCTCTGTCGAAGTGAATCCCCCGAGCGCCGGGGGTGGGGCGGCCAAGCTCGGCTCGGAACAAAACACCCCAACAAAGCACATTAAACAAAAAAAAAAAAGGGAAAAAAATGGTGGTGTTTGGAGCGCGAGATGGTGGGATAAAGGAGCTGATCCCTCCTCCCGGATCGACAGCAAAGCCGGCCATTGCAGCCCCGTTTTATCCTCGCTTTTCTGTGCAATGAATTGTCTGGTCCGGACTGTTCGGCTGCATTTGCAGCTCCACTCACTGGGGTTTGGCTTTGTGGCTTTGTTGTGCCTTTTTTTTTTTTTTCCTTTTTGTTTCTTTTTGATTGGGTTGTTTTGGGTTTGGTTTGTTTTTGCTTTGTTTTTGTTTCGTTTTTATTTTTTTTTTTCTGGGTGTATTTTTTCCCTCTTTTTTCATTAAAAAAAACTAATCCTCCCCAAATCTCCCAAGGAAAAATCTACATCTCTGTGGAACAAATAAAACATTCAGGCACAAACTTCTGCCATGGACTGTAAAAATAAAAAAAGAGATGGGTCGTTTTTTTGTTCTTTTTCTTCTTTAATTTTTGGTTTTTGATGGTTTTTTTTTTCTCCTGCTTTTAGGATACATTGTAGTAGAAAACCAATGGAGGAAACCAAAGGTAATATATATATATAAAATCAAAGATATATACGGGCCAATTATATTATATATAATTAAATCATAGTTTTTAGATGTGTGGGTTTATTTTATATTCTAAGTCGTCCCTGGAAAAAGGAGATATACATATAAAAACGTAGTCAATATATATAATATTTATATATGTATGTAGTAAATATATAGACATCTTTCTCTATATGTAGAAATAAAAGAGCATCTATATGGGCCTAAACCTGTAATTTAGCGGGGGAAAAAAGTATTTTAGGCTTGTAGCTTTTAACAAGGGGCAGCATTACTGTAACACTATGATGCAGACAAAAAAGGTAAGGCAACATTAAAAAAATACTAAAAAAAAAAAGAAAAAAGCGAGTATGTGGTACCTTGGCTGCAGCCTCCAACAACGAGCCTGTGGATGTTACGGGATTTGGGGGTTTTTATGGCATTACCACGTCTGATCACACCAATGTATGATTTTAATTAAGCGAAAGGCAGGCGGCGATGGCTTCTTCCCACACCACTCCGGCTCCGACGATAAATCAGTCCTCGGGTGTTGGGGGATTTTTTTTCTTGTGTTTTTTTGGGGTTTTCCCCCCCCCGAGCACGTTTGGGTGTTTTCCACGCCGTGAGGAGAGCGGGAGATGGCGGCTTCGAACCCCTGCGAAGGAGAAAAGCGGTGCAAAACAACAGAATTAGGCATTAAAAACTACCCACCTCGGCGGCGGTGATGGGGGAGAGGGGGGCGCGTGTGGGAAAGCGCGGTTCTGGGCCAAAACTGAGGCAAAAAAATAACAATATTTGAGGGGTAACCCCGGGGCAGGGCGGGACGCTGAGGGCATGAGGGGCACACCGAGGGCCCCGCCACGGCCGGGCGAAAACACGCATTTCTGGGCATTTTCGCATCCTCCTGCAAAGGCGGCGAGGAGGAAAGGGGCGGAGGGAGGGAGGGGGGGAAAGAGGAAGGTCGGGTTTCAACCCGCAGCGCTTTCGCTGCCAGCCCGCAGGGGACTCGCCCGGCGGGACCGCGGCCCCCTCAGCCGCGCCCGCCGCCATTTTGTCGCCTCACGCCGCGGCCCCGCCGGGCGGCCATTTTGTGGAGCGGGCCGGGGTGGGGCAGCGCCTGAGGCGCCCTGAGGGCAGCGCGGCCGCCGCCTCCTTCGGCGGCCAAAACACTCCCTTCAGCCTTTATTTCTATTTTTTTTTTCCTTCACGGAGTTCTGTTTTTCTTCACTAACCGTGTCGCCCGTAAAACCCCGTGAGGAGCCCGGTCGCTTCAAGCAAGATCCATCCGCGCACGGAGCAATCCAGTAAATGAGATTAAAGTGTGTTCCCCAGGTTAGGCTGTGAGGGAAAGTTTAGCCGCATGGAGAATTAAGGGATATATTATTATATTATTATTATATTATGGATTTAGATATTGATGATTTATGTCTTTATAATGTTATTTATTTTATTATATAAATATTTTTATGCCGAATTCTTTGCTCTTCCATCACCTTTCTCCTTCGCAGGGGTTGAAGCTGCCATTATTTATATATATTTATTCCCCATCTTCCTCCTCCACCTTTTTCTCCCAGCGATAAATCCCCGAGGTCAATGAGCCTTGACAAACAGCATAACCTCTGCAAGAAATAGCCCTGTTGTTTTTTTCAGTAAAACACCTCACTTACAGGCTCCACTGGACACTCCAGCAAAATAAAGGTGTAACTTAAAGTGTTCAAAGCCAATTCTAGGTGAAAATTATTAATTTTCAGGAAAGAAGGCTGCAGGATGCTGTAAATTGCCGATAGGATGAAGGAAATCTGGGATACAAGATGACAAAACCTCGCTGGCAGGCGTGTGCTGTGTGTCTATTTTCAGAAATAGAGTGGGTTGGGCTTTTTATCCCTTATTTTATTTATTATTTTTTATATAAATAAGCCACTTGCAGCCTGGTAACGCGCTTGCGCATCCGCCTGCATCCCTTTCCCCTGGTGTTATCAAAACCAATGTGCTTTAAAACTGCATCAGTGGGTGGTTCAGTTTTGGTTCAGAGGAAAATGGGAAAAAGGAGAATATTAGAATATTGTGCCTTTTTTTTTTTTTTTAATATATATATATATCTCTCCCACCTGTGCTGCATAATGAAGCTGGAGAAATCCAGGGCTCAGCTGCTCTCAGTGTAATCCCTGCTGGTTTTCCCTTGTCTGTCTTAACCAGCAGGATCAGACCACTTTTCATTTAAGAAATGTTAGATTTTTAGGCTTGTTAGATTTTTAGGCTGTGCTGATGACAGGAAAATGCAGAATATAGATCTGAACACCCTGCAGGGAAGAGCAACACTGCAGCGAACCAGCTGGGATGTGGCTGCCATTAACCTGGGATGTCCAAGGGAAAAATCCAGTTTTCCTGCAGCTCTTTCCATCCTATTTGAGGAAAACCAGCACCCGACCTGCTCCCAGTACGTTTTCCAGCCAGCAAAGCTCTGGTCACTGTTTCAGCCTCAGTTTCCCTTCCTACAGTGTTTTCCTCTACTCCAGCTCCTTCCCAGCACTTTGGAAGTGGTGATGGCACAGCAAAGGCACACAGGGAATAGGACTCGTTCCTCCCTCTCTGGCTCATCTCTACCTCTGCTTTTCCCATTTCTCCCAGCTTACTGGGGGAATGCCAGGAAAAGGCACTTTCCAGCCTTTTCCCCTTATCTCAGTTTCCTCGTGCCATCCCAAAAATCTCCAATTTGCCAACAAAACCTGCAAAAAGGCCTTTTTTTGCTAAGAAGCAACACTTGAACCACTCGTTTAACACCACTACAGCTGTGCCTGGCAGCTCCTTCTTTAATTTTAAATCTCTTTTTAAAAGTCAGAGTTGCAAGGAGGATAATCTTTGGGGTTTCTTTAATGGGATGCACCGTTGTATTCCCGGGAGCGACTTGGCCTCGCAGCAGAGTAGGATATCGGATGCCTTCGCTGGGAAAGCCCGAGGAAATTTTATCCGCAGCCGCACCCAGCCTGGAGTGAAGAAATATTTGCATTTGCTGCTCCTTGGAGGGCAGCCAGGTCCTTCCCGCTCTCCTCAGCCTGCCAAGAGGGATTGCAAGGACTGCTGGGCTCATTCCAGCAGCCAAAGGAAGGGCAGAGCCTCGGCCAGTGGCGTTCAGGGGGCTGGGATCTTCTCTGCCCTCGTCCACTGCCACTGGGACGAGAGACCTCAAGTGGTTTTTACACCTGGGTGGTCCAGGGGGGCTTCACAAGGCTTTGGAAGCTCCCAGCCCCCCAGAATCTTGGTGCTCCATGCGGGATGTGTTTGGTTTATTTTTGCCAGCAAACCTGGGCACTCACAGAACTGCCTGTGACGGGGTGAGGAGCCCAAGGACAGGCTGAGCCATCACAGCCAATGTGGGTTTGCTCAGCAGCAGGACAGGATCCAGCTCTGCAGCCTCACCCCTGCAGGATCTCCTGCACGCAGCTCGAAATTCCTTGAGATCCTCCCGAGGGAAAACACAGGGCTGTGCTGTTCATAGTGGCGCTCCCTGCGCCTTGGCTCGTAATGCTTCTCTCCTGATCTGGGAAGGAAAAGGCTTAAATCAGCCTTTTATCCTCTTACCTCCATGTCCATCCCTCACTGCCCCATGTCATCCTCCACTCCTGGAAAACCATGCCAAATCTGACCCTTTCTGCATCCCTTTGCCGCACTGCCAAATTCTCCAGCTGTGCCTTTCCTTTCTCCTCGCTTTCCAGGACCTTCTCCAAGGCTTCATGTCAATAAAAGCAGTTCCCTGCCTACCTCCAGCCAAAACTCACCACCGTCCCGCTGCCAACAGCCCATCCTGGGTTGCTTTGTGGGGGAAATATTCAACCCCACTGTGGAGGGGTGGCACAGCTTGGAATAACACATCCAAAACACCTCTCAGCATTGGTGCTTCCATCCTCCCCAGAAACCTCCCTTGAAAAAATACCCTTATTGCACAAAAATGAGCTACTTCTGGGATTTCCATTTCCCACTCTCTTTGGCCACCACCACATCTTTTTACTTTTTTAGCAGCATTTTGATGCCTGGTTTTCCTCACCAGCGAGAAGCTTTGGAAAGGGAGAGCTGACTTTGAGCAAGGGAATTCCCCAGCGTGGGACACGAGGTTCCCACCCAACCAGACCCAAAGCCACCGACTTACGTGACCGGGACAAACCGCAACTTTAACATCTTATTTATAAATTTGTTTATAGCGAGTTACGAGCTGATTGATGGGCCAGAGACGCTCATTAACGAACACTGAGTAATCGGCTTTGTAGACGGGGAAGAGTCGTCAGGAAATAGTTGTTGATGTGATTAATTAACCATCATTAACCCCTTCATTCATAAATACAGCACGCGCCAGAGAGACGGCGGATGTGACCCAGGAGCCCAGATCTGCTGCTCTGGGGGTGGTTTTCTTTGTTTACAGCTCCCTTTTTCCATCAGGAAAGCATTAAGCATCATCTCCCATGCTCTTGCTATTTTCTGCTCTCGATTTGTGGCTTTTTAGGCACTTTCATTTAAAAAGAAAGTTAAGAAGTTTCTCCGCCTGGTTTGCAACGCCCTTGCAAACAAAACCACTGAGCACTGGTGACATGAGTTGTGCAGATGTTGGGCATGCAGAGAAATGGTCTAATTTCTGCTGGTTTGGGGCTTGGACTGAGAGAAGATCAAAAAGTTTCTGATGGCAGAGCAGTGTCTTGGGTAACATGCAGAAACGGGGCTGTCAGATGCGTTTAGCTGGAGTTTTGCTGCCTGCTGGAGGAATTTGTGCTCCAGCTGCCCTCTGCTGGCTCCGGGACAGAGATGCAGCAAAAAACCCCAAAACCACCACCAAAAACCCTTTTATCAACACCAAATCCCAAATCCACCCCCAAAAACAACCATTGGCTCTCCCCCACGTGACAGCAGCATTTGCCAAATTGCTGCATCCCAAAATCAAATGTTATGGACCTGAGTGACCTGACTTACCATGCCTGTAAGATCCAAAAAGTGGCTTTTTTTCCTTATTTTTAAACCTGGATTTGATAGGTTTGGAATGCAGGGTGGATGAAAGGAATGCGAATTTTTAGACTCGGGGTTTTATTTAAATGCAAGTAACTAAATCAGTGCCTGCTCTCCAGAGAGAAACATTTCAGTTAAACCCCAAGGAAGTTTGAGAATGAAGAAAACACACTGAGGAAAACCAATCTGGCCTTGAAAAAAGAGTTTAAAAAAAAGAAATAAGGAATGAAACCTTCGCTCAGCTGCCACTGCTGCTCTGTCAGGGCATGTTCATGGTGGGCACAGAACTATGTTGGGACATATCCTCACTGCTCCCTGGCCAGTCCACAGGGTCAGGGTCCTGGGCACATTTTGGAGGTGAAGACACCAGTTCTACAGGAATTCGGGGGTGCAGCAGGCAGTCAGGATCACCCTCAGATCATGCCCTTTTTGGTGTCTGGCACTGGGAGGCAGAGATGGATGAGCCGCGGGGTCTCAGCAGGACGACTCGTTCCGCCAGTGGACATGGCAGGACTTGCAGAGGAGGTGGTTGTCCAGGGGGTAGCACCCATTCTCCGTCAGCTCCGGGGACAGGGGCGTCCCACAGCTCTGGGGGGGAGAGGGACAACACATTTTAGGGGCCCTGTGTTGCGTTAGATAAACTGTGGGATAAAAAATAACCGCGGGTGCTGTAGACTCTGTGCCAGCCGTGGCTCAGTGCCACCCCCTTGGCTTTGGGGACCGCCAGCCCCGCCGGGGCCGTACCTCGCAGCGGTAGCAGCTCTCGTGGAAGCTGCGTCCCAGGCACTCGATCTTGTAGGTGTCCTTGTCCTCAGAGGGGACGATGGGGCTCTCGCAGGCGCTGCAGACTGCGGCGTATTTCCTGATGGGACCAAACGGGAGCGGCGTGAGCCCTGCGGGGTGACAGGGACAGGGCAGGCCCCAACTGCCCAGCCCCAACTCCCAAGCTGGGGGATGCTCCTCCCTTGCCAACCTGTAGAAGTCAGGTACGCAGTACACGTCACCCTGCTCGTCCACAGCAAAGCTCTCAGCACCGATGGCACGGCCGCAGCCGGCGCAGGAGAAGCAGCCGGGGTGGAAACCCTTGCCAAGGGCACGGATGATGTGCTCTGTGATCAGCCCCTGGCACTTGGCGCATTTCTCCAGTGTGGCCTGGGATTTAGGGAACACACACCGTGAGATGCCAGCTCCCACCCCAGGGGTGCCGGCTGTCCCCGAGGGAGGGCAGTACCTGGTAGCAGGTGTCACACATGGGCCGCCCGTCCCTCTGGAAGTAGCGCTGCCCGGCCAGGAGCCGCTGGCACGTGCGGCAGGTGAAGCAGCCGGGGTGGTACTGCTTCCCCATCGCCTCCACCGTCGGCTCCCGCGGCCCCAGCGCCTTGTGGCAGAAGGCACAGATGTCTGTGGGAAGCAGGGACAGGGATTCGGAGCTGTGTGACTCAGTGTCCCTAACTTGGGATGAGCCTGTGCACAGCTGGGTCCCCCCTCACCTCTGGAGCTGTCCCGCTCCGGGTACCCATTCACATCCTGCCACTGAGGCTTGTCCGCTTGTTCCTGGCAAAGTTTGGGTGGCTTTAATTCAGCAGGGAAGGAGGAAGGGGCCTGGAGAGCAGGGGAAGGTGAAACCATGTTATTTATACCCCTGCAGGTGGAGAAACTGAGGCACTGGGGGGTCTGTACCCCCTTATCCTCACCTGGACCACGGTGGGTGCCGCGAGGTCCAGTTGCTGCAGCGCCAGACCCAGCGACTCTGCAGACATGGGCTGGGGGGCTTCAGAGAGGATGAGGACAGGTGGGGATGAAGGCACAGGGACAGCTGGGTGGGTTTCTGCAGCGAAGGACAGGTGTGGGGGGTTTAGGGGAGTGATAATGTCCTGTCACAATAACACCCCGTTGCAGTAACACCATGGCAGCTTTGCAGCACCACTCGCTGACCTGCCCCAAAAGCAAACACCATCCCAGCTGGAGGGGACAAACGGCACCGATAAGTGCCTGGCAGTGGAGAGCAAACAGCCCTTCCCCAGCAACCGGATCTATCCTGGGATGGGAGCAGGGATTTGGGGAATAACCCCCAAAGACCCCCATATCCCCTCCTGCCTGTGTGTCCTTTAGCCAAGCATCTCCACAGCATCCTCAGCACCACCATCATCCTCCTGGCACCACAGACAGCCCCCCATGGACACCCCTCACCTCCGTTGGGCAGCGTGGGGGGTGGCAGTGGCATCGGGGGGCGATGGGTGCTGGGCACCTCGGCACCGTCCGGCTGCGGCTCCCGATGGGTTTTCTCCTTGGTGGCCGCGTCCCGCCGCGGTGGCACCAGAGTGATGAAGATGGACGAGGCCATCCTCTTCTCTGCCTTCCCTGGCAGCATCTCTGAAGCCACAGAAGGGCCAGACCTGGGGTTAATTTTAGGGAAAATAAGATAAAACTCAGGGGCGCGCTGGCAGCTCCTGCAGCCACGCTGCCCTTCGGTATCAACCCGCCTCCCGGAAAGGGAGAAGGAGCGAGCGTCCCGTCCCACGTCACGGCAGTAAATGGTCTCGTGCCTGGGAGGACACAGGGCAAAGGGTCCTGCTGAAGCAGCAGCCGGAATCTCCCATTTTCACGCCTCTCTGGCCAAATCCGGCCCTTTTATAAGAGTTTTAACCCCCTTTATTTCCCTTTAATGCTCCCACCTGGGATTAAACTCCCCATGGGCAGCAGGAAAACCCCACCTTTCCTCTTAAAAAGGGGGTTGCAATAGAATTTTGCTTTTGCAAACCCGTTTTTGGAATGTTTCTACATCCCCATTCCCTCCCTCCATAACCCCAATTCTCAGCTAATCACTTCCAGCTCAGCACATCCCCCCTTTATTTCTCCAGGTGGGGAAACCAAGGCACAGCACTGTGAATCACCACAGCCCTGTCACCAGCACAGCCCCCGAGCACATCCCCGGCAGGATGCGCCCGACCCCGATAAACCTGCTCAGGAAGGAAAAGGGCTGTTTATTCAACTTCCCAATGGGAAAAACAGCCGGGGCGAAGCTTCCCCTTCCCAAATGGAATGGTTTGGAGGGGGGGGACCCCGAGGCTTTAGCTGGGGTGCCACACTGGTGAAGCAGGATTCATCCCTGAGGTGAATCAGCAGCTTGAAAAAATACCTGTGTGATGAGTTGCCCGGTCTCCTGCAGCTCCGCTCCCCCGAAATCCCACTCATGGGGGGTCAGTGCATCCCTTCCGGGGGCAGCCAGTTCCTCCTGAGGTGGGGGAAAAACTTCGGGATGTTCCCGCCGGTGACTTCAGCCTCTGACTCAAGCAGGGAAGGGATTAAAGAGGAAAAAGAACCCTGAGCGCTTCTCTCCCTTTCCCTCCCTCCCCACGGGCAAAACCCCAGCCGGGCTCTGGCGCTGCCGGCCCTTTGCCCAAATCCTCACCCTCCGGAGCCGCCGCTTTTCCTCGTCCCCAGCCGAGCTGCAGAAAATTAGGGGGGAAAAAAGAATAATCATAAGAAAAAAACTAACCTAAAAAAAAAAGGAAAAAAAAGATTTGTCCAGGGTTAATGGGAACCATGTGCTCGTCGCATTCCTCTTTGTGCCGGGGCTGACGGGATCCCGGCGGCCCCACAGCAGCACCCCCCGGGTCCCCCCCAAACGGGGCTGTCGGGATGGCCGAGGCTTCAGGGGTGCACTAATGGGGGTCCTGCCCCTTTGTTTATGGGGTTCCCACCCCTCCCTACATAGCCCCATCCTGGTTTGGAGTGGCTGAGGCCACATCAGGAAGGGCGCCCCTACCTCCCCTCAAATCTCCTGGGTGGGGGGACTCAGGTGGGATCAATGAGGAGCCACTTTTGGGGCATCCCCAGCCCCCAAAATTGGGATGGGACGCAGCCCTCTACAGCTGTCCCCCAACTCCATCCCCTGTCCCAGGGAGCTCTCGGAGGGTGCTCTGAGGATACCTAAGGAAAAAGGGATGGGGGGGACACATTGCTTGGTGTCCCCTTGTCTCCTCCCGCAGTGGCCCCACTGTGTCCTTGTCCCTCACCTGGGGGGTGGCCTTGCAGCCCCCACTGTCTCCTGTCTCCCACCACGCAACCCCACAGCCCCCGTCCCCTCCCTGGGGTTGCCCTGTCCCCTGTGTGGCAGTGCCCCCCTGTCCCTTCCCTGGGAGTGTCCCCAATCCCCTCCTTGGGGGTGGCTCTTGGTCCGCTTGTCCCATCCCAGGATGGCTCTGCAGCCCTTATCCCATCACCTGGGAGGTCCCTGTCCTATATTGGGGTGTCCCTTGTCCCCCTCCTGGGGGGTCCCCAAACCCACACCTGGGGTGGCCCCTACCTGGGGTGGCCCCCGTTCCCTACCTGGGAGGGTCATACCCTGCGGGGGGAGGTTCCCTACCCGGGAGGGAGGTGTCGCCTGCCCCAAGGTGGCCCCGCAGCCCTCGGGGGTGTCCCTGTCCCCGTCCCTGTCCCGTACCTGCGGAGCCGGTGCGGGTCCCTCCGTGCGCTCCGCGGGCGCGGCGGGGGCAGCGGGGAGGCAGAGCCGCCCGGCATCACCGCCCCTTCCTCCCTCCTCCTCCTCCTCCTCCTCCTCCCCCCTGCCTCCTCCCCCCTCCTGCCCCACAGCCCGGACGGGGGAAGGCGGGGGGCACACGGCCTTGGGGTGCCCGATGCACCCTGGGCAGCCCCGCGGTCCTTGGGGTGCCACATGCACCCCAAAGCGCTCCAGGGGACCTCAGGGGGCCCCAGGTGTCCCCAGGGTGCTGCCTGGCTGCCCCATGGCCCTTCGGGTCCCCCTCTGTGCTCTGGGCTGACCCACCCCCTCCCCGCCCAGCTTGTCCCATAGATGCCCCCTTATTGCCCCAGGTACCCTCAGGGCACCCAACACCCCCGGAGTGCCCCCCGGACCCCCATAACCCATGGGGTGCCTGTGTGCCCCACTGCAGCCCCTGGTGCCCCCCGGTGTCCCCACATACCCCCAACCCCATCATCCCTGTACAGCCGCAGGTAACCCCAGTGGCCCCCACACAACTCCATGCACCCCAAAATGCCCCATACTGCTTCTATGTGCCCCCAGGACACCAGTGTGCCCCCACAGAGCCTCAGGGTGCCCCATATGCCCCTAGACAGCCCCGGGTGCCCCCCTGTGCCCCCATCCAGCCCCAGGATGCACCCAACACCCCCAGCCCCTATTCTGCTCCCCCCCATGCTTTGGGATTCGTGTCCAGGCAGACAGACCCCCTCTCCCCAAACTGCACCCCACCTTCCCAGGGCCTGTTGCCCCCTGGCATGGCACAGCCATGGTGGGGAAACTGAGGCACAAGGGCACCCCTCCCCTCCCCCAGCCAGAGGGGCACCCCCCACTCTGTGCCTCAGTTTCCCTTTCCAGAGAGGAACTGCACCACCCACTTTCTCCAGAAAGCTGCACCATGGCTGTCCCCAAACCGCCCTCTGGCGCAACAGGACCCCACCTCACTCTGCCCACAGATTTTACTGGAAAAAAACCTTTATTTTCCAAGATTTGTAACCCCCTGGAGGCCCCTGTGCTGTGACAGTGTGGCCCTGCAGCCAGCAAGGACAGGACATCCATCAGCATCCCATCAGCATCCCACAGTCCTGGTGGGACCGGGGAGCAAAGCCCAACATTGCTGCAACCTCACAGGATCCCCAAAAACATGGGGCCACAGGATCTTCCCCCCGACCTCCTCCATCCCATGGGATGGGGTCGGGCACCTTCTTGGAGCCCTTTTTCCTTCATCCCCATGGGGAGGATTTTGGGGGTGCCCACATTTTGGGGAGCCACGCAAAGCCACCCTGAGTTTCTGCTGTCTGGTTACACCCCACAGCTCATCCAGATGTCTCCTTCGACTCAGACCCCGGCTGTCTCTCCCCGTGACACTGCTGGGTGGAATCCTATGGGACAAGGAAGAAGAGAAGCAGGAGGACCCCTCACGGTGGTCTTGGGGCTGCCACCAGCCCCCCACTGCGGGGAACAGGCCCCAGAGAGGTGATGCCCATCTCACCTGCCTCCGGCAGGACTCCAGCAGCACCCCGGCGCGGAGCAGGCACCACAGCTCGCCCAGGAGCGACAGCAGCACGTGCAGGATGTCACTCCATCGGCCCACGGTGAGGAGGAGGATGAAGAGCCCACCCATCCGCACCAGCACCGTCCGGAACACCAGCCCCCCGTCTGCGCTCTGCCGGGCCTCCTCTGCGGGGACAGGGCATTGGGGGACACCGAGGGGGGACACTGTGCTCCCCTGACCCACAAAGGGGACACTGTGTCCCCCTGACCCCACAATAGGGACACTGTGCCCCCCTGAGCCCACAATGAGGAAACAGTGTACCCCCTGACCCCACAATAGGGAAACTGTGCCCCCCTGACCTGTAACAGGGACACCATGCACCCCGACCCCACAACAGGGACACTGTGCCCCCCTGACCCCACAACGGGGACATGGGGTGTTCCAGGAGGACTATGGGGGACTCCTGTATGTACCCCCTGGACATCCGTGGGACCCCCCTGTACCCCCTATACACCCCCAGGACACCCCATACTTCCTATACACCCCCAGAATGCCCCATATACCCCCTATAAACCCCTGGGATGCCCCATATATCCCCTATAAAACCCCAGGATGCCCCATATACCATCCACACACCCGCAGAATGCCCCATGTACCCCCTGATAAAACCCTAGGATGCCCCACATACCCCCCATACACCTGCAGGATACCCCATATACCCCTCATACAACTCTTGGATGCCCCACACACTCCCAGGATGCCCCATATACCCCCCCATACACCCCCAGGATGCCCCATATACCCGCCCCATACACCCCCAAGATGCCCCATGTACCCCCCCATAAAGCCCCTGAATGCCCCATACACATCCACACACCCCCAGGATACCCCATACACCCTCAGGATGCCCCACATACCCCTCCATACACCTCCAGGATACCCC
>JAWWEW010000054.1:1699849-1729376 GCA_035583185.1 Anabacerthia variegaticeps
CCCAAACCTGGCCAAAATGTCTCACCCCAGAGAAATGTCCCACACCTGGCCAAATTGTCCCACCCTGGCCAAAATGTCCCACCCCCCAGCAAAATGTCCCACCCCAGTGAAATATCCCACCCTGGCCAAAATGTCCCACATTGCACCAAAATGTCCCACATTGCACCAAAATGTCCCAAACCTGAGCAAAATGTTCCACACCTGGCCAAAATGTCCCACGTTGCACCAAAATGTCCCACCCCCAGCCAAAACGTCCCACCCTGGCCAAAATGTCCCACACTCAGCCAAAATGTCCCAAACCTGGCCAAAATGTCCCAACATGGCCAAAATGTCCCACACCTGGCCAAAATGTCACACATTGCACCAAAATGTCCCACACCTGGCCAAAATGTCTCACACCTGGCCAAAATGTCCCACACCTGGCCAAAATGTCCCACCCTGCCAAAATGTCCCACCCCAGTGAATTGTCGCATACCTGGACAAAATGTCCCACATTGCACCAAAACGTCCCACATTGCACCAAAATGTCCCACCCTGGCCAAAATGTCCCACCGTGGTGTCCAAAGCCACGTTGGCTGCGGGTGACACGAAGCCACCAGGGCTTTGAAGGCCCCGCAGGGTTTGGATTCGGTGTCCCAGCCCCACGTGCCTGTCACACCCCCTCTGTCCTCACTCTGTTATTTATAGCATCGTTACCGGGCCAAGCGGCCAAACAACAGCTTTAAATTCCTGAGGACCAAAATAGCATCGTCCCCCCCCCGGGTCCCGGAGTGTGCACAAAGTGCCACCAAATCCCAGCTGTCCCCCCACCCGACCCCGTCCCCACTCACCTCGTGGTTGTGCTGGTGGCCCACGGCCATGGCCGACACTGTCTGGGCTTGGAGGTGGGTCTTGACCTTGGGGGGACAATGCCAGGTGACAAAACCCCCCGAAGCCCCCGCTGGGACCAGCTGTGGTCCCCCCATCTCTTCTCCGCAGGTTTGGGAGGGGGGTTCAGCCCCTCTGCCAGATGTGGGGGGCACAGATGTGTTGCCAAGTGGCACCTCCAGGCTTTGAACACCGTTTGGGTTTTTTTAACCTCTCCCTTCCCGGAGCAAAAGGACCCTTCAAACAACCCCTGCTGGGACTCTGCAACCCCAAAAACTGAGCAGACCCCCTAAAAAGGGAGGGGAGGGGAAACACCCTAATTTCTTTAGGGGACTTTTTTTTATGGGGAGCTCTCTGAGCTTCGGGGTGGGGGATGATTTGGGGGGTGAAAGCAGGGGGAGCACATGCACGGAGCAGCCCCACATTTGGGGGGAACGAAGCAAAGCAGGGGAGGGGGAGAGCAGGGATGCAGGGATGCCCCACAGCCGGTGTTTATAGGATGCTGTGAGCTCCCAAACCTTATTTTTGGGTGGGTAAGGGGGTATCCCATCGAGGGGTCTGCGGGGCACCAAACCTTATTTTGGGTGGGTAGGGGGGGTATCCTATCGAGGGGTCCGTGGGGCACCAAACCTTATTTTTGGGTAGGGATGGGGGGGTATCTCATCGGGGGTCCGTGGGGCACCAAACCTTTATTTTGGGGTAGGTAGGGGTGTATCCCCCCCGGGGGTCCGCGCATCACTCACCAGGTACGCGGGGCTGCCCACGACGGCTCCCACCGCCCCCGCCACGGCCCCCGCGGCCACGGTGCCTCCGGCATAGCCGGTCCAGCCGGCGTCCTCGGCCAGGGAGTAGCAGTAGAAGCGGAACCCGTTCATGAGCGCCTGGTAGAGCAGCCCCGCGGCCAGCCCCTTCTGCAGCCCGGCCAGCCCGTCGGCGCGGCACACCGCGCCCGCCGCCCGCAGCACACCCCGGTACGGCCGCGCGTAGGTGCCGGGGGGCTGCAGCTCTCCCTGCAGCTGCAGCCGCGTCTTCACCACCTCCAGCGGGTTGGTGAGGAAGCACGCCAGGCAGCCCGCGGTAGCCCCCAGCACCAGGTCGGTGGCCGGGGCCACCCCCGCGCCCGGCGGGCTGCGGCGGTGCGGGGAGGGCGGCGGGTCCTGCGGGGGTCCCGCGGACATCCCGCACCTGCCCCGCGCTCCGCCCTCCCTGGAAAACCGCAGGGGAAGGGGGGGGGAAAACAAACCAACCCCAAAAATCAAAACCTCAACAAACCTTTGGGGGTGGAGAGCGAGAGAGAGGCAGAGACAGACGGAGAGAGCGCCGCCCCCTGCGAACCAGCCCCCCAAAGCGGCCACCCCCGCTCCCCAAATGCAGCCCCGGGTCGGGGAGGGGATGTGGGGCACAGGTCGGGCCGGGGGTTCGTGTCCTCCTCCTCCTCCTCCTCCTCCTTCCCCGAGGGACCGGCCAGCCCAGCCCGGCCCGGCCTCACGTGATGGGGCTGCCCCGGCGCAAACAGGGAAAAACAGGCACGGGAAAAAAATAAAAAAATAATAATAAAAAAAAAAAATAAACAGGCGGGCTGAAGGCGGAATGGGAGCGGGGCGGGGGCGGGTTCGGGGGCACGGCCAGGCTCGTTGCGGTCGCTGCCCGGGGTCTCGCGGGGGGCTCGCCCCGCTCGGGGCCACCGAAACGCTGCGACATCGGAGCTGCCGGGCAGGGCTGGGGGTTGGGGAGGGGGCGCTGCCCCTCCCCCCGCACCGCTGCCCTATTTTTAGGCAGTGACCCCCCCCAGGCCTGGTTTTGCCCCAAGGCAGAGGCGCTGCGGGGCTGACCGAGGGGTGGGGAGGTGCGAACCCCCTTCAAATCCCAAAGTCCTCCCCCCCAGTGGCTGCCTCATCCCCAGTAGCCCCCCAAAATCCCCAACTCCCCCCCACAGCAGTGGCTGCCCCATCCCTGATATCCCCCCAACACCCCGTTTTGATCCCAAAAGGAGAGGGAGAGTCTACAGGGAAGGTGGGTGATGCTGGGGGCTGGTCCCATGGCTGTTTATTCCTTGTCTAGGCTGGGACTATATTCTGGATCTGGGGATAAACCGGGACACAGCATCCAGACTCCACGTCCTGATGGATAATTCCCAGCTGAAACTGAGAACGTGCCCCTGTGCAGGATTAACACGACTGGAGCTCAGCACCTGGGGGTGCATACCATGCACCCTCTCCATCCAAATGTCCCCCTCTGGCTGTCCCAGAGAGATTCCACGGGCTCCGAGGTGACAACAGGAGGCAGAACAGCAGCCCCAGGTCCCGGAATCTGCTGTAGGGCCAAAGGTGAGTTACCAATGACTATTTATTGGGGGGAGGGGGAAAGGAAGCAGATGTATGTACATATACATTCAGTCACGTACGTTTCCTCCCAGAAAAAGGCCCCGTGAACGTATATTACATGAGAAGGTCTCCGGACTATTATCATTATAATTATTATTATTATTAATATTATTTAAAAGCTGGGGTGGTGCCCCAAAGTGCTCGCTGTGGAGCGCAAGCGGCGACGGGTCCGCGCCGGCCTTGGATGCAGGAGCCGAGGGGTCGGATGTGCTCGGTGACAGCCACGTGACAACATCCCTCAGGACACCTGGAGAACGTGGCACTCCATCTCACTCCATCTCTTCTCCCCGCCCCGGCACACGGGGCCGGCGTCCAAACCTCAAACCGGCTTCTGAGCGCTCCTGAAACCACACGCGGATGTTTGCGGGCAAAGTTTTGGCCCCGTTCCTTCTTCCTGAGCCTCAGGTCTCCTGGACAGGCTGAGAGTGGTGCTGAGATGTCCAGAGGCCCCGGGGGGGTCTGCAGGAGGAGGAGGCGGCGGCGCAGTGGTGCCGGACTCGGTGATTGTATGAGCAACAAAACATGCACGGTAGCGATTCAGTGTTCCCGTCTCGTCCCCTCCACGCCCCGACCCTGTTCTAAAATGAACAAGTCCTCAGTCCTGCTCCCCACCACGACAGGGGGATGCTCACCCCAGCCCACCCCGCTCCCACCCTCTCCCTCACTACTAGTGGGGTATCACTCCGTGCAAGGCGAAGTATTTGCCCCGTCCCTGCTGGGCGAGGGGGCCGGGGCCGGGGCCGGGGGAGAAGTGTCCGGCTGCTCCCGGAACGGCAGCACGTCCCTGGCTCGGCGGGTGGGTCCACGCTGCAGGCACGGCCCTGGCGGGGACCGAGCAGTGGCAGGAGGGTTTGGGGTGCCAGTTGGCCGGATACAGGCCCTGTCTCCCCAAAAAGGGGCCCCTGTGAGGTGTCCTGCCCCGGCAGGGTCAGCACCAGGGGTCCCGCTCGGCCCGCCCGCGGCACAGGCTGTCGCTGCGCTGCCACGCGCTGTCGATGAGGCTCTGGGCGTCCTCGCACTTCTTCTTGACAGCGGCGTCCAGGATGGCCTTGTGCAGGAGCTCGACCTGGGACACACGTGTGAGGGGTCAGGAGGGGGACAGACAACAGCCACTTCTCCCTCTTGCTGTAAAACCACCTCAAACCCACATGGGAAATTCAGTGGACAGTGGGGCTGCCCCAGGTTCCTCCCGCTCCCCTCGCCAGTGCTGGATGCTCATGGCTTGTCTTGCCAGGCTCCAAATCCCACATCCCGTGGTTATGTGGGAATGGAGGAGCTCTGTGGCTCTCCTGCCCTTTGTGGGAAAGCTGGGTTTGCCCTGCAGGGACAAATTCACCCTCTGGCCTCCCTTACCACACGAAGGGTGTGAGGCAGCCCTGCATGCTCACCTGGTAGATGTTCCTCCACGCGGCATTCAGCGCTGACAGGAACCTCTCCAGCTCTGTAGTGCAACTAAAATAGAGGACCCAGGGGGGCAGGAACTCCTTGCTGTCCTGAGCGAACTCCTAAACACCAAGAGAAGGCTGGGCGTCACCTCTGGACCCTCGCCCCACCCCGGGCCAGCCAGTCCCCAGCCCCAGGCTCACCAGGATACAGTACTCCTTGCCGGCCTCCGTGGAGACAGCAGCGATGTCCGTGAGCTCGGCGGTGCCCAGCGAGCGGAAGAAGCTGGTCTGGCAGTCCTCGTGGCAGGTGAAAGCCTTCTCATCTGTCAGCACCAGGCAGCAGGGAACACAGGGCATGGGGGCAACACCCTGGGGGATCACCTGTGTGGGGTGGGGAAGGGGGGGTTAAAATCTGGAACGGCGGAGCCCTCTCTCCACGGGGTGGGGAAGCCCTTCTGGCTGGGGATAAAGCTGCCTGTTCCACCCCTGCTGGACACTCCTGCTCCCTGTGGTGGCTCCGAAGTGGCTCTGGGCAAAGGAGGGGTCGGAGCAGCCAGGCCTGGGGCCTGTGCCCGGCTCACCCCTTTGGAGACGGCCTGGCAGAAGTACTGCATCCAGTCTGCCATGTCCTCCTCGTTGTCGGCGCTCAGCTCCAGCGAGGGCCGGTCCGTCAGGATCACCTGGAAGGAGTGGGGCCGGTCGGTGGTGTTGGAGCGCCGGCATCCCCCGCACTGCTCGCCGCTGGGAGAGAGGGAAGGGTGGAGATCAGTGCCATGGACGGGCCAGCACCAGCCTGAAAACACTTCCTCCCTGCCCTCCCTCCTCTTCCCCACAAATGCTCGCTTCCTATTGGTGACATCCCCTGGGATTGCTCCAAGGACGGCCTCCAGCTCTGCACGGTGTGGGAGAGCTGGAGCTGAGCAGGCTGGGTCTCCCAGAGTGGCTCTTGGAGGGGTATGTCATCCTTCAGAGGCCAATTCCCCACCCAAGGGGGGATTTGGTGCTCAAAACCGAGGAGGAAATGAAGCCATCTCACGCTAAATGGGCACCTGGCCCCAGGCAGGAGCAAGCAGGGATTCCTGCAGCATTGGAGCAGGTCATGATCTGCCCCCAAGCCCCTCCCTGGACATGCCAAGGAGCTGCTGCTCCCCAGGTCCCCAGGGAGCCTGAGTGCCACGTCCCAGCAGCCACTTACCCCATGTTGATGGAGAGCAGAGGGGTGACGTCTGTGCGATCCGGGTACTGGTACAGGATCCCGTTGCTGCCGTTTGGGAAGATGAGAGAGGGGGTCACCACTAGGGTCAGCTCAGCTCTGGTGTCCTCTGCCTTCAGTCCCGTGGCCACCCCTGCCCTGCCCTCCACCCACACAGCCCTGTGGGGTCATTTCCCAATGGTGGCTTTCGCCCTCCAGGTGACAAGATGGGTCCTCTCCACCTCCCACACAGCAAACTGCCCCCAGACCTTCCCTGATGAACCCTGGCTGGCCCCAGCCCTGACCTGCAGCCCCAGTGCCCACCTGAGCACCACGAAGCAGGTCTTCCACTGCTCCTTGCCCAGGTAGGAGGTGCCTGCCTTGTAGTGCAGGATGCCGTCCTTGGTGACGGCGTTTTCACTGGAGGAGCAGCTGGTGCTGGCGGGTCCCAGCGCCTCATCCATGGGGTCTTCCCAGTGCACGAGGCCATAGAAACGAACCACCACGTCACAGGCCTGTGAGGATCAGCAGAAGTCAGGGGAGTCTCCTGTGAGCCTTCGCCACCCGCAGCGATGGCGCCGATACCCAAACTCACCTCACACTTGGACTCCTGGGCCACGAACTTTGCCAGCGCCAGTTTCTCCATGGTGGCATCCGTGAGGATACTGGGGTAGGGGGGCTCCCGGCACCCTTTGATCATGGCTGACTTCAAGGAGACCAGGAAGAACCTGAGAGGGAGGCAGGGATCTCTGACAAGGCCAGGGCAAACAGCCCCTCCTCTCCCTCATGTGCCCTGGTGCCCAAGGGGCTCCCCTTCATCGTGGGCCTCTGATCTTCCAAAATCAACCTACAGACCAGAGGTGATGGGAGTTGCAAAGCCTGAACTCCAGGAAGGAGAATATTCTGTGATCTGAGTTGGAAGGGACTCAGAGGATTATCAAGTCAACTCATAAGCAAATAACCCATAATGAGACAGAACCTGCAACCTTGGCATTACCAGCACCATGCTCTTACCAGCAGAGCTAATTTCGGGGTTATGGGTGAGACTGGGAGGTGGACACATCCCAGAACAGATCCCAGTCTGACCATCAAGTCACCTCCCCGAGCTGGGGATGTGCTTTGGAACTCAAGCTCAAGGGACATGCAGGTCTGTGTTGCCCTCCCTGAGACTCAGCCTGAGGGACAGGGCGACTGCTGTGTTTATCCAGGGAAGATACTTCAGGTCTACGCATGCCTGAGGCAATTCCAGCCGCCTGCAGGGTTCAAACCAACCCCCAGGCCCCGAGTGGTGGCAGGATTTGGTCAGGAAGGGCTGTCACTGGAGTGTCCCACACTGCTGAGGGGTCAGGGGCTCCGTGCCCCACACTTACTCGGTGAGAGCCACGTCGGCGGTGTCCAGCAGGAACTGCTTCCTCCGGTTGGTGCACACCAGGGTCACTGTCTGCTGATCCAGCCCAACCTGTGCCACACAGGGATGCTCAGGGAAGCCAGGCATGGGATGAGGGGCAGGGCAGCAGCCTCCTGGCCCGTGTGAAAATAGGAACAAGGGTACCCACAGAGGTGGCACTGAAGGGGGAGCTGCTTCCAACTCTCCCAGTCTCAAAGACTTACTGGCCAAAACACTCCCCGTGGACACAGAACCACCCCACCCACCCTGATGCTCCTGGCCTTCTTGCCCTTCAGACAGGCAAGGACTGACCCCAGGAGGGCTGGCTGGCTGGGCTGTGCTCACCGAGATGTAATCCAGCTCGTTGTAGGACACGGCCTCCTCCACCATGTATGGCTTCTCCGCTGCCCCTGGCACAGACACAGAGAGCCACATGAAGGGGGGCAAAGGACCCCCCTGGCAGCAGCAGCAGTGATGGACCTGCAAACTGAGCCATGTCCCAGGAGCACAGAGCCATGGGACACATGTCCTGGGCTCCTCGGGGGACAAGCCACCCTGAGCTCCTCACTGGGACTGGCAGGGAAGGCAGGAGCTGTGGTGCCCTAATTCCTGGCCAGGCCTCCCTCCCTCCCTCTGAGCCCAGGGGCTCTTGGGATGGGATACCTTTCCGGATCAGGTACACGTAGCAATCTGTCAGCAGGACGTAGATGAGCTGCAGGTTCCCCTCCATGTGCCCGGTGCTCATTCGGATCATCTGCATGGAGACAAAATTGCTCTCAGCCCTGGGCTGATGCAGGCACAGAGCTGGTTCTTTGACTGATGGAAACTGCCTTACCCTGAATAACTGTTCCTCGTTCTCCCGAAAAACATGGATCATCAGCAGGAGGAGATGGTTGTTATCCACCCTGTGGAGAGACAGAGGATGGACATGGATGTGGGGCTGAGTCCAGGAAGGGCAACCCCCTTCCTTATTGAATGTGTCCATGATTTGGGCACTGGTTAGCCTCCCCTAGACCCTCTCCCCCTTGTGCCTCCTCTTCATCCTGGCAAAGGATGGGCTTCACCCCCCAAAGGGAGGACAAAAGGAAAAGCACCACCTTGAGCTCAAGGGTTGTTTGGAAGTCGCTCTCCCTGCTGACCAAACCCATCCTCACCTGAACTCGGAGGGATGGGTCAGCTCTGAGGGGCTGCCCTGCCCTTCCTCCACCCCAGAGTCCTCAGCACTGCTCAGGGAAGGGCTGGGCTGCTCCTTCTTGGGCTCACAGAGAGCCTGTGGGTTAGTGGTTTCTGTCTGGCCAGTCTGGGCTTCCTCACTCGCCCCTCCAGACTCCTCTACTGCCCCAACTGCTTCTCCCTCTCTGTTTTCTTCTTCTTGAGGAGCCTCAGGGCTACCAGAAACATGTGGCGGTTGGCCAGGCCCTGGAGGGTCATGGTGGCCACCACCTGGTGCAGCAGCGTTTGGACTCTCGACGGTAAATCTGTAGAAGTCCATGGGGGCTGAAATCCCCTCGCTAAAGTCGCCAGAGGACGATCCATCCGGGGTCTCCCCTGGCGTGCCGGTCCGAAAGGGCTGCCCGGGGGGCTCCAGGGGGGCGTTCCAGCCCCCGGGGTCCAGCTGCCCGTTGAGCCTGTCCATGACCTTGCTGAGGGGCTGCCCCACGCTCTCCATGGACGTGTCCTTCATCTCGGGGATGCGCAGGGCCAGCTGGCCGAGGGCCGGGCGCTCCCCGCCGTCCTCTGGCCTGCGTGGGGCCGCGGGACCCTCGTCCCTGGGCGGCTCCTCCCGGTCACTCAGCCCGTTGACGCCGCTGTCCCCGCTGGCCTCGGGTGCCGGGCTGTTTGTCACCTCCTCAGCCTTCACCTTCTTCTTCTTGCCCGTCTTCTTCTTCTTGCCCAACCTGTGAGAGACAGGGACACCACTCAGCTGTGCCTGCTTAGACTCTGTGACACACACAGGGATCCCACACTCTCCCAACCACATTCCTTTGCCATTTTCCCCACTGCAGGGGAAACCCTTTTATTGAGAACATCACTCCATGTGCAGCCACGTAGAGCCCCCATCTCCATGCCAGCTGTCACGAGATACAAGGTATGGACACTTTTCCCTACTTATCCCAAAAAGAAGAGGCATCACTGCTGGATGCAGCACCTTGGGCTTCCTTTGGCCACAGAGGGATCACAAATGGATGTGGAGCTAAGGTGACATGGGAGAAATCCCTGGCTGAGAGCACGAAGCTGGGAAGGGAGGTTTCTAGAGGTGAGAATGCCGTGTCGCCGCCTGCCAGAAGAGGGAGATGCAGGCTGGAGCCTGCTCCACCCAGAGGCACACCGGGATGTGCTGCAGGAGCGTTCTGGGCCCCGTGGCACCCAAACTGCTGCCAGGTCACCCTTGGTTGGGAAGCGAGAGTGGTGCTCCCCTTCTCTGTGTGTGCCGTGTGGGATGCCACGTAACCCAGCTCCTCTGCTCCTCCCAGGAGAAACCAGGCACAAGAACAAAGGCCAGGCCTGCTGGGTGGGTTTTGGGGTGTCCCCATCACTGGGTGTGAGCAGACAGAGCCTTGAGCTCTTTGTCTGGGTTCAGGGCTCCGAGGGATCCCTGGGGATCCTCTCTGTAGGAGTCAAATGCTGGCCAGGATTGGAGGCATCTCCCACGACAGGTTTAGCAACAGCTCGCTGACGAAGAGGAGGACAGGATGGGAGGGAAGATCCAAGACCCAGAACTGCTGCAAACCTGCCACCAGCTGGAGAGAGCTCCAAGTAAAAGCTCAGGGATTCCTCTGACACACACTGTCGATGTGGAGTCAGCCCAAGGGAGCCAAGACCAGCCCAGACCTCCGGGACGAGCTCTGACACCGACAGAGCAGCTGTTGGGGTCTGGAACACACACCTGCTTTCTCATGGCTGCACCAAGGCTACAGCACAGACACTGGGCTACGAGGGCTGGCACATCCCCAACTCCAGCCACCCCTCCCAGGCCAGCAGCTCTGTCCCTACCTGATGACCTCCAGCTCCGTGCAGCTCTCGGACTGGTCGGTCCCCTCGGGGGTGGCCTCTGCCTTCTCGTGGGACGCTGTGTGCACCGGTGTGGTCTCTGTGGAGGACGCCACGTCGGCCCTGTCCTCGTTGAAGGGGTTGTGGCGCTGCGTGGGGCTCTTCACGGCGGCCCTGCTGCCATTGGCCTCCGAGGCCGTGGAGCGCGGGCAGCTCAGCGTGTCCGTGAGGTCTCCATCTGCCAGGACAAGGTGGGAAGGGCGGATCAGCACCAGCTCGGGCTCCTGCATGAAGGCCCGGGAAGCCAAGCTGTGTGCTGGGGGTGAGGGCACTGCGTGGCCACTGTGCTGTGCTCAGTGCCAGCCAGGAGGGACACAGAGGGCAGAGAATGATCCAGGGTCGGGGCACTGCTTGGCTACTGCACTGTGCCCAGTGCCAGCCAGGAGGGACATGAAGGGCAGAGAGACCTGGGATTGGGGCACTGTGTGGTCACTGTGCTGTGCCCAGTGCCAGCCAGGAGGGGCATGGAGGGCAGAGAATGATCCAGGGTTGAGGCACTGTGTGGTCACTGTGCTGTGCTCAGTGCCAGCCAGGAGGGACGTGGAGGGCAGAGAATGACCCAGGGTCAGGGCACTGCTTGGCTACTGTGCTGTGCTCAATGCCAGCCAGGAGAGGTGTGGAGGGCAGAGAGAGACCCAGCATCACCCTGCAGTTTAGAGAGTGTCTGGAAACAACAGCTCGGTCACCCAGGATCCAGCACCCAGTTAGGGTGTGGAGATGGGGTCTGTGGGGAGGACTCTGAGGGGTTTTGGGGCCATGGTGCTCTTCAGTGAGATGACAGTGAGCAATGAGGCTGCTGCTGCTCCTTCCCTGCCACAGGAAGGTGCTGGCTGGGCTGGCAGGGCAGACACGGAGCCAGCCAAGCAGCAGGATCCTGACGGAGCTGGCTGCTCTCCTCTGCTAGCATGGGACACTGGAAATGTGGTGGAGGGGGACACAGCATTCCCAGGGGTCCAAGGGCAGCAGGCAGCACAGACAGGTGGGAGCACAAACAGCTTGGCCCATGTTAGTCTTCAGAGGGAAAAGGAGCAGTGGGGAAGGAGTCATGCTCGGAGCTACCCATCCAAAATCACGGTTAAAGGAAGGTTATCCATGCCCCCAGTTCTCCAGCACCCTGCCTGGTCTGGTGGAAGGTGTCCCTGCCCATGGCAAGGGATGGGAATGAGATGATTTTTAAAGTCCCTTCCAACCCAAACCATTCCAAGATTCTGTGATTCAACCAGCTAGAAAAACCCCTTCGATTTGAGGAGGGAAATGAAACCTCTTCTGAAACTCTAATCCAGGCAGTTGGTGAGGGATGATTCCAAAACACCCCTTTGTTCCTGCTGAAACTCCTGCCCTGGAGCATGGGGGGCGTGGGCTCTACCAGGGAAGTTTTTAGTGTTTGCATTAAAGGGAAATTCGTGGAATCACTTAGGCTGGAAAAAACCTCTAAGACCTTAAAGTCCAACCATTAATAAAATAAAACATTTAAAAGCTGTTTCAGCCCTGGACTTCCAGCCTGCACCACCAATCCAACATCACTTCTTTGGCCTAAATCCTGCTGGTTTTGTGGAGACAGAAGAATCTTCATCCAAAACACAGAATTTTAGCCCAAAGTGCATTTGCTGAAAACAGGGAATGGCCCAAACTTTCCTAACCTCTGCTCTGCGTGCCCACAGCAAGGAATCCATCAGTGAGGTGACCTGGTGGGGGTTCCAGTGACAATTTCCCTGTGGCTGAGGAAACTCAGCCAGGAGCAGTGGTGGATCCCCCTCTGCTCCCAGGACCTGCACAGGGGAGCTGTGTGTGCTCAAATCCAGAGGGATCTGCCCCAGCACCCCTTGGCTCCTCCAGCCTCCCCCACCACCCACTGTGGAGCTGGGTTTGGAAACGTGGTTTGTACCTTCAGGGACAGATCAAACCATGTCTGTGACATCCCCGTGCCTGGGGTAAGAAAGAAGGTGAGAGGGAGGGTGTTAGAGCCCAGGAACAACCCCCATGGAATTCAGGCAGATTTCCCCAAATATTCAGGTGGTACCAAGGCAATTCAGAGCCAAAGCTCCATCCAGCCTGGAGCTGCAAAGGATGGAGTTTGGGTGTTTCCTGCAGGGGTAAAGAGAGTCCTGCTCCTGTGGCATGGAGAGAAATCACACAGGGGCTGCACATGGAGGAAGGAAAACAAATTCCTCTACGCTGGGCACATGCTCTTGGCCATAAAGACCAGACATAGCTGACAAGTTGGTTTAAAGAGTGGTAAAATAAATAAAAATAAGCAGTGTAGTGACCCAAACTGAGCATGGCCACGTGCTCGATGTTGTGGCTGCACTGGAGATGTTTTGGCACAGGGTCCAGGGAAAACAAAACCTCCCAAATTAATCCCTGCAAAACTCCCAAATTTAAAGGCAGCAGAATTAACTCATCTGTTTTCCAGGGCCTTCAGGAAATCAGTGATGGTGGGTCAGTTCTTTTGGCCTGCACCCTGTATATGTAACCCCATGAGGAAATCCAGGGAGCGAGGGCAGCTGGCACATCCCACAGTTTGGATGGACACTGCTCCCTGCTGCCAGCTCCACTGCAGGGACAATTTTCCAGCTTTCCTTTTGTAACCTGGCCATGGAGGCATCGCTGGATGCAGGAAAACATCCCCCAGCTCTGGGATATAGGGCCAGGTGAGCTGGGAAAGCTCTGCACGTGGCCTCACAGGTGAGACACACACCCTCCCACCCGGGGGATCTTTTCCACTCCCTTCTGCCTGTACAGAATTCCATCAAGATGGTGGGTTATTAAAGAAATGAGTGGGGGAACATGCAGCAAAGCTCAGGTGGCAGCAATGCAGAGAGAAAACCAAAATGCTGTAAGAGATGAGTGTGTCCCACCTTCCCAGTCTCTGCTGGGCATGGTCTGCATTGCTGGAAAGACATCTCCAAAATCATAATCTACAAAAACGAGGGATAAAACTCAGGATTAGAAACACGAGTAGTGGGGAGGGAAAGGGGGAGAGGGGAGAGTGTGAAGGGGGTTTGGGGAGATGGGAATGGGGAGAAACAAAGCAATCATCCACTGGTATCTGAAATGCATGAGAAAATTGTCAGGGAACGTGGATGTGAATGGAAACCAGCTGCAGAAATGGTTGTTCCTGCTGGATGGTTGTGTTATGGGAGCTACAATGGGACCAGGGAAGGATGAAAGCCCCATTATTCAAGCTGCTGGGAAGCTAAACCAGAAAAACAATGTCATCCAGGGCTTGATCTTCTGTGGGAAGCAACTGAATCACTCTGTGCCTCAGTTTCCCCCACTTCACACTTACCTCCCATAGATACTGGGATGTTTGACTCATGAATGTTTGCAAAGCCAGGGCTCTGATTAAAGGGGAAAACTTGGCCTCTGATCCTAAAATCCCCAGCTCCACCTACACTCTTAGAATAGAGAGATGCTCCTGTTGAAATGATGATCAGGGAAACAGTTATTGGAGTTAAATTGCTCCACACCTGAGGAACAGCAGCAATTCCTGCCCTCCTGGGCCCTGGTCCAATATTCCTACATGAGCCAAACCCCTCTGTGCATGGAGAAACCAGATCACAGCCATAGCCTGAGATGATGCCAAACCCAAAATGGAGCTCCAAAATCTCCTTGATCTCTACTCTGATTTTCATTTCTAGGCTCCATGTGCTGTGTCTAGCTTACCTGGGATGCTGGAAGCTTGCAATAAGCAGGTCCCCAAAATCAAACCCTTTCATGAATGCAGAGGTGAATGAGCCCAAACCAATGCTGTCCTTTGCTAAAACGACTCTAATGCCCATCCCAGGCTGCTCCTTCTAATCATCTTTAATATCTGTAGGTTCTGTCTTGCACATAAAAGGCAACTGGGGCCCCTTGCCCTGAGGGAACCCCCTTGTGTGTGGGCTCAGTCCTGAATTCACTGCATCCAACTAACAGTTCATTCCATTCCAATTCTATTCCAGAATCCCCTTTGCTCAAACTGACATGAAAAACAAGACAGGGCCAATATATTTTGGATTAGGAGGAGCAGCAGCAGAGCTGCTCCTTCATGTGAACACATGGGTGTGGGATAGGAGCTCCCTGCTCTGGCCTGCAGAGGGTTGGGGGGCAGACACGAGGTGTGTGTTCATCAGGGACAACACCCAGCCTGTCTGACAGGGAGAAGTGGGGGAGCAGGACAGTCTATCAGGCTGTTCAAGATGCACAAAGAGGAGAAACCAGCACCTCTGAGACCACTGGCTGCCTTTCTCCCACACTGCAGACATGGATAAGACTCTGGAAACTATTCCCCACCACCTCCAGCACTGGTGGGGCTCCAGACTGGGAAATAGGCAGTTAAAAACATTCCTGTGCAGCCCTGTGTCCCTGTTCTGACCTGAGAGCCACATTCAGACACAGGCACAGCCTCCACTCCATGAGGAAATTCCTCCAGTTCTTGCTAAGACAAATCCCCAGGATGGGAATGTGGCTTGGGTGACTGGCAGGGAAAGTCCTTCTCTCCCAGTCTGAGGCAAAGGGGCTGTTACCATTGAATCATCCCAGAATGGTTTGGGTTGGGAGAGACCTTAAAGATCACCTAATTCCACCCCTGCCATGGGCAGGGGCACCTTGCACTAGCCCTGGTTGCTCCAAGCCCTGTCCAGCCTGGCCTTGGACACTTCCAGGGATGGGGCAGCCACAGCCTCTCTGGGTACCCTGTGCCAGGGGCTCCCCACCCTCACAGCCAGGAATTCCTTCCCAATATCCCATCTAAATTCCCCTTCCTTTAGTTTAAAACTCTTTCAGTTTAAAACAGTTCCCCTTTGTCCTGTCTCCTCAAGGCTTTAAGGCAGGAGGGACTCACAGCCTGGCTGCTGGGGCTCTTACTTTGGTCTCATTTGTCACCTCATGCCAGGGGGATGTGGAGCACCCAGCCCTGCCTGCACCCCCCAAAGAGCCACTGACCCTCGCTGGAGGGGGCGATGGCGCTGTCGTCCCACTCGAGGTTGGTGGAGGTGACGGAGTTGAAGGAGTTGAGGGACAGGCTGTCGGAGCCGTGCACGGAGCTGGGCAGCCGCTCCTCGAAGTCCAGCAGGTGCTGAGGCTTGTAGTAATCCGGCATGTAGGGGGCCAGGTCCAGGTAGGGAGCATCCTGCAGGGAGGAGAGCTGAGTCAGCCTCCCAGTCACTGCCATTAGCACAGCTGGGGGAAATGCCACCCCACCGGTGGGACTGTCCCTTGGGTGTCCATTCCAGATGAAACCTGGTGGCTCCACTGTGACACTCAGGGTTATCCAGTGGGTTTGTGGTTCCTGGAGGGACACCAGTGCCTTGTACCACAGCTCAGCTCTTTCATCCCCACCAGCCTGCCCCACATCTGCCTTGTTCCTCTTCTGAACAGTGCACAGGGATAAATGAGCAACAGGAGTAAACTCCATTGTTGGATCCCCAAAGACCTAAAAGTCTTCTGTAAAAGTATCAGCATCACGTTTTCAGCTGAAGGCCAACATGAAGGTCCACCCTGGACCAAGTGGTGGGACCTGTCCCACCCAGAGCTCCCCCTGCTCCACATTCCCACTCTCCCAGAGCCAAGAGAACAGACCAAACACTCCTCAGGTCCACCCTGGACTGCCCCTGCTCCACATTCCCACTCTCCCAGAGCTGAGAGTACAAATCAAACACTCCCCAGATGCACCCTGGACCAAGTGGTGGCACCTGTGCCACCCTGGACTTGCCCTGCTCCACATTCCCACCTTCCAGAGCTGAGAACAGATGAAGCACTCACCAGGTCCAAGTCGAAGCGGATGAACTCCAGCCCAGACACCAGTGTTAAGAACAAGGTCAGATGATCGTGGCTGCAGACCAGGGCGTTCCTGCAGTGGGGGTAAAACAAAAGAGCTTTACAGATGTGGGAAGGAGCAGAAGCAGCTACAAGGGCCCTTCTGTTTCCCCACTGGTGTGTCTGAGCTGCTCCCAACAGCCCTGGAGCTCGGGCAGCCACAATGTGCTGTCCTCAAAGAGAGCTACAGCCACATTTCCAGGTGTCCACCAGAGCTGGGTCCCTGGGCAAGGGCTCAGCAGCGACTTGGAAACCATGGAAAATATAAAGGGGACAGCAGAGTAAAAGCAGGAACTAGGAGAGATGCCTGCAGGGCCTCTTGTCTATATAGGAGGACCTTTAATTGTAGATCCCACAAGGGAAAAAAATCAGACCCTGATCAACTTCTTGTTCCCCACTGGCAAATTTGGGCTGGTTTCTGACAGAAAAAAATGCCAACTAGTGCCCAAGGAGAAGGAGCTGGGATACTCACTTGACATAGTACTTGTGCAGCAGGCTGAGGTTCTCCTGGAACAGCCTCAAGTAGCTCTCCAAGGAATTTTCATTGAGGGCGAGGTACAGCCAGGCCCGGCCTGAGAACAGAGCAGCAGAGAGAGTTACCTGTGGGGAAACACCTGAGAAGTGAAACAAGCCTAGAAATAATCACAAAATCAGTTAAAATGTGTGACATTGTTAATTTGTATCATTTAAGGAGAGCAACTGACAGTGGGGGAAATCTGTGGAGGGGGAAATTCCAGTGAGAGATTTGTGATTTGGAGTGGGAAAGGAAATAAGGGACTGGCTGAGAAGCAGCCACACAACTGTGTCTCTCTGGGGAGGTGGGAGTCCCGCTGGAAATGCCAGGAGATGGGAGAGGTGGAGGGAGAATCGCTCTAAATCAGGCCAGGTGTGATTTGGCACCAGTTCTGGTGCAGAGAGAGGTGATGGTGGAGTCTGTGCTCATCTCCATTCTCACCAGGACAGGGCTTGGGACGTGGTGGCTGCTGGGATAAGCTGGCAGAGGATCTGGGCACTGTCAGGTGTCAAGAGTGGCCTTGATGGTCCTAAACATCTACTATGAACAGCTCACAGCAGGGAAAATGCAGCATCATGTAGACAACAGCTACAGCAAGACATTGTGGGGCAACAGGGGATGCTCCCATTGCCCAGGGACCCTTCCCAAGGGCATGGCCCCACAGAGCTCCTCTTTGCCAGGAACCCTTCCTGAGAGCATGGCCCCACAGAGCTCCTCTTTACCAGGAACCCTTCCTGAGAGCATGGCCCCACAGAGCTCCCATCTGCCAGGAACCCTTCCCAAGGGCACAGCCCCTTGGGTTTCAGGACAGCAGAAGCCTCAGCACCCGATCCTGAAGCACAGTGACATTATTTCTAGAGACCTCATGTGGTTATGGCAGGACTCCCCCCTCCTTGGAACAGGCTGACCATGGAAATGGTGGAATCACCATCACTGGGAGCATTCAAAACATGTGGATGTGACACCTGGGGACATGGTTTAGTGGTGGATCTGGCAGTGCTGGACTCAGTGTTGGACAGTGTTGGACAACTGGACTCAGTGATCACAGAGGTCGTTTCCAAGTTCAGTGATTCTGTGATTCCTTGGCCTGAGCCAAGTGACCTGGGCTGTGCTGGCTCCCCAGTCCACTGGCAGCCCTTCAGCCCAACCTGCCTGGGCCTCCCCAGGTGTCCCCAAAGCCAGGGCTGCACTCACTGCGTCCCAGGTTGGTGGCCACGTGCTGGAGCACCTCGATCTGCCTGACGGCCTCCCGGCGCGTGAAGTGGACGACCAGCACCCAGTACCCCGAGGAAAGATCCTGCAGGCTGCCAGGAGAGAGAGCCCAGAGGAAAATTAGGCCAAAGCTTCGTTGTCTCCACCCCAGCTCCTGCCATGCTGAGGCTCCACAGTGGGCTTTTTCCATGGGGAAAAGTAGCCTCCCAGAGGGGGGCTCCAGGCTTACCCGTAGAGCAGAGCGTGGTCCAGGTGCTCACAGAGCCGCTGCAGGACCTTGTCATGGTTTCTGATGGCTGGTGTCTCATCCTCACAGGCAGCAAAGTAGCTCTGCAGCTGCAAAGAGGAGAGATGGGATGGTTGGAATGCCCTTCTGCACCCCCCAAGGAGAAGGGGAGACGCCAAAATGACCATAAGCAGCATTAAACAGCTTTTTGTAATCTCTCAGCAAGTTACTCCCAGGGTGTAGCTCTGGGTCTCAAGAGTCCCCTAAAGGCAGTAACTCCAGGGAGAACCTCTCCCAGCCTCACTCACATCTCAGACAGCCCAGCAGGCTGGTGGTGGCTGCACAACCAACTTCCCTGTTTCCCAAGCAGCCTCTTCCCTTTTCCCTCACAGCCAACACCACAGTGGGGTCTGGTGGTTCCTCTACAGCCATTGCAAAGTGGTTCAGAAGAGAAACAACCCCCAGCTCTGCTCTGTTTCTGGCTCTCCCATGGACAAGGCCCCTTCTTGGTCACAGGGCCTTGCCATGGGAAACCCTGGCTGGGGAGAGATGTTGCTTCCAGGCATAAAAGGTGCTCTGAGTCCAGGAGGCTCATTCCTGTTGCACGATCACTCTGTGCCAAATCTGTGTGAAATCTCACCAGAATTTTGGTATCCTGGGCACAGACAGAGGTTTGACAGTTACAGGCAGCTTGAGTGACCACAGTGCTGGGTACCGATGCCAGGCAGGAAGGGGCTGCCCCAGGCTTTCAGACACAGGCTGGTATGGATCATCACAGCAGCAGGGATGCAGACACATGCATCAGGAAGGCAGTTCCATAAATCCCAAGTTGCTTCCCTCTGCTGGGTGAGGCTACATCCCAGAATCCCAGAATGGTTTGTGTTGGAAGGGACCTCAAAGCCCACCCAGTGCCACCCCCTGCCATGGGCAGGGACACCTTCCACTAGCCCAGGTTGCTCCAAGCCCTGTCCAGCCTGGCCTTGGACACTTCCAGGGATGGGGCAGCCACATCCCTACAATGTGCTGCTTTCTCAAAACCCAGGCCTGTTTGCCTCACCCTGAGTTAACCCCTGAACTCAGCCCTGGCCTTCACAGGCTCAGCACAGCATAAATTGCTTTTCTGCTTCTGCAAAACCAGCCAGAAATACTAGAAATCCCCTTGCACCCAAACCCTGTATCCGTTCCCAGCTGACCCACAGGCCTCCTGCTGCCCCTGGAGCTTATGGATCTATTTAGGTCCTGTCTCACACATACTTGGCATCCAGGCAGGGAGATTACTTGCCCAGGATGTAATCCCAGTGGGATATGCCATGGCTGTCTGCTGGCAACAAGCAGGAGCAGCTCAGCAGAGCCACAACAGTATTACAGACAATACAGATGTTATTTTAGTGACCTGATAAGTCTCTGCCAAACCTCACTGATTAGATGAGATTTAAAAAGTCCAAAACTTGACATTATCATGTTTGTCAAGTCCAACATGTCCCCAGACACTGGTTTCTCCTCCTGGATTATTACCAGGGAAGCTCCTTAAGAAAAATCATCCAGTCTCGATGTGAAGTTATCAAAGGGTCAGATATGAACATATTGAGCTCCAACACCTGCCTGGCCTGAAGACCTTGAATCCCTCTGGAGCTCTTGGGTAAGAGGGGAGAGCCAGGCATGTTTCTGCACGGAGCTGGTCCCAGCCCTTATGTGGGAAAAAACTGCTGAGCCTGAGGAAACCCAGCCAAATTCCCTCGTCCCATGGCACAGCACCTGTCCCTGCCCTCTCTATTCCAGCAGGGAAATCCCCTCGGGAAGGGAAGATGCAACAAGGTGGTGTTGCAGAGGCACCCGTGGGTGCTCCAGAGATCCACAGGGGTTTTCTCAACACCCAAGTGAGACCTGAAGCATTTCAGCTCAGCAGCTCCTATCCATTCTTGGGAGGAACCTGTTCCAGAACACTAAATGCCACTAATAAGAGGCAGCCCAGAGCGAAGCAGGGAGGAGAATGCCCTAAAATCCCAGTATTCAAGAACAATTCCAGGAGCTACCTGCAGCCAGTGCTTGAACCTGCATCAAGGACAGCAGAGGCAGAAACAAAACCATCATTTAGAGCCATACCACTCAGGATGGACAGAAGGAGCCAAGGGGATACTCCCCAAAAGCTGGAGCTCACTGAAATATTCCATTTTTGGGGAAACTAAGGCATGAAGCAAAGACCTCATGGGTCGTGAGCCAGGATTTGAAGGCAGAAATTCCCAGCTTGTCCCAACCAGGCTGTGGGCTCTGCAGAGACCTGGGGCACCCTCAGAGGAGGTTCTGAGCGTTTCTGCAGGCTCTGTGCTGGACTGGGGAAATGCAGCTGTGGGGGAGAACTGGGGGAAACAAAAATAAATGAGGCACTCTACTAGCTCACCACTGCCAAAAAGCAGGCACAGCTTGGGGAGGTCAGTGTGGAGGGGATGTGGAGCCTGTCTGTGCCTCTGACTGGAGGAATTCCCCCTGGCAGAGACAAGCCTGGGCAGCAAAAGAGATGAAGAAATACAAGTATTTCCTCTTTTTTCTTTCCTTCCTTCTCCCAGAATAACTCAGAACTTTGTCACACTCTTTGCTGCAGCCAGTTCCCAGCTCCCAGCCCTCAGTGGCTGCAGGGACCGACCCGCTCCCATCATCCAAGGACACACAAACCATTAGCAAACAGTGGCTGTCTCCATTTAAAAAGTGGATTTATCTTCCCTGGAAAAGCCCAATCTTGCCCCAGGAAGGCATTTAGGTTTTGAAGAGCCCATTCTGTGTTACCCCAAGGCTTGGTGTCCCTTTTAGCTGCTCTGAAAGGAGCACTGAGCTCCCTGCTCTGCACAAACCAGCTCCACCTGCATTGCACCCTCCTCCCAGGGAGGCTGCTGGGAAATCCATGGCCATATCCACAGCAAACCCTTCCCAAAAAGCTCAGCCCTGTCCCTCTGGCACAGCAGGAGCCAGAGGATGAGCTGGTGTGACTGTGCTTTGCTCAGAGTCACGGGGTCACACCAGCCCTGAGCACGTGGGACTGGCGAGCAGGAAATGCACACTCAGCAGTTTGGGATTGGGATTTGGGCACTCTGAGTCACAGCCCTCTGGGAGCTGCAGGTCACAGGGAAGCACAAAAGGGCTCTCTCCTACCAAGATGTGCCACAACATTCCCCAGATGATGTTGCATCCAGGGATGGTGCTGTTTCCAGCACTGCTCCCAAACAAACACAGATGAGTTCCAGCTCCGAGCCAAGGACTGGCTGGAGCACAATTCCCAAAAGACATCAGCCAGGTGAATCCCACGTGTCCAGGGAGGAAACAAGACAGAGCAAGCCTTGGGATCTCCTGGGTGGAGTCATCCCTCCAGCCAGGGTGGGGAAAGACTTGCAAAAGCTGATGGGGAGGCTTGGGAAGAAGGGTGAAGACACATGGAGGAAAGTAAGAATGAAGTATCTTTCCCAGCTGGGAACAAAATCCAGCTGCATCATTTCCCAAAGATCCAATGTTCCAAGATCCATGTAGCTGAAAGTTTGTAGGAATTATGGCCATGAGCACTCTGGGGCAGAGGATGAGCCCAGCACCTGCCCCTGATCTTGGGGATGGCAGGAATGATGTGGCACTGCTCTGAAAAATGGCATTTTATGGAGTGTTTATACAGAGTCTCCTGTAAATTGTTATAAAACACACGTGGATAATTGAACCGGCCCCTCCCTCATGGCAGCTGTTGGACCTGTCTGGGAGGTGGTGACCAAACTTCACGAGGCATCCACAAAGCAGCTCCCTGAGATTCCTGGGCAGTGAGCCAGGCTGGAGCTGGGGAAATCAGGCAGGAGGTGAGCAATTGGGTTCAAAAGCACTAACTGAGCATGACGTTGGTCATTTCTGGGTATCCAGAGAGATGCTCTTCCCCTCATCTCCTCCAAGCTGCATATGCAGGAGCAAGGGCTGAAGGCTGGCCTGGATGGAGGACTCCTGAGGGGCACTACAAATGCCTGGAGCCCTGACCTGGGGCTATTTATAGACATTCCCGTGGCCAAAATAAGTGCTGCTGGCATGTGGACAGCATTCCCACCATCCGGCATTCCCACCATCCACCCAGCCTGCTCTGCAGCCCAAAGGGGTCTGAGCACCAGTGTGGGACAGAACCTGCCCCAGGGGATGGTCCCAACAGCCCAACCACGAGCTGAACGTGTCCAAAAGAACCTGGAGCAGAAGGATGTTTGTCCAAAGGGAGCAGAAGCCCGGCTGGCACAGGGGACAACAATCACACCTCGTCCCCACTGAGGAGAAGGAGGATTTAATTGCTGTTTATCAATCACGAGGTGATTTTCTGGCAGTGATACCCCACCCCGTGCTGGCACACATGACAGAGGCCATTCCCTGCTCCATTTTATGACCTACTAATTGCAGTGGTTCTCAACAAGGTGAAGCTTTCCAGGCCCATCTGCAGAGCTCCTGTGTTGGGAGGGATGCCAATAAACCATCAGGGAGGTGTGCTGGGAAGCCCATTCCCAAACCTAATTCTTGTGATGACTCCTTTGAAATCCCTCCAGTAATTCTAAAAACTTATTAAAATATTGGAGTAGTCTCCTGACCTGTTCAGGACTGGCCACAGCCTAACTGAGTCTGTATCTCCCCTCCATAAATCTGCCCTGCAGATGTTTCACCAGCAGCTTTCTGACACCAAGCTCATTTCCCTTGTCCTGCTTGGTATTTCCTGGGCAGGACAAACACAGCCAAAGAACAACAAACACCCCTTGCACTCCTCAGCTCCTTAACCAGGATGGGAAAGGGGAGAGGTGCTGCAAGACTCCCATTCCCACCCACAGCACATGGACTGGTGAGGGGTTTTCCCCAGCTGGAAGAGCTGAGCACCCTCAGGAGCTCCAGGGAATGCCATAAAAGGGGGGCAGGTGACTGAGCTTGTCCCAAGCATTGGCAGCTCAGCACCAAGGGAAGTAGCAGAGGGAAAAGACAGCACAGACATCAGAACTGACACACTCACACCTGCTCAAGGGAGTACAGACATTCAGTGGCAAATGGATAAAGAGGAGCCCAAACTCCTGTGCCTGGAAAACTCCTGGTTTTCCACACCACCATAAAACCAGGCTGAATTTCAAGGTAAGGGTGTTATTCTCTCTCATACCCTTGTACAACACAAAGCCCTAAAACTCCAGCTCCAGCAGGGTGTTTTGGGGGCCACATACACGATGTGACTCAATATTCCTCACAAGCAGTTTCCAAACCAGCATCAGCCTCAGTGCCCCTCGCCTGGATCCTGGGGCTTTTTCCTGATGAAATACACTCAATCAGCACCATGAGTGACTTTGGAGCAGCCTGGAGAGAAACTGTGATGTGCAGAGGCAGGAGCCTGGCACGGGTGAAGCTGAAACCCTCAGCAAAGCTGCTCCATGCTGGAAATGCTGAGCTTTGAAGCACTCCCACTCCACTGCCAGCAAGGTTGTCACCTCCTGGGACACATATGCTCCTCAGCTCTCACACCTCCAAGGCTTTCCCAGGGCTTTCCTTCACTATTTCTAAGCAGCACAGCTTGCAGCAGGCTGGACCCATGCGTGGCTTAGTCAAGGACAGGGCTTTTTCCAGGGGGGATGTGTCCAAGTTGCAGGGAGAATCCCATTGTTCCACCATGATGAGCAGAGCAGGGGAAGGGCATGGAGCTGGCCAGAAAAAAACAAGATTTTGTGGGAAGAAAAATCCAAGTCTGGTGGCAAACACACCAAAGGCAGGTGAGGTGCTGCCCTCCCTCACACATCAGGTATCTGCTGCTCCGAGTCCCTTCACACCCATCATGTTCCTCCAGCCTGTGGTTATTTCAGTTCTTGGACTGCTCTTGGACCAGGTCACTAGAAATGGGGGAAGCTGAAATCACTCAAGAGCCACTGAAATTGCACAATCAGAGCTGGAGAGGCTCGGAGCCTTTGCTTCAGCTCCTCAGGCAAACCCACTGCCAAAAGTCACCCTCCCAAACCGAGGGCTCTCCCAGAGAAACACTTTGTGTTAGAGGGAGGGGAACAAGCAGGACTTTGTCCTCCTCCAAGGGTTATCACAGCCTTGTCCACCTGCAGCTCCAGACCTGACTTGGGGGCTCACAGAGAGGCAAACATCAGTTTGCTGAACTGCAGAACCCAATCCCCTTGAAATTGTGGGCAATGAGCCTCGGACCACCACCAGACCTGTGGTGGTTTGAGTGTGAGTACTGGGGTGGCTCCTGGATGGTCAGACAGGGAAGTTTCCTGAACACTGGGATGAAGCAAGAGGAATTCCTAAAGACATAACCCTCAAAATACTCAAGCAACACAAGCAAAACATGGCTATGCTGAGAGCAGAACCAGAGCACAACAGAGACAGAGCCCTTCAAGGACCACCAAAATGCAGTGTTGGAGTTGCACATGTTTGTGGGACTTCTTAAAAGCACCTGAGTGACCTTTGTGCCTTCATGGATGACTCATGAGCTCCGTGAGGTCACTCCTACCTTCACCCACAGGCTTCTGGCAGCTGGCAAACTTGGCACAGGTGGCAAAGGGACATGCAGGACTGCCCTGCCATGTGGTCCCTGCAGCAGCAATGGATGTGGCCTGGAGAGACCTGAGTGAGAGGAAAGATCCTGGCAGAGATAAAAGCCCTGTGGTCTTTGAGCCAGTAAGGTGCTCCTCAACAGGGAGCAGAAGGCAAGAGACTCTGGCTGTTTTCACATCTCCAGAATTGCTGCCTTGGTGTCACAGCAGCAGGGCTAAATAAATCCAGCCTGGCAGAGATGAGCACATTTCCTATGGGATTTGAGGAGGGATGCTCCCCTCCAGTGCTCCCTGCTCCTCTCCAGGACAGTGGGCACTGAGCCATCCCCAAACCCTCACCATGCAGAAGCAGAGATGTCACAAGGCAGAGCTCAGCAGCATGGGAGACTGCAAAGGCATTTCAAAGGTACAGGGCTAAAAAGCCAAGCTGGAGACAGGAAGCAAAGGCATTATCTCGCTGTGAGGGCAGTGGAAACCTTCCCAAAGTCATGCAGAGCCAGAGCTTTTGGCAAGAGCTCCTGCAATGTCAGCAAAAACCACTGCTCCACCTGATTGACATGCACCAAGGATCAGCTGCTCCAGAGTTCATGGGAATGTGTGTCCTTCAAAGCCAGCAGAGCAACCTGAGAGCCAGAGAGGAGCCCCAAAATCTTGGATTCTGATCTCTTTTCTGATTTTACATTCAGCTCCTGGAACTGCCAACAATAATACTGTTTAAGGACTTTGCATTTTTAAGACCTAATCCCAGGTGGGAGAGCAAAAACCCTCTCCTGAACCCACTGCAGTGCCCAGGGAAACCCAAGAGAACCCAATCCACCTATGCCACCAGTTTCACCATGGACCAGGTCACCTGTGACAGCTCCTGGCTACCAGGAGATGTTGGCCATGGGTAGATATGAAGCTGTTGGCATTTCTGGTGTGCCTGGAATCCAACCAGGAGACAGCTCTCACCCCACTGCTGCCACACACAGAAGGAAACAAGCACTTCAGTGAATAGGGGCCTGCACGCTCAGCCATAACTCCATCCCCTGCCTTCTGCCCTAATAAAGCCCTAAATTTTTTAAAAACATAAGGGGTTAGGCATAACTTTGTGCAGGAATTTGAGCTGGAGCACAGCCCTCTTAGCAGAGAGTGACATGAGGGGGAACTGGGTGGGGAAAGGGAAAAGAAAAGGTCACCAGATGAAGTAGCACTGTCCCTGTGTGCAGAAATCATCCCCCTGTGAACCAATTTACAACTCCCAGGGAGGACAGGAGGACCAGCTGGAGATAAGAAATCAACACAGTGGTCCCAATTCACCTGGATCTGTGTTGGAATCAAAGCAGGGACCCAGCTCCTCAGTGCTGAGCTTTCCTAAACTCTCCTGAAGCCAGCAAGAGTAGAAAGCTCCTGACATCTTTCCAGCTGGAGGGCCAATTTTGTCTAAATTAGGTGTTTTGCCTCTCTCTATGCAGTGGAGGCCTGACCTCACACCTCTAAGTCCATGGCAGAGCCACCACTGCTCTCCCACTGGCACCTGGGTACCACACAGAGAAACCCAGAGGCTGGAATTACCCCCTCCAAGCAGGTTTGCCTTTTCCATCCATGCTCCATCCCTCATATGGTCCCAGGAAAATAAGACAAACAGTCCTGTCCACTGAGGTCTGAGGATTCTCTAGGAATCAAAGTGCTTTTTTTGTGCTGTGGATTTGTATAGAATTCACCCTCTGCTTGTGCTCTGACCCCTAAAATCCTCTGCAAACACTGAAATCACAGCCAGGTTCAGGCACAGCACAGATGTCAAACCCTGCCCAGGGCTGTGCTGCTGCTCCTTGCCATTCCCACAGGGAACCTGCCAAGCACGGGCTGCTTTTCCCCGGGTAACTCCATGAAAACAGGATGGGCAAATCACCAAAGACACAGCCAAAGCCTCCACTCCACAACCCACACCTGCAATGGTGGTGAAAGTAAGGAGTGAGAACCCACACAGCAAGGCAGCTTTCGAAACCGCAGGAGAGATGCTTGGAAAACTCCTCCAAGCCCCGTGACGCAATTCCAGAGCCAAGGAGTTACTCAAGAGGAGGACGAAGGAGAGCAGGAATTCCCAGGCCAGCTGCTCCCCTAACGTACTGCTTTCCTCTTCCCACTGACAGGGAAAAACAAATATCAGGGATTTGAGGCTGAAGTTGGAGAGGTGAGAGCCAGGAAAGATTAGCAGCTCCATAGCAATTTCCCTGAGGAAGGAGAACTGCATCCCAGGGGTAAAAAGCACGTTGGAATTTCAGCATGGGCTGAGTCTGGTTTCACTGGGATGGCAGAAATTAGTCCATCAGCCTGAATGTTCACATAGGTTTTTACACTTCCCTGAGCTTTGCTCTGAGCAAGAACAAAGAGGCAGGATGGAAAAATCCCAAAATTTTCAGTGCTGGACCAAGACAGGAGTTGGCAGGGATCAGGCAGGCCAAGGTTTGTTGGCAGAACTGGAGCTGAAGAGTCCTGTGCAATCACAATAATAATTAAAAGAAACACCACGTTGATTTTTTAGCATTTCCAACAAGGATCCTCCAAGGATTTTCTGAATGCAAATAAATCATGTCCAACAAATCCTGTGTGGGAAGTTGTATTCCTCATACATACAGGGAAACTGAGGCAGGAGCACTGGGACAGAGCTTGGGGCAGGCTCAACATCCACTGATTTCCATGTACATACAGGATTAACCTTAATTTTCAGAGGATAGAAAGGTGAGAGACCAGAGGTCAGGGTCATCCATGGAAGAAAAAGGCTGGGAGAGGTTTGCACATCCATCCTACATCCCAGAGACACCATCCAGCCATCCCTTTCTTAAAAGTACCAGGAATTCATTCGTGCTGGTCTTCTTAACACAAGTTTTCATGGATGAATCTGTGTCAGGACACATTGCAGAGCACGGGAAAACTCCTATTCCACCAGGCAGAGGAAACCAAACAACTGGAGAAACAACAGCGAGCCCAGAATGCCTCCTTTCCCCCTAAACTTGGGGTGAACATGAACAAAAGTCCCTTTGGAGCAGGGTTTTTTCTCAAGGATGACTGAAGTCCACATGTGGGCCAGCCCAAAACTTCCAGCATGTCCTTACCACTCACTCCTGTGGCCTTCCCAAAGATTCCAGCATCCTGGTCCCCTTCAGGGACATTCCCCACCACCAGGATGGGCTTCAAGAACACTCTCATGGTCAGTGGGGGAGGAAGAGAAGGTGAGAGATGAGGTATGAAGGCACACATGTCCAGGGCCCTCATTTTGAGGGCACAAAGGTATGAACCACACATTCCCTGTGTCCACGGGGAGAAGGTTCCAGGTCCTGCTGCTCTGACCTGCACAAGCCTGGCTGGAGGGAGGACCTCTAGAAAGATGGTTTTAGGCTGGACTCATTCAGACCCCCCCTGAGACCATCCCCAGGAAAAGGGATCCCCCCTAGTCCTGTCCAGGGGAGACAGAAACCCTTGGAAAAGGAGGAACCCAGGTGGGAGAATCCTGGTATATCCCAACCAGCTGAGACAGAGGGTCCTGGGTGTGACCCTGGCAGTGTCCCTTTGGCAGGGTGACACCACAACCCCAGATGTGCCACCCCACCAGCAGAAGGGCTGTGTCCAAGCTTGCACCCCCTGCACAGGGATCTCCAGGGACACCCCAAACCCCTCCAGAAGAAGCCTTAAAGGTGTCTCTGCATCTGGAAAAGGGGATGCCAGGTGTCCTTGACCCCACACTTATGTCCAGAGTCCCTCAGTGTCCCTGCAGTGTCCCCAGCCCCCTGCTTTGGGTGTGGGGGGTCCCGAGGACTGTCCCCCAGCCCCACACCTCAGGCAGGTGACAACAGGGCCTGTCCTTTAGCTGCACATCCCTGGCAGTGACGTATGTCTGGGGAGTCCCCAGGAGTGTCCCCCAGCCATGCAGCCCTGGCAGATGCTGTCCCCAGGGGCACCCCGGGGCAGAGGGGTGTCCCCAGGGCAGTCCCTGGCCCTATACCCTGGCAGACAGGTGTCCCCTGTGTCCCCTAACCCTAGGGCTGTCCCCAGGCCCACAGCCCCAACAGAGCCAGGGCAGGGAGTCCCCAGGGCTGTCCCCAGGCCAACACCTCGGTCCCCAGGGCTGTCCTATGGCTGTCCCCACCCCTGCATCCCCAGCACAAGGGGTGTCCCTAGGGCTATCCCCAACCCCAGCACAGGGGGGATCCTCAGGGTTGTCCCTGGGCCTATACACCAGTCCCCAGGGTGATCCTATGGCTGTCCCCACCCCTGCATCCCCAGGACAAGGGGTGACCCCAGGGCTGTCCTTAGACCCAGCACAGGGGGGACCCCAACCCCACACTCTCACTCCGGGGGTGTCCCCAAGGTTGTCCCCACCCCAGCACGGGGGTGTCCCCAGGGCTGTCCCCAACCCCAACACGAGGGTGTCCCTAGGGCTGTCCTACGACTGTCCCCAGCCCCGCAGCCCCAGCACAGGGGTGTCCCCAAGGCTGCCCCCAACCCCAGCACGGGGGTGTCCACAAGGCTGTCCCCAACACAGGGCTGTCCCCAACCCCACAGCCCCAGAACGGGGGTGTCCCCAACACAGGGGTGTCCCCAGAACTGACCCCAGCCCCAGCCCAGCTGGTCCCCAGGGCTGTCCCCAACCCCAACATGGGGGTGTCCCCAGGGCTATCCCCAGGGCTGTCCCCAACCCCAGCACGGGGGTGTCCTCAAGGCTGCCCCCAACACAGGGCTGTCCCCAGGGCTGTCCCCAGCCCCACAGCCCCAGCATGGAGGTGTCCCCAGGGCTGTCCCCAGCCCCGCAGCCCCGCCGGTCCCGTGCCCGGTGCCCGCAGCCCCCGCCGCTCCCGCACCTTCTTGACGGAGAGGGAGATGTTCTCCAGGATGCGGTCCTTGACCTCGGCGGGCTCCATGGCCGGCCCCGCCGCCCGCCGGGCCCTGTGCCGGCCGGCCGAGCGCCGTGCGGCCCGCGGGGCCCGCTCCGTGCTGCCGGCC
>JAWWEW010000054.1:1729476-1770367 GCA_035583185.1 Anabacerthia variegaticeps
TGTGCCAGCCGCGCCCGCCCCGGCCGCGCCGCGCTCCGCCGGGAACTGAGGTCACGGCGAGGGAGGGACGGCGAGGGAGGGACCGAGGGATAGGGAGGGACAGGGAGGGAAAAGGAGGGAGAAGGAGGGAGGGAGAAGGAGGGAGAGGGAGAGGCGCTGCCGCCCCCGGGCCCGCCGCGGGACCGCCCGCCGGGGACAGCGGGTGGTGCGGCCCGGCCGAGCCCGGCGCGGACAAACCCGGCCCGACCTAGGGGGGCCGAGCCGAGCCGAGCCGAGCTGAGCCGAGCTGAGCTGAGCTAAACCCGCCCGACCTAGGGGGCCGAGCCGAGCCGAGCCGAGCTGAGCTGAGCTGAGCTGAGCTAAACCCGACCGGCCTAGGGGGCCGAGCCGAGCCGAGCTAAACCCGGCCCGGCCTAGGGAGGCCGAGCCGAGCTAAACCGGGGCCAGCCCGGCCCATTCTAGGGGAGCCGATCCGAGCCAAACCCGGCCCATTCTAGGAGGGCCGAGCCGAGCGGGGCCAAGCCCGGCCTAAGGAAGGCTAGGGCAGCCGAGCTAAACCCGACCCGGCTCAGCCCGGCCCGGCCCGGCCCAGCCCAGGGGTACCGAACCGAGCCCAGCCCTTGCCCGACCCCAAAAGCGGCCGCAGGGCCCCACAGAGCGGGGGCGGCCGTGAGGGGGGGACACCCCTGAGGGGAGACGGCACTGAGGGCTCTGTGAGGCACCGAGGGGACAGGGGGGACAGGGGAGATGGCAGTGAGGGGACAAAGGGGAGATGGCACCGGGGACAGTGAGGGGACACCAGGGGAGATGGCATTGGGAACAGTGAAGGGATACGAGGGGAGATGGCATTGGGGACAGTGAGGGGACACGAGGGGAGATGGCATTGGGGACAGTGAGGGGACACCAGGGGAGATGGCATTGGGGACAGTGAGGGGACAAAGGGGAGATGGCATTGGGGACAGTGAGGGGACACCAGGGGGGATGCCATTGGGGACAGTGAGGGGACACCAGAGGAGATGGCACTTGGGTCCCTCACAGCAAGGAGGGATGTGAGGGGGGTGAGGGGAGATGGTTTGGGGTCCCTCAGGGTCACCTGAGGGGACAGGAGGGACAATAGTGTTGTGTGGCTGCTGAGTGGACACAGTGGGTTTGGGGACACCAGATGAGGTGGCCACCAGCCACTCAGCCCTCCTAGCCAGGGCCCAGCCTGTGGATTTGGGGTGCTGGCCTCAAAGGAGAGGGAAATACTCAGTGGTGAGGGGAAAATGGGGGGTCCACATGGCACCCCACCCTCGTGGGCTTCAGCAGGGCTTCCTCCAGCCCCACTCCAGCAGTTTGAAATGGGGGATCTATCTCTTTGCAGGGCCTTTGTGCTGGGTGGCACCACGGATCCAAAAATGGGCCACTGAAGTGTTTCAGCCTCAAAAAAAAGGTCCTAAAACCCCCAAATACAAGCCCTGCTTGCCATCACAGGACAGAGCTAGGAATTGGTGCAAAGGCTTGATGGAGGCGTGTTAAAGAAATAAGAGATAAAATCAATAGTAAACCCTTCCTCGTGAGATTGAGATGTAGGGTTGTGACTTGGGGCTGGCTGAGCACCTGCACCACCCAACCCTGGAACTGAAAATGGAACTGAAAGTAAAAGCAATTAAAAAAAGAAAAGCCAGCAGCTCCCAGGAGCACATTCCCTGCCATTCCCACCCCTTCCTCCCTAAATAACCTGCTGGCAGGGAAGGACAGGGCTGAGCAAGGACTTGGATGGAGAAACCACACCAGGCCAAACCTGCTCTTTCCCTGCAGGAACAGCCCAGCCAGTTTAACAGCTTTGGAAACCATGGGAGAAACTCCCAGGGAAGGGAAGAGAGTGGGTTAAAGTGAGCTAAACCAGAAATCTCTTATTTTTCCAGCTCCCCACCAGCCTCTGGTTGTGTTAAGTGAGATCCCAAGGATCAGAGCTTGTCTTGGCACCCGGGGAGGAAGGTGACTCTCCTGCTGAGGTGGGGGGGGATTAGAGGGACAAGGACCCCCCTAAAACCCCTTCAGAACTACTCCATAGCAGTCCTGAGCATGAAACATTCAAGCCTGGTCCCCAGCAAGTCACTGAAGAGACTAAAGTCAGCTCCTTTTATAGCCCATCAGATCCCAGGCACTGTTTTATTCCTTCCTGGTGAATTTTAGGATTTCAAGCATAAAGTGTAAGGGAAACGAGCTGTACAGCACCAGCAGGTACGTGCATCCATTTGCATTCCTCCTTGCTCTGGAGGCACCAGGCGCAGCATCTACACCTGTATAATCCCATGGGGTTGGAATGAGATGGTCTTTAAGGTCCCTTCCAAGCCAGACCATTCTGGGATTTCAGGGTAGGACAGACTTCCTGGTTTGCTGCAGCTTCCCTGGATGCTTTGAATGCCCCGAGTATTTCACTCCAAGGAAAATAAGTTGGTTCTAATCCCTTAAAGCACCCACCACACAATTAGGGATTTACATGGAAAATTCCTTGCTCCCAGCATTTAGACAGATCCCATTCTCCTTAGACAAGCTTGGGAGGCTCCATCTCACTCCCACTAGGTGCTGGGCTGCTTCCCACCGTCTTCCCAAGAGGTTTTTCACTCTTTGCTCATTATTTGCAGGCTGAAGTTGGCATGGAGAACATGATCCACAAGGAGATGAGCCACTGGGCATTGTTACGGCTGGGAGTGAGGAAGGACAGAAGGGTATCACCTCCTGAGCAAGGTGTGTTACGTGCATGGTATAGATACTACCTAATGCAGTGCAGTCATAATGCTGCCAGTGACCCAGAGGGAAATTAAAGAGGCATAAGAAACATTTCAGGAGTAGCAGTATAGATCCCGACAGGAAAAAGCTTAGTATTAGGAAAAAAACACAGAAGAAACCATTGGTTTATAGGGATAAGGGAACACACCTCCCTTTCCTCAACCAGACACCAGTGGTTTCATTTTAAACCCCTTCCCGTTTCCATGTGTTAACAAAGGGACTGGGAAGCAGCCACTCCTTTGGCAGTGGGTGTTGTGAGGGATTTCAGTCACCAGCACTCACATCCTGGTGACTCAGTGCTTTATTGGCAATCATTGCAGCACCCTGTAATTAGCACGCATGGTTGTCAGAGGTAATTATGTCCCAGTGGAGAGGTTATGCTTCTGAGGGGGTCCTGCACCCCCAGGGAATGAGGCAGAGCAGGCAACCAGTGTAAGGTCAGTGAATCAAAAGCCAGGCTGGCCAGCAGGATTTCCCAAATCCCACTCTGGTGACAAACGTGCCCCAAAAGTGGTTCCCTTGGCAAAGCCACCCCAGGCACGTGCTCAGGCCATGGGACTGCAGGATTCCTGAGCCCTGGCTCCCTCGGGCTCCTTGTGCTGACCATTCCCTGACTGTTCCAGTGCATGATGCAACACCCACCTCTCTGTCCTGCTCTCAAGGCAGCCTCAGCACCCACGTGACTGCCCCAAAAACCCTCTGGTGTTATTTTTAAACCCCAGACCTGTGTGTGGAGTTTTTAGGAGACACCTCTATTCCTAAAGGCCCACAAAAAATAACCATGGAAAACACACCAGCTTGGAGTAGCTTTGCATTTATTGCACAGGCTCTGCCCCTCTCTTGGCTGTATAAAGGCTGCAGATTTCAGTGTCAATACCCAAATTCACAGATGTCCAGACTGCTTTGTGCTGGAAGGGACCTTAAAGATCTTCTCATTCCACCCCCTGCCGTGGGCAGGAACACCTTCCACTAGCCCAGGTTGCTCCAAGCCCCATCCAAACTCCCTGGACACTTCAGGGAGGGGGAGGCCAATTTACCCCCAATTTCAGCTTTCATTCCCAACTCTGGGACAATCCCAAACATGAACAAACCGTAATTGTGGTTAATTTTCACTTTTACATGTTACCAAAATAAAACCATCTTCATAAAGCAGAACAAACAAGGCCCAAGTGCTCAAAATATTTTTGAACCAGGGCATTTAGTCCATAAATCATCTCCCAGCAGAAAAAAATCACAGTGAACATTTTGGGCAATGTGTGATGGGGCTGTAGCAGCCCTAACATCAAACCTTCCTCTTTCTCACCCCAAGACCAGAATTCAAAATGTAGTTTTGCCTCCTAATTAATGATCTCACAACCCTAATGACTTCACTTGGCTCCAACAATGGCACCCCCAGAGCTCTGAACACAGGAGGAGGAAAACCCTCTTAATTAGTCACAGCAACTGACTCATAACCCCCTGTGTCTGAGTCTCATCTGGTACCAACACGGACAGCTTTTGATAGTGAGGACTTCAGACAGTCAAAACCTCAGTGTGGTCTCAAGGAAAAGTGCAAGTTTTTCCAGACCTGAAAAAGGAATGGCTGCTCCATGAGATAAATGCTGCACCTTATGGTCAGTGATGACTGTACCTCAAGTTTCAGAGGAGGAATATCCTCTGCTCCTCTCTTCTAAAACCTGCTCTACTACACCACACTAAGAGAATGGGGCTTCAGAAAAGTTAGTTCTAACTAAAACTGCCATGAGCTTTCCAGGGAGAAAAATGCCAATTTTTTTGAATGTCACAGGAAATTAGCTTCCAGCTCCAGGAGAATCAAACCATCTCCTAACCAGACTGGAAATGAGGTGTTTAGGTAGGAGACAAGGAGTGCCCTGTTCATTTTTCCAGCAGACAGGGCTGTGCCCAAGTGCCATGTTTTGTGTTCACTCTGATGCTCTTCCCCTTCCACGTGTCTGAAGGACCCAACAGCCCATCCCCAAAGAAGGGGAATACAGGAATTTCTCATGCCTGTTCTCAGGTCCTGCCAACTGGAATCATTTTACCCACAGATTCCTACTTATATTCAAAATTTACATTGAGAAAAATCCATTGGCTTCGGGAAAAAGGCAGAGAGGATTTGAGTGTGGAGCTGCTGACCTCAGAAATACAGACAGACCAACCAAGCAACATTATGATAAAGTGTTTATTCATTTTTTTTTTAAATATCAAATTTTTTTTTTTACACATCAATGTTGTTGATAAACAGTCCCCCAATATTAAAAAAAAAATCAAAAAAAGAATCAAGTGTGTATTACTTTGGGCAGAACCACATCCCACTGATGACACACCCACTCCTCCCTTCAGCCGCCTGCGAGGCCGCGGCGTGTTCAGCCCACAAGAGTCAATGACACAAATGCAACCAGCTTTAGGATTCCTGAGTATTGATTCCCTCAAGTTCCCTAAGTGAGTGTGTGAAACTCTGAAGCTAAAAAGCATCAAAGTGTGACCCAAACTGCTGCAGGTTTGGATCACAGACTAAGCCTCGTCTACACAGTGCGGGAAGAAATCTCTTGAACGCTTCAGAGGGGAATGATGTACACGAGACCGACCCCGTTTCCCAAGCTGACTTCCGAGAGAGGCAGGCAAAAATACATCTGGACTTCTCCTCTTTGAATTCCTATTAATGTTCTGGGGAGCTGTTTGGCAAGAAGTCCAAGTCTGGTGAAGAAACCTCTAGGATCTGCTCCTCCTTTTGTCAATGGCAAAGCGTCCTACAGAAAACTGAAGTCGAGCATTCAGCAAGTACACTTAAATATTGCTACTTTTGAGGAGAGGACATGGCAAGAGGGAGAGACAAAGACAGGAGGAGGGAACAGAGAAGGTACAAGGCTAACAGACCTGGAGACCAAGTGTCTACACAGAAGGTCAAACATATGCAGCAACGAGGCAGAGATTGTCAGGGTAACAGCACAGCTCAGCTCTGTCCAGCAGCAGGAAAACATGCCAGGGACCAACACCAGGAATAATCCCTCCTCTTGTCAGAGCCACCTGTGCCCAGAAACTTCCAGATGTTGGGATTTCACTAAACATCACCACTACACTCACCTCCGGCCTCGTGCAGAGAATCAAGAGGCCGAGCCAACTCCTTCCATGTCTTTAAGGAAAATAATGCAGCTCAGAAACCAACAGTGGCTCCAGAACACCCAGAAACAAGCTCCACAGACCCAACCAGGTCCCACAGGCACTGGCAGCTTTCTGAAGCAGCTTCTGAGCGTTGCTTTACTCCCTAGAGCTGGACTTTCATGGTGAAATCCCTTTGTGAGGTGACATTAGGACACTGGAGCAGTGATTAATGAGGAGGAGGAGGAGAAGACAGCGACGTGCCTGATTTTAGGCCACCATACTCAGCTCCTTGGAAACCTGAACAGCTTTTGGTGGTGCCCCAACAAGCCACAGTGCTCTGCCATCCCTCCTACCATAGAAATATTCCCACTCTGTGGGCCAGGTCAACACAGGGAGCAGCTCAGGGGTTGCTCGAGGCTGAGCAGAGGATGTGTGTGCACACAGCAGGGAGGACACACATTGAGACAAAGACAACTTTTGGACAGTGTTTGCTAAACACACATTCTATTACGTTTTATTTTAACCTTAAATACTCACCACTGCCCCAATTTTCTCCTAAATCTTGCTCCTAAAAATTATTCACTAATTTAGCAGCATGTAGCCATTCACTCAAAGCAAGGCTCGGAAATGAGGAGATTTAAATCACCAGGCTTGGACCTACTTGATAAAAGAGTTGTAGGAATATTTACCAGTTAGGGGTCAGGGTTTGTTTCTAGCAGTTTGGAGAGAATTACCCAGGGAATTCTAGCACTGTGGATAAATGCTTTGGCAGAAGGGCGGGTTTCCAAACTTGTATTTGACTATTAATATTGAGGAATAAAACAGCATTGAAGCAGATTGGCTGATGCTCTAAAGCTTTTATAGCATAAATTCTGTAAGCGCAGCCTAAGTCAGTGTGGCTGTGAAACCAGAGCCTGTCACCAGCCTGGTGCAGAGCAGCAGCACCTGGCCCAGCTGTGAGCAAGAGCTTCTAGAACAGAAAGGGTGAGCACAAGGGGCTAACACTGAGTAGCCTACACTGAGAGCCAACATTGAGTAGCCAACACTGAGTAGCCAACATCTGATGCTCCACGCAGCTGGCAGTAGATCCACCTGCAGACTAAGGGTGCAGGTTCAGCTCTCCTCCATCCAAGAGGGCCAACCTGCACGTGGTACCTGCACTCCCTTGCTCCCAGGACCACCTCACCCAGCCCCATGGCATAAATTGGGAGCAGATTCTGCCGTCCGAAGTCGCTCTGGATCTGAGAGCTGGGAGCCTCATTGTTAATTCTGATAGCAAACCAGATGGGAATGGGTCTGATAGATCCTAAGGCTCCTAGAGACCTGATGACACTGAACTCCTGTACCAGCCCAAGCACTGCCCTTCACAGAGGGGCTTTTGCTGATTTGAGGTGCTCACTGCAAGAATATTAAACCAAACTTTCAGCAGGGGTAACTCCACCACCCACCCAGTGAAGATGAGAAAGCTGCAGCTGACCTCAGCAGCTCATTTTGAGTCTCAAGTGAACCGAGACAACCAAGCACTGCTTCCCACACAGAGCAACACACATCACAAGCAGAGGGACACAAGCCAAACCTGTCTGGGAGCTCCAGGCCTGGCTGGGACTGCCCCAGCTCGTGGAAAAGCTCCATTTGACAGAGGAATGCCTTAAGACCCTTAAGATCTCCTGGCTGCCCAAGTGTTTGAGACAAATCTGACACCAGCGCTCCCCGACAGCAGAAACTCCTGTGAGGTGACAGATGAAACCAAATCTGTGTTGCCTTTAAATGCCACCTGCACGAAAACAGCCCAGCATACCTGTAGGAAACCTGCTAAAGCAACAGGGAACACGAAACACCAGGACACAGGCCCGAGACAACGACAACACCACATGGAAGCCACGAACAAAAACGTGCCTGGTGCTGCCAAGCCGTCGCTCCGAGCTTGGCTCAAAGCAGCAAGTTCAAGATGAACACCTGACACAAAGCCACTTCTGAGATTTGCAAGTGGGACTAAGTCAAAGTTCCTACTTAAAATTTGGTTTCAGCCACGCTTTCTTTGTCCTTCCCCAGCCCCCCCAGAGTTCTGGGGCTTTGCAGAGCATTATAAAGGAGTTCATTCTCCAAAAAAAAGCATCTGGAAAGGGCTTCCTACAGCACAGCCTTGGTGAGGCCTCACCACGCAGGGAGTCACCAGGGATGTCCCAGAAGGCCACGATGGTTGCAGCGCAGAAGCCACGTCAGTGCATTTGTTTCATGAACCCTATTGGGGAGCCCTCGCTCCCGAAGAGACATGAGATCAGCAGCCCCCAGCTGAGAGGCTGATCATCCCCAAACATCCAGACAAACCAGTGCAAAGCAGATTCTTCCAATCGCAGCCCCTCTCAGGGCACAGGGAATGCAGCCACTGAGATGAAGTTCATTCCTCCCCGGGCAGAGGGGGATTTGGAGCTGTAACACATGGTTGGTTTGTTAAACAAATTCATTGCTAAAGTTTTGCCTTAAAGTGGTTGAGCTTGTTCTTTTTGCATGGGGGAAATGAGATGTGGGCAAGGCTACAAAAAAAAAGTCAAATACTCCTTTTCCCTTCCCCCATCCCCTGCAGTTAATACCAACACATCTCCAAATAAGTTAAAACGTCTCTTTTAAGTTTTGGTAGCACCAAATTCTATCCCTTCCCTTCTTCTATCCCCATGTTGTAAACTGGAACACACTGGCCCGAGAGCATCACAGAACCACAGAATATTCTGAGCTGGAAGGGATCCACAAGGATCATCGAGTCCAACTCTAATCAGCATAAAAATGTTTGGCAAAAATAAGCATCAGCCTTCCCTGTGCACACACGAAAACACACGCTCCCAAAAAAACCCACACCCCTCGCTCCTCTGGCAAAGCCTCACATGCTCCTGGACATCTACACACCTTTAGTAGCTGCCAGGACAGTTTCTACAGCTGGATTTGGGGTTACAAAGAGCTACAGCAAATCCAGAGTCCGTGTGGACTCCATGTGCACCTCCCATCCCAAGGCCAATTCCCATCACAACCCGCTTTGCTCCAGACAGGGCAGAGAGCACAACAGCTTCTGCTCTTTACTTGTAGCACTGGAGCTTATTCTAAAACAGCACATTCAAATAAAACCAGAAATTTTAATCCAGTACGCAGAATTAAAAGCTATCCTGTCCACACAATGCTAGGATGTTTTCTTTCTTCTCAGAGGCCAAATCTAACGAGTGAAACAGAAGAGACAAGTTACTTTGGCTGCAAATCATTAAAAAAACCTGGCTCAACATTCTGCTCGTCCATTGTGGTGTGGAACTGAGATACATCCCGTAGAAGAAAAGGCCCCCCAGTCAGCTCCCTGTTACGTGGGAACGACGATACTCTTGGCCAGCAAAATGAGGAGAGCAAGATCTGCGTTTCCATCCGCTTGCTCCAGGGCCTCGAGAGCCTCCCGCGGGGTGAAACCAGCGCCGAGGATCCGCTCAACATCGGCCGCAGGGAAAGCAGGGGGAGCAGCCCCCCTGCTCAGTCTGGGGTGGGCAGCTGGGGGGTCCACTGGTGGCTCCTCACACCCACCCTCAGGAGCAGCTCTGCTGCTTCTCCCAGGGGCTCCCATGGACAGGCCCCGAGGATCCTGAGGTGCACCTTCACCCAAAGCAGGTGTGGAGGGAACGGCTGTGTTTTGCTCCAAAGTCAGACTAGTTGGACTCTGAGAACCTTCTGCCAAAGCCTCCCCCTGCTTCAGGCTCTGCTGCTGCCCAGGTGTGGCTGCAGAACTCTCCAGGACCACATGGCTCTTACCTGGACCCTTCTGCCCCTCTAAAGCCCCTTCCCCGAGCACAGGTTGCCCAGTGCTGCCGTGCTCTCTGCCAGGACCACACGGCTGGCTCCCCTCAGACCTCACCTCACGGCAGGAACAGCTCTGTTCCTGGCTGGCTGGATCTGAGCCTTTCCCCTCCCCTTCAGGGAGCCCCTTCTGCACTGCTGCTGGTTCTCTGAGAACCATTTCCAGCTGGGAGACTTCTTCGGAGGCGAGGATCTTACATTCACCTTTCCGACTGCTAACCAAGAGTCTGTGAAGCTCTTTCAAGGCTGATGCTAGAGGGAAACACGGCTCTTCTGAAGGTCTTCCTGGATCCGTGTCCAGCTGGTGGATGCTGGAGGGGGAAGAGGTGACTTCAGCCACCAAATCAGATGACTCTGCAGGGATTTCACAAGTGCTTTTAGACTGCGGGACATCCGCGGTGGGAAGTGGATTACTCGAGGAGGATGGAGACTTCAGCAACTCCACCTCCATGGAAAAGGTGTCTGAGTTCAGGTCAGATACACCTCTGTCCTCAGTCTGCTGCTTCTGCTGCCTTGCTGAGCTCTGCACTTCAGCTGCATCCACTTCCATGGAGGCTTCCATGTGCACACAGGAGGCTGACAGCTGGATAATGCCTCCTGCACAGGAAAGACCTGCTCTCTCCAGCCCACCTCTCGTTTCCAGGGGAGGACTTTCTGGCTGGTTGGCTTCTGCCACAACAGGTTTCTCAACCCCACCAACACGGCAAGGAGGTTCTGGGTCAGTTGTCTCAGTTTGCTCCTCCAGGTGTTCCTTTTCTGGCTCTTTGCACGTCTGATGGTCTAAGGGAGGCTCATGCTCTTGCTCCAAAGGCAGACAGACATCTTCATCCTGCCCGTGCTTGGCAGCAGCGTCAGCCAAACTGTCTTTTGTCACTTCCAGAGGATGTTCCTGACTGTGGTCTTGTCCTTTAGTGTTACATTCCTTTAAAATGTCAGTGATAAATGTCTTCTGTGAAAGGCAAGCTGGATTGGAGCAGGTTCCCTCCCCGGCCTGGGGAGAGGGGTCGTTGTTTGCCAAGGAAGAGCTATTGGGAAGATGCTCTAATACCAGAGGATGCTCTTTTTCCAGGGTTGTCTGGTGTTCAGGTGAAGAGTCAAAAGTCTTGACGGCTCTGGGATCAATGGGCTCTGCGAGGTTGGATTCGGATGAGCAAATTGAAGCAGGGGCAGAGACAGAACGATCAAGTAATTGATTTGTGGGATTACAGATCTTGGAATTTAGTCCTGAAGACTGGACTGGATTTTGAAACCCATCAGAAGCTGGTAATGAGGGCATTTCCAGTGAGGTAGTTTCTTTGTCACTATTCTCTGGAGAAGACAGAAGGAAAGGAGCAGTCAGGACACGGCAGAACCAGCATTTGCACCGTGGCAGCGCAAACCGAAACGGGCGGTGTAAATACCTGGTCTGTGGCCCACTCCAGCTGCAGTAAACACACACTACATGCATCAAGGCTTCCGACGTTCTGTTTGGATTAGGAAACAAACACACCAAACTCGTGTTAGCATTCAGAGCACACACCATGCACGGTCACAGCTCCCCTCCCAACTGTCCAGGGCGACAGTGCCGAGGCTGCGGGAGCTCCTGCCTTCCAGAAGGATTCTGCCTGGGAAATTCGGGACGTGAGTCAAGATAACTCTGCCAAAGAACAATTTAAAGGTGGTTCTGTACTGTCTCTGCTGCAGAGTGGTCTGTGGGTGATGCTACACCCAGCACAGGGTATGTGTCTGCTGGCCTGCTTCCCCTCTGGCTGGAGATACTCAGGAGATGCAGGGATTCAGGGATATGTGAATTGAGATGGCTACACAGTCCTTGGGTTGTGCTCCCAGCAGTGCCATGATAGGCAAGAGGAGGTGAGCAAACACCAGCCTGCTGCCAAAGGGCACAGATCCAAGGGGGAAAGAAATCCCCCAAAGGAGCTGCTGCTGAGGCTGGAAGGGCAAAGCAAAGGAGAAACAGCCAGGAGTCAAGGCCAGCTCGCTGCTTCCTTCTCCCCACAAGAGTGGATGAACTGCAGATCTCTACCAGTAGCACCGAACACTGGCTCTGGTTATCAGGAGAGATTAAACAAGTGACCTTATCTTGCTGACAGTCTAATCTCGCTGAGCTATCAGCACTCTCCTTAAATCACTCACATGACCTCTGCTGCCATCACAGCCCTGCTGCTCCCAGGTCACACGTCCACATTTTGTGCTGTGTGAGCTCCCTTTCCCTTCCCAACCTCAGTGGCCCTAAACACTGGTTTTCCTGAAGTCTTTCCCTTTTTACATGAGTGCTGGGGCACAGCTCACCTTGCCCACACCTACAGCCAGAATTCTCTTTAAATTCCACAACATGGAATCTGCCTTTCTCTCCTCAGCCTCACATTTCTTTCATTCTGTTAAACTGGTGCAGTATCAGTGGTATCACCCCTTAGACTGATACACTGCTCATCATTCCTAAGGGAAAAGAGCCTTGTGACACAGGGTATGGATGAGAACCAGAGGGATCCTTCCTGTTTCTACGTGGAAGGATCACATTCACACACTCTGCTCCCAAAGCAACCCTTTAGGGAGGAAGCAGAACTGTTGGATCTGATCAAACACCTCAGGGAGTTGCATTTAGACAGCAGCAGGAGCTGATTTTCTGCCAAGCACTGCTCTGTGTCATCCTCCTCCTGGGGCAGCCACAGGAGCTGAATCCCAGGCCCACTGGGGGTATCGATCCAGCTAATACCAGGAACAAACTCTGCCCACAAAGTGCAGCATCAGGGATAAATTCCTCTCCACCAGGAACAGCCCGAGTTGTGGTGGCAGCGACTTGGCCCGAGCCTGCCTGGATGGAAAGCTGGGTGTGGGGTGACCTGCCTGACTGCACTTCCTTTATTCCTCCTCACACAGCTCCAGGGTTGCTGCCAGGTTTGTAAATTCCCCACGATCAGTGAATTTCTCAGTGATGGGAAACTGGCACAAAAGAGCACCAAGCCCTGAGAAATAAATGAGGAGGATCCAGGTGCCAGTGAACCACACCAGGCCTCCAGCACCACCTCAACTGCCTTCTGAACCAGCAGCAGGTCAGCTGACAGAAAGCATGAGGCTCCCTTAAGTGGGCTTCAGGGATTAAATAAAGCTCAAGGATAATCCAGGTGCATTCAAAACAAGCACTTTAATAGCCTCCAGGTGCAGGCAGCCACTTGTGTTGTACCATCTCCTGGAAGGCAGCAAAAATTCCAGCTCTTAGGAAAGAACACACGTCTTGTGGGGAGCTGAGCTTCTCTGCTGCTTCATCACCTTCTCTTTCTCTCCTTCTTCCGTTTGCTGTTCTTGCCCTTCTTGGCTCTCTTGGTACCACCTAGCAGCAACTCAAGTTTTGGAAGAGAGAAAGAGGGAATTTGCTGATATTTTAGGATACAGCCAACAAATGCCTGTGGGCCAGAGGCTGGTCCTGTGTCAGGACTGTCACAGTCAGTCTGAACAAGACCCACCTCAGTGCTGTGCCTTGGTGTGCTACAAGCAGTAAGTGAACACACAACATGGATTGTTTATCCCCTTAAATCTTTTACATTCCTCTAGGGCTCAGCATCAGTGGAAAGTGGCCGAGTGCTGACTAGCACATGGTCCTTAGAACTGTAGGAGGTACATAAGCAGCTTGGATTTAAGTCAGTTCAGGCACTTTTCTTTTTAAAACACTCGACTAAAATGCTTTTATTGCAAAGACTCATAGTTTGGGCTGAGGTTGGCTTGTTATTTGACCCTTTCAGCAGAGAACTAAGCCCAGCCAATTATAATGTCTGCAAAGTCTCATCCAAAGTGGAGAGATATTCCAAAAACCAATGCAGGCTTCATCAGGCTCCAGGCTTTAACAGGAAAAGAACCAACATTTACACCTGCCAGCTTATGGGAAGAGACACAAGCCCAAGGTACTGAGTCTGACCTTTAGCAATGTCAAAACCTGACTGGAAGGTCAAACCTATGTTTGTGTTTCTCTCTAATGGCTGCAACTTGAGTAAACAAACATTCAAATTTGGCTGGAAAAGTCACACTTGTAAACTAAATCTTGCTGATTCATTAAAGGCAGATGTGAGGTTTTTATTTCTCTGAAGAACTTATATTCTTAGGATGAAAGAAAATGGGACAAAGGGAGCAATAAATGCAGTTCTGTCCTCCCCTTAACAGTATAAACTTCATTATTTGTGACTCACTCTTTGGGCTCTCAAGCAGCAACTGGGAAGTGTTAAAGAAAAATTTCAGTGCATTTCAACTAATTTTATATATATATATATATATATACATAATATAGTTAAATCTTGTTATTTCAATTTTAAATATAAGCATGCTACAGTCTTAAAAAATTAGCAATAAAAATGTTGAAATCAACTTTATCAGCTTAAATCTGATCCAGCAAAGAGTTCTGTATGTGTGTGGGAAGCAGAATTTACTGTGTGCTTCCAGAGGAGAAATGAGCAGGAAAACTTGAAGGTCTCTATAAAACACTTGGATACAAAATGTTATTTTTAAAAGTCTTGGAGAAGGCCTGAGGAACACACCCTGAGGTATTCACAGCTTCCCTGTAACAGCAGGGGAAAAATAATGAATTTTTCCTTTAGCCAAAAGCTGAATTAAGGGAGGAGCTGGACAGAAAATGTGAGTTTCAGACCATGTGGCTCATAGCTCAGCTTTCAGCTATTTTGGCCCAAAATAAAATTACTTCACTAAATTTTGCAGCCACAAAAATCCTCCACAGCTCAGTCACTGCATCTGTGCAGTGTAGGGATCCCAGGGGCACAGAGAACAGAACTACAGGAGGTGAGAGTTCCCTCTGCAGATCCCATTTAAGGCTGAGGATGCACAGTGGGATGTGAATTTGGCTTTTGAAATTTAGAGCAAGTGCAAGGAAACAATTCCCCCTCAGAGGGCACGAGCACCATTCCAGGGAAAAATGCTGCAATAGTGCTGTTTCTAAAAATTGCCATGACCTTTTGCCACTGCCACAGCTGCTGTTTTGCCATGGTGCAGCCATGACGAGCAGGATTCAGGAAGCCTCCCCAAAGCTGTGCCTACACAAGGTGCTCAAACAGCTGAGCCACGTCCCTGCCAGGCACTTCAATGTGACACCAGTGACCAGGTGCCACAGACAACCATCAGTGTCCACTCCTTAAGGGCCAGGAAACCAGAGCAGGTGGGAAGCTGCAGGCAAAGCACCAACTAAACAGCAAACCCTCCCAAGTGCCTTCATGCAGGTTTTGCTGTCCAGAAAGGAAGAGAGAAGTGCACTTGGAGCAAGAATAAAGCCCCTTCTCTCCGCTCCAGGAGCTGGAAGGGGAACTGGCTCACAGACATCCCCACACTCAGCAAAAGAACATGCAGGTTCCTCTCCCAGCTGGGCTCCTCCTGGTACCTGCTTCCTCCACGGACTTCTGTATTGCTTCAGCCAGCTCCTGGTCAGCGATGTCCTCGGGCCGCACGTCCTCCCGCCCGGCGCCGTACGCCAGCCGGGCACACTCGGGCAGCTCCCCCTCGGGCAGGAACGTGGTCTGCGAGCCCGTCGTGCCAATCACGAGAACGTTCTTCTTGAGATCAATGGAGCACTGTCAAAGAGCACGGACACGTCAGGACAGCCCCTGGGATCCCAGAGAAACGAGGTGAGACGACCCGATTCCAACGGGAACAGCTCCTGGCAGGTAACGCCAGGCCAGGAGCATCAGCTCTAAGCAAAGGGCCCTGTCTGACTTGATTTGTAATAAATCATTCAGTTACAAAGCTTTGAGCAACTCTGATCAGAGCAAAAAGCTTCAGGCAGCAGCCAGACACCCTGGAGCTGTCCATGAGGGATGGAGTGTATGTGCTTCCAGCATGGAAGATATTCCACCATCAAGTCTCCCCAGGAAAATCCTAATGAATTAATTCACAGGCGAGGCACTTATGTTGCACTTTGCACTTAACCTGGAACAGCCAGTAACTGTTTCAGAGGAGGTTTTGATACCTGATGCCTCTTAAGCATATCCAGTCCTAGGAGCATGTCCATGGGCTGCTCTTCCAGGATGGAGAAGGAGCATGCCAGGAAATCCCCTTCGATCTGCACCTGAGCTGAAACACAAGGGAGAGAAGTCACCTCTGCAGCCCAACAAATCTGCTGTCTGCTCTTCCACCTCCTGGGGAAGGTCTGGGCACGTCTGAAACCAGAGCTCTGACGTGCTGCTCTGGTCACAGAGGTCCAGTCCTGTGCAAGCCCTGGGGACTGCCAGGCCTGTCGTGGTCCCAGGTTCATTATTTCAAAAGCTGACGTGCTCAGAAGCCTCAAGTCCTGCTTTTCTGACCCTCCAAACTCAAGGGGCTGCAAATAGCTCATTAGAACATAAGTGTAAGCAGCAACAACAGTGAACAGAATTGATTTTTCAGTAATAAGGACAATTTTGTCCATCCAAAAAAGCTGCACAGGAGCACACAGAGGCTCCTCTTCCCAAAGGGACAGCACACACTGCACTGTGCTGGAGCCCTCCCTGAGCAGCTCCCCATTCCCAGCACTCCCACCCAAACAGGAAAGGTCATGGTGTTCCACATTCCCCTCGAGTTTTGGCCCCAGAGAGTGTGTTCCCTACACCTGCAGGAGCTGGGGACTCCCTCACCTCCAAGTGTCACATAAATTCCATTAAAATAAAGCATTAAACGAGACAGAAAAGAGAGATCTGTGCCCGAGACAAACAAACGCGGATGCACTTTGATTTTACTCTGCGGGAGTTCCAGCACCCAACCAGACACTCCTCACTGCCAAGACTGTGGGGAATGCAGTCAAACCCCCGCTGAAGCTGCCCCAAAAATGCCAGCACTTACCTAAGTGCACTCTGCCAATTATTTTCTGTGTCCCCACACCCTTAGCGATGCCAGCCCACCGCCGATCCACCAGCCTCATGATGTTGCACCTTTCAGCACAAGCTTGGCTCATGATGGTCATCTGGGCACCTGCCAGCAACAGAATTCCTGTTAATTCCCCATCACAAATTAAAATTCTCTCCTGGAAGAGCTCAAGGTCTGGCACTCAGCAGCTGCCCCAGGGCACACAGGCTTCCTGGGAATCCCACTGTGCTGACCCAGCTGCCCACACATGGGTCAGCACCGACTGTCACTGCAGAGGTGGAACAACCCCAAGAACTTCCCCTCTGGGGCTGTGGATGGAACCACCACAGGAAAGGGGTGTGAAATCCCCCTGACTGCAAAATGAGATAAGACACAGACAGACACGTGGCCGTGACCTTCCAGGAATGGGAGCCCCAGAAGCTCTCACAGGAGCCCTGACCTGGGGTGTTCACGTGCTGCTTCTCTCAACTCTTTGCTCTGCTGACCTTCAGCAACACTCAGGCTGTGCTCAGGGGTCCAACAAGGTGCTCCAGCATCCTGTCATGCAGTGCTTTACTATGGGATTTTTTGGGAAAACTACTGGAATTGTTTACTGTCACCCTCAGTGAGGGAGAGTGTGGAGAAAGAGATGAAAATGGGGCAACTCACCTGAGTCCACAAAGGCCTTCACAGGGTGTCCATTGACTTTGCAGTTGATGTAGAGCATCACCACCTGCCCGAAGCTCTCGGGCGCCTCTTCCATTGCTATCGTCATGTTCTCTTCAATGTTTTGTTGCCTGAATTTCATGGAGAGAGAAAAATTGGAATTTCCACCACCCAGGCCTTGTGACACCCCTCTGACTCACAGCCAGACCTGGAGCTCCCACCTGCTGCCACCCACCTTACACAGACACACCTTTAAACCACAGCTCAACACAGACCGTGGAGCTGAGGGAGCACTAGGAATGATCTCAGTGTATTCCAGAGACACCAAGTTGTTCCCCAGCAGCCACTGCTGCTTCCAGCCCCTGCCTAACTCACTCCTCAGCTCCTGGTGCCCTTGTGTTGGCCAGAGGGACCTGCCACCACAGCGTTCACATGGAGGATTCATGAGCAAAAAACCTGCGTGTTCATTAGTCATGCAGAGGGCACATGGAGATGTTGCCAGGAGCTCCATCCCTGGAATCCCACACAGCAGCTGAACATTAAAATCTTCCCGTTTCCCTGGTATCCTTCCTTTTCCAGGCACAGGGAGGGAGGGAGGGAGGTGAGCAAAACCACAGCGAGAACATCACCATGAGCACAAGCCCTTAGTGCAAATTCCGGCCGAGAGAAGAAATGCTCTTCAAGGAGCCCCTCACGACCTCCAGGATAATCTTGGAAATGATGGGTATCCACAGTGACTGCATGTGAAATAGCTTTATCTCCCAAAAAAGGGGAAAGGGCTCCAATTTTAATGCCATTTCATTTTTTGCTAGGTGGGGTGTGAAATGTGGGGACTGCTCAGGCCAAAGTGTTCCCAAACAGCCTCAAAGCCTTGGGCACATCCCCTTGCTCTGCCCCTCATCTGCAGCAGAAGGAAAGCATTCCTGTGCCTCCAAGCAACATTCCACTGTCTACAAATGTCTATTTTCTGCATTGCTGAGCATTTATCCAGCACCAACACCTTGTGAGAACGACTCTTATCACCACTTAGTTCTGGTTCTGAGCAAGGATGAGTCTGTACTAGACAGACACTTGGTTATTAGGGTGAGGGAGAATCACCAGCCATGTCCTGACTCAAAGGTTTATCACTCAGTTGAAGCCATCAAGCCTCAGTCCAAAGCAATTACATTAGGCAAGCAGCAAGAGGGGGGGAGCTGATGAGCAGAATGTGGTTCTGCAGAACATCACTCCAACAGCAGCAATGTTGGAGTCTGGAATTAGCCAGAGACACAGAACAATTAGCAGGATGTGAAACCAAACCTCAAAGGCAGCTGGGAGAAGTGATGCCACGTTACTGTGCTGAGCTCAGCTCAGAGACCAGCACTGGCCCAGCTCTGGGGTTCAGAACACAGCTGAGGCACCCCAAGCTCCACCTTGCAAGAGGAGATGTGCCTTCCAGAGGTGCTCCAGTGTCACACTGGCCCAGCTCAGGCAGCGCCAGGACATCACACACAGACAGAGGGGCTGTCACCTCATATCAGAGAGTCACAGAATGGTTTGGGTGGGAAGAGACCTTAAAGACCATCCAGTCCCACCCCCTGCCAGGGGCAGGGACACCTCCCACTAGCCCAGGTTGCTCCAAGCCCCATCCAACCTGGCCTTGGGCACCTCCAGGGATGGGGCAGCCACAGCTTCTCTGGGCACCCTGTGCCAGGGCCTGCCCACCCTGACAGGGAAGAATATTCTGTGCTCAGCTGGACACACTTAAAGGATGGGGTGCACCTACACATCCCAAATCCCAACCTTCCCACGTGTCCCAGAGCATCACCCTGCAGGCAAAGGTGTTTGATACAAGATTCTGCCTCCTCCAAGGACAAACCACCGTGGATGGAAGCACACAGCAGTGTTTTCCCCAGGAAAGATCCCCAAATCCTGCAAGGCACTTTGGTTTGCTACCTTATGTCTTCTTCTATCTTGGCCTGTGCCTCGAGATCAAAGGGGTCAGCAGAATAGAGTCGGATCCGCTCCTGCTCCCGCCGGGCTCGGTCCTGCTGTTGCTCCAGCAACACCCTGGTGAATTTCTCTGCGGGAACAAAGAGATACAGAAATGCTTTTTACTGGAAATTACTCTTGCAAATCAAATCCTGGCACAGCAAACGCTTCCTTTGATGAGGTCTGAGGGGCAGACTCGGCAGCACACAGGAAAAGGCTTCCTCTGAGGGCAGTGTGGATGGACCTCAAAGGACTGGGGGCAAGTTTGGGAACCTGCTGAGATGAAAAGCAACTGAACAGAGCTTGTTCTCCTTGTGTCCCTACCCAAACCCTGCCCAATCAACCTCAGCTTCCTGGCACAGACACTTTTACATGGAAAAAAATTGAAAAAATCACAACAGCTGACACCAATATTTCCTTTAAACCCAAGGAAACCAAAGCCAGAGATTATAATTCCTAAAGATGAATGCCTGCCACTGGAATCAGGGGGGCCTAGGCCAGACTCTAAATCGAAATGGACATTTGAAGATCACAGCTTTTAGATCCTCACTTTCTGGATGGGCTTTGGCTATTTTTCACCACTTGGATGGGATCACACACATCCCCAAAAGGACCTGGCAGTCCATGAAGGTCTGTACACACGGAGGGTGCTGGGTTTGCTCCCAGGGATGCAGGTCCCAGGAGGCAGCTCTGGCTCAAGGGCTGTTATGTGCTCAGGGAAGCCTTGGGTGCCTTTTGCTGTTTGGATTTTTGAAATTAGGCTTCTGTACAGCAGGTGCCTCCTGCAGCACAGCCACAGGGCACAGATCCATGTGGATATTTGGGAATCAGAGCCGAGCTGAACTGGACCTGTGCCCAAACACCAAGAGGAGCAGCTGTACAGCAGCACAAGGGCAGAACCAGACCAAACCACTTCCTCCTGAGAGCCCAGTGCAGCCATTTGGGACTAAAAATGGACATCTGAGTCCAAGTTTGGTGTGCACAGACCAGGCAGAGCAGCAGAGGAGCCACTTCTGGGTGTCCTGGGCTTAACCTCTGGTTTCCTGTGCATCACTTCAAGGTGATGGGAAAAACTCCCAGCAAGAAGTGTGAAGAAGTCCGAGAATACAAAGAACGTGGTTTTATCTCTGGATATGAACTGAAGATAGAATTAAAAATGAAATAGGCTGACAATACCCAAGGAAATTTCTGTCTTCCTCTGAGAGGAAGAAATCACTTGGACATAACTTTGAAAGTGGGAAAAAGTCTCCTGCTAAGAGCTCCTTCTCTTCACTCACTTCTCCAAGCTCAACAGGATGTATTTCCCAACTAAACATCCTGCAGAGGTTTAGAAGCACATCTGGATGCCCAAAACTCTGCTCTTTTCATACCAAAAGGACACAGAATTCAAAGATTTCCCTGCAGGAAGTACAAGAGACCAACATCAGCTCACCTGCAGAGGAAGTGAAGGACACGGTCCAAGGCTTCACCTGTGCCCAAAACACATGGACACTTCCAAGAGTAACAGAAACTTTAATATTTGTGACTGTTGCTATAGAAAAAGCTCCCAACAGACACTATTTGTGTGTTCCTTTCCCTCTCCCTTTCTGAGGTTCACTTCACAGCAGCAATACCTACGGACAGGGCTGGGTTTGGAGCGTGCTGCTCCCTGCTGAGTCCCAGCAGGCTCTGGGATGCAGCAAACACAGCACCTTTACTGGAAAATGTGCATTTGGGAGAGTCTTGCTGTGAAAATCAGGAGCTGAGTCACTCGTGTTCACAGGCATGACTTATCTGTGCATCTGGTGTTTCTGGGCAGGGGACAGAGGATATTAAAGAAGCCAAGCAGGGAAATACACCCAGAAAGAGAGGAACTCTGCCCTCAGTGCTGCCGAGTGGCAACTTTTCCCCACACCCTCCATGAGGCACCCCAGCTCGTCAAACACCCTTGGGTCAGAGCCCAAACAGCCCCCAGCCCCACTCACCGAGGTCCCCGCTCAGCAAGGCCTCGGCCAAGGGTGGGTTGCGCTCCTTGAGCAGGGACAGCTCGTGGGGGTTGGCCAGCAGCATCTCCCGCAGCAGCGCCGGGTTGTCCAGGCCCTGTGGGAACGCCGGAGCATCCGGAGGCGACGGGCGAGGCCGCTGTGCCGGCGGCTGCTGCTGCTGCGAGGACGTCCCGGGCACGGCGATGCTGCTGAAGTCTATCCTGGGCAGACCTGGAGGCAGGAACACCACAGGGGTCGGTGCTTTGTGGTTACAGCTCGGCTGGGAAGCCCCGGGGAGGATGAGCTGCCCTCAAAGCTGCATTAGGGCGGGTTGTGGGAGCCGCAGTTTGTGTCGGAAGCGCAGCCACAGCCCCGGGTTACTGGGTTAGGGACGACGCTGCATTTATGTAACTGGGCTCGTCTGTCTGCCCCGCCTGTAATCCCCTGAAATGCACTTGCTGACTAGTTATTCCCAGCTTCCCAAATGTGAATCCCTCACGGAGACACCACAGGGCTAAACCCAGTGGCTCGCAGGCACCTCGGAGCCTCTTGGGTTAAAAGAAAGCAGGGGAAAAAAAAAGGTAGTACCATTCCTGCAGACCTGCATTGCAGGTACCCATCCTCCAGCTGAGGCAGGACCAGGACCTCAGCAATGCTCCCACGCCCTTCTCAGCCTGTGGCACCTTTTCCAGGGATATTTTATGACTGGGATTTGCTTGGAATGGCTGTGGAAGGCAGGACAGAGGTGCAGGGCTCCGCTCAGGTGTTCCCAGAGGAGCTTTTCAGGTGTAGACACAATCGTGCCACTGGGTTTGCTAAGATGTGGTTCCTCAGGGAATTTTCCATAGGAGAGGTTCAGGACACATCCATAGGGGCTGTTCCTGACACGGCTGTGCCATCATGCCCAACAGGAAGGGAACCAGTGGTCATAGGAAAACTCAACCACCTTTACCAAACCTGTTCTGAACCCTCCTCGCTGCCTCTGTATTTCCCCAAAACAACAGGAACACAGCACTGGCTTCCTCAGAACCAACCAAACGTTACATCAGAACCCCTTTAGCTAATTGAAAACCCCCTCTGCCCCATCCCAGTCACCTTCCCTGCCTCACCCATTGGGGTGTCAGAGGCTGACAGGAGCTGGGGTCAGATAAACCCCGAGGAAGCTCTGCATGCCCGGAGCAGCAGCTGGCCCAGAGCCCCCCTCACCTGGGAAGCGGATGGAGGGCCGGGGCTCCACCGTCTCCTTCTGGCGCAGGATCACCACGTCCCCGTCCTTCAGCCCATAGGAGGCCAAGGACCTGTTGTTGTCGGTCAGCGGCCGCTCCGCATAAACGATCTGGGGGAGCCACCAGCACCAGGGAGCAGAGGGCAATGGGAAAAAACATGCAAGATGTCATTTTTTTGGAGGGGAAAAAAGCGTTCCAGTAAATCCTCCAGACCCATGTCAAGCTCCAGGAGGGAAGGTGTGATGTTCTCACAGACCTGAGTCTCAACACGTGCGTGGTTGGACAACACAGGGTTGGACTTGCTGAGGCCCAGCAGTGGTTTTCCAACACCCAGCACCTCAGAGAAGGGCTGGCCTGTGCTGACTGGAGGCCAAGACCATTAAAGGGAAGCAAGCCTTGACCAGGACTGTCTGCCCACATTTCCAAACTCCAACCTCTATGGTTACACAAGTCAGGGATGTTCCTGCAGCGTGACCTGCCCCCAGGGCAGCACCCACAGACATTCCAGCAGCACCAATGCAGGTATATCCATGGATGATCCAGCCCAACATCTATGATCTCTGCCTTCCCACAGCACAGCTCCCCAGAATAACCAGTTCTACAGGGACCTCAATCATTAGCTCACTGCTTCCCAGTTTACCCCAGTGATGTAACTACCCAGACCTGGGGCACCCAAAGGCACTGCTCCCAAGACTGCCATAAATCCATGGTGGGAATGAACTTCTTGTGACTTACAACACAGTCACATCCATTTCTATTCTGATAACCTGACTTAATGAGGGGTCCACAGGTTAAACATAAAAACACTGGGATAAAGGCCAATAATCCCCACTGCAACATTTCCATTAGCACTGGACCTGTAATACCCACAGACGCCCTGAATCACAGCAAAGCAGGAGAAGAAAAATAAACAAATATTCCCAGAAATGGTACCTGCCAAGGCAGAGGTTTCTGTGCCTTCTCCAGAGCACAGCGAGACCAGGTGGATGGGTCTGGCCACCTCCAGCCCCTGGCAGGAGCCCAGAGCAAGGAGGGCCTGAGAACTCAGCCTAAACCCCTCGGGAACATGATCAGATCACGCTTCCCACCTTGTTTAGCCAAACTGCTTCTCTTTGGGGCTGGAAAAGGCCAGTTCAGCAAGAACAGGTTTGCCACAGGTTGGAACTGGCCGAGCCGCATGGGAGAAGCTTTCTCAGTCCTGGCGTGGCCAAAGCTCTGATGTTATCACAGGGAGCAGACCCAACATGCTCCCAAAAACCCAACCGCTACGTGTCTTAAGGTCTAGACATCGATTGCTTCACCCCAGCAGCTCCCACATCTTACACAGACTTTCACTAGACCATTCTAACAGCAGAGACCCATCGTCAGCAGCAGTGCCACAGCAAGATAAGCAGGAGGAACACCAAAACCCAGCACCCAGGATGGCAGCCAGAGGGAAACACACACGAGCGTTCCCTGCCCTCTCACTGACACCCCCCTGCAGGTACTGCCTGGCCTGGGTCCCTGAGAGCCCCCCAGGGTGGGGGGCAGTGACACTGAGGTGCTCGGTCTTTCCCCTACCCCACAGCACCGGGATAACCAAGGTCAGCCCGTGCTGGCAGAGCCCGGCACAGCCTCTCACGTTACCGGCCGGGGTCGGCGCTGCCGCAGCGACAGCGAGCGTGTCGTAAATCCCAGCTGCACACCCAAATCTGGACTGGCAGATTCCCTGCACAGACACTCCGGGAGAGACCAGTTAATCAGTTTAAGTGAGGCTTTACCTCTGTCATCTCGCCGGGGTTGGATTTATGAGCGCTCGGCCTCACATCCCAGACAATGAATTAAGCGCCCGGCACTCGTGGTACATCCATTACAGCCCGGATTAATCCACTCCTGACCCATTCTGCTCCAAGCCTAAATCAGATTGGATTTTGCTGCCTTTTGATGATCTGCTTTGTGGCAGTTTTGCAGGATGGCAGGCTCTGGACCTGGGCTCTTCTGGAGGAGACTGGGCGGGGATGCAGGCACTGCTGGATTCACTGTGCATGATCCCACAAGATAGAACCATCTCATGGGGCAGGGAACCGCAGTCAGGAGTGCTGGATACCACCAGCAGCCAGCAACCAAACCAAACCCAAAGCCCATAAACGTTCCTGAGCATGGCAAATGACTGGAGATGGAGGGCACGGAGAGAAAGACAAATGAAGGGAATGAGGTGCTGCCAGAAGAGCACAGCTCTGCCAAGAGCCTCTCTGCCCCTTCTCCTGAAAAGCCACGGCCTGGGTGTGTGGAGGAGACCACAGGGAGCCCAATTACTTCCTCTCTGCTCACCCAGCTCCTCTTATCACCAGAGCCACTCGGCGCTGCCTCTGTTTATCTCACACCGACCTGCGACCCCTCACAGCTCCACCCCGCAGGGCAGCACCCGGAATGAACCTCCCAAACCAGCCCAGAACAAGGCTGGGATTAACTCTCCTCCACACACAGTAATGGTTCACTCTCCCTTGCACGACCCTCACAATGGAATTCATCCTCTCTTGTGCCAACACATCTTCAACGCAACACACGCCTTGGTTGTGGAAAAGGGGCAGAAAACAGCCAAGTTTGGTAGATGTGAAACTGCCTGTTTGTGGTTTGAGAATGGAAAATCCTTCCACACAACGAGTTGCATCACTGATGACTTGTACTTTCATAACTGTTGCACAGAATCCAAGAATCCCTGAGGCTGGAAAAGCCCTCCCAGCCCAGGGAGCCCGCCCTGTGCCCAATGCCCACCTTGTCCCCCAGCCCAGAGCTCTCAGTGCCACGGCCAGTCCTGCCTTGGGCACCTCCAGGGATGGGCACTCCAACCCTCCCTGGGCAGCCCCTGCCAAGGCCTGACCACCCTTTCCAGGCAGAAATTCCTCCTGCTGTCCAACCCGTTCTCTCCACTAAAGATCCTTAAAGCACCTCACAAACACGGGCACGAAGGGAAGAGGAAGGAGCAGTGAGTAAGTGCCTGGAAAGCACGGCACGACGCAGCGCAGGATGATGCACGAGTGGCAGATGGAGGAGCAGAAGGAAGGCAGAGGTGGCTACAAAAGCGCAGCGCTGCTCCCGTCACCTGGGGCTGGCAGCACCCAAACCCTGCACGGGTCAGCTGGGGGGGAGAAACTCCCACCAGGGAACTCCCGGCAAAAAACAAGCGGAGGAGTGACCCGTTGTTATCTTAAACCAGAGCTGCAGGTCACTGAGACACCGGGGACAGGGAGGATTTGTGCTCCAGGTCATGCCTGGAGATGTCAAACCACTGCAGACTCCCACGTGTAGGGGCTGTCCCCAAATCCAGGAGCTCACTGGGAGCTGTGCCACGGACACGGGGGTTGCTGGAGCACAGAACCTGTACGTGAGGTGAGTTCTCTCCTTCCACCACTGGCCCAAAATCCAGAGTTTTTTCTCTGAAGGAAAATTCACCTCACCTGGATTTTCTATGCCTGCTCTGAAACCACTTCCCCCTCAACACCAACCTCCCATCCCAAAATTCCCCCTGCTCTGAGACCGCTTTCCCCTCAACACCAACCTCCCATCCCAAAAAACAGGGTTTGCCCAAGCAGAGGGAAAGCCAAACACCACTGGGAACCTGCTGGGCGAGGGCAACTCCAGCTCCAGGGCTGCCCCTGCAGGAGCCCTTCCAGCGCTGACTAATCCTGGCTTGGCTGGAAAAGCACTTCGTTAATGGGGACTGGGAAAAGGCTCGGGGAGCAAAAGCCACCACCAGTAAACTCCATAAACTCTGCCAGGCAGGGCCAGCTCAGAGAAAAGGAGCCGACACCGCCCTGCCCGGGAAAAACCGGCAGGAATGGCCAAAAAAGTGGGACTGAACCCAAAGCACGAGCAGAGCCCCGAGGGACAGACAGATGGCCCGGAGCCGCCCCCACCCTCCCGCGTGTTTTGGCAACGAGGGAGCCCCGAATCTGGGCTGGGAGGGGATGTTTGCTGGGAAACCCGCACGGGTGTGCCCGTCTGGCCCCACACCTGGGTGGAAAAAAGGCAGGAAAAGCCTCAGTGTGCCCTTGCCGCCCCAGACCAGGCAGGGGTTTGATGGGATAAACAAACCCCTTCCCAAACACTTCAGGGCTTTCAGGATCCCAGGGCCCACCACCCTCCCTCCGTCCCCTCTCTCCGACTCCCGTTTAAACAAAAAATTCCTACGAAACCTCAATAAAAACAACAAACCCTCGTTATTTTCCCCCCTCTCAGCGGGACCAGACCCAGCCTTTTCCGGAGGGACCACGGCCCGGGCACTCGGAGCCCTTTCCCGAGAGGGAACAGGAAGATTCTGAGCGAAAAGCGACGAGTTTGTCCCCAAACCCGACCCCGACCCTCCCCAACAGCCCCCAAACAACCCCCAAACTCCGGATCAGGCTCCGGGGACCCCAAATCCTGTGAGAACAGGGGGGCACATCCAGGAGACCTCAAATATTGTGAGAACAGGGAGGAACAGCCCAGAGGACCCCAAATCCTGTGAGAACAGGGGGGCACAGCCCAGGTATCCCAAATCCTGTGAGAACAGGGGGGCACAGCCCAGGTATCCCAAATCCTGCGAGAACAGGGGGGCACAGCCCAGGTATCCCAAATCCTGTGAGAACAGGGACAAACAGAGCCGCTCCCACCCCGGGTACCCCAAATCCTGTAAGAACAGGGGGGCACAGCCCAAGGACCCCAAATCCTGTGCGAACAGGGAGGAACAGCCCAGGGGATCCCAAATCGAGTGAGAACAGGGGGGCACAGCCAGGGTACGCCAAATCCCGGGAGAACAGTCAGCCCCCACCCCGGGCACCCCAAATCCTGTGAGAAGAGGGACAAACAGAGCCGGTCTCCTCCAGGTACCCCAAATCGAGTGAGAACAGCGGCTCCCCCCACCCGGGTATCCCAAATCCTGTAAGAACACGGGGGGAACAGCCAGGGGACCCCAAATCGTGTAAGAACAGGGACAAACAGAGCCGGTACCCCCCAAGGTACCCCAAATCCTGTGAGAACAGCGAGGAACAACTCAGGGACCCCAAATCCTGTGAGAACAGCCGCTCCCCCCACCCGGGTACCCCAAATCCTGTGAGAACAGGGGGGGAACAGCCAGGGGACCCCAAATCGTGTAAGAACAGGGACAAACAGAGCCGGCCTCCCCCCGGGTACCCCAAATCCTGTAAGAACAGGGGCAAACAGAGCCGGTCCCACCCAGGGTCCCCCAAATCCTGTCAGAACAGCCCCCCCCAGGGTCCCCCAGCCCCGGGGGCACCGCCCGGGCCCTGGCCGGGGGCGGCGCTGGGCGCGGCGGGGGCAGGCCCTGACCTGGCTCTCGGCGGCGGGGATGCCGGACTCGAGCTCGCAGAGCGCGCGGAAGTTCTGGAGCTCGAAGTCGGCGTCCACCTGGAGGCTGAAGGTGATCTCGGAGCGGTCGCGGCGCAGGCAGAACACGGTGAGCAGCATGGCCGCCCCCGCTCGGCCCGCGCCGCCGTCAAGCGCCGCCGTCGCAAAGCGCCCGCCCCGCCCGCACGTCAATCACCGCGGCACGGCCAATCAGGGCGCGCCGGGAGCGCCGAGGCACCGCCCACCGCGCGCGGGGGGGGAGGGCGGTGGGGGGGAGCGAGCTGCGCGTGCGCCGCGCCCAGAGTCAGGAGGAGCAGGCAGCCAATGGGAGGGCGCGGGCGGCGGGAGCGCGGCCAATGGCGGGCGGGCGGCGTTTAAAGGGGTATTTAAGGCGCGGCCGTTGGAATTCGAACAGACGCGGCGGCGGCAGCGGGAGCGGTGAGGGCGTGTGTGGTGTGTGTGGGTTGGGGAGGCCTGCCTGCCGCAGGGGCTCTGCGGCTGCTCCTGGTGGTCCCTGCTCACTCAAGCGTCCCTGTGGTTCATTTGGGGGGGTTCTTGCCCAGTTGGGGGTACCTGTGGTTCATTTGGGGGTCCCACCCCTCAAAAGGATCCCTGTGGTTCATTCGGTGGGGGTCCTTTTTGTTCTTTTGGGGATCCCTGCCTTCAGAGGGGTCCCTGTGGCTCATTTTGGGGGTCCCTACCCTCAAAAGGATCCCTGTGGCTCATTTGGGGGTCCCTGCCCTCCCAGGGCTTCCCGTGGTTCTGGGGCGATCCCCGGCCGGCGCTCGGTGTGGGTGTGAGGGGTGTTTGTGAGACCCCTGACCCCCGTGTCCCCCAGGCCCAGCCGTGTGTCCCCCCACGCCGGGCACTATGGACAGGAGCTCCAAAGAGAACTACGCCGCCTACCCCGGCCGCGCCGCCAAGGTAAGGGGCTGAAATGTGCATTGTAGGGTCGCTCTCCTGAGCAGTTTGCTATTCTGGATCGCTGGTTTTGATGTCTGAACTCTGGGAGTTTGCCGTTCAGATGCAGAGGCCTGTGGGGCTGCCTGGTTGGTCTGGGACTGGCTGTTTTTACTTTAGTTTTTAGCAGGCTATTGGGGGGGGTGTATTTCTCCCAATACCCAGGAACTACAGGTTTCAAACTCCATAGTAGCTTTCTCTTGGAGAGAACAGTGCTTAGGGCTTACTTTTCTTATTATTGTTAATATTAGCATGTCTTACTGGGAAATGTTCATGTGTTAAGTACTTTAAGATCCTTTAAAGAGGGAGCAAGTGTGTATAATCAACTTGTTCCAGAAAGTTTCCAAAAGCAAGCACCGTGTCAATGTTGCTGTTGATACACATGCTCAAAATCACCCCCAAACACATGTATTTTGTATTTAGAAACACAAGCACTTTCTCAGTTTCCTAATAGCCCTGGTAAGGTTTTGAACCAGCATAAACAGAGCTTTCTTTAATCAATTTCTTGATACTTTTGGCTGATGTTCAGATGTGTGTAGAAAAGGTCTGCTCTAAACTGTTCTCCAATTAATGTGCATTCTTTCCTTTTTGAAGGTTGCTAATCCCATTGGGGATGGCCCCAAGCGTGTCCCTGTGTCTCAGCATCCTGCCCAGGGCCGGTTACTGACCAATGGAGCTCAAGCACAACGTGTCCTGTGTCCTGCAAACTTTGCCCAACGAGTTCCTGTGCAATCCCAAAAAGCTGCACTGTCCAACCAAAAACTGTCCCATCACCCGCCAGCGCAGCAGCTCCGACCCAAATTGCCTGTCCAGGCGACCGTGAGGCCTCAGGTTCCAAACAAGAACAGTGAGAAAGCCCAACAGGCTCCGGGACCTGGTAATGCTGAGGATGATGTGTTTGTGTTCACACAGCTGGGACACTTGGGATACTCCTGTGGAGCACAGTGTAGTGCAGGAAATCTAAAGCTGCTGCTGACCTGGGAACAGCTCTGTAGGGAAGTTCTTGGTTGTGCCCCAAAACAGAAGAGCATCACATGCTTCACCGTAGATGTTACTGCACTATCATTGTCATCTTACCTCTAAATTTGCTATTTAGAGTCAATATGTGTGTTAAAAACTTCCAGGTGCTCACCAGCCAGCTGTGAGTTAATGTGATTGGCACTCAGCTATCACAGGTTTTCCAGGATTCATGTTAATATTTTATACACAAGCATACTCTCTTTGGGGGGAGAAGTTTTTGTGGAGGGATTCTTTTTTTTAAGAGAGCTTTTAAAATTGCATTTTGCTAGTATTTTGTCTTTCCCAGCAGTCAGCTATGCTAGGTTGCTTGAAGTGTCATAGAATGTATTCTGAGAACTTCTTCAGATGTTGCAGAGAGGTTAGATTTGCTCCTGTGTGAATGTTTGTAGGTCTGGTTCATAAATTTTATTTACTTCTCTGTCCACAGCAAAAAATCCTGAAGCAGAAAGCACCTCTAAACAGAAAAGTGAAGAGACTGCCAAAAAGAAAAATGAAGAAGCCAAAAAGAAGAATGAAGAGACTAAAAAGTAGGTTTTATGCCTAAATTCTAGATAACTGAGGCCTGCTTGTTTTTAACTTCTAGGACTTCATGCTGCATCTGAATTTTAGCTAAGCTGAAGGCTACTTGAACCCCTTGGCTGTGGAGACTGGTGACTTCTACACTTTGCAGGGACAACACATGAAACATTAGGAAAGCTTCCTTTGACCTGATAATTCTCAGGAACAAGGACTTGCTGTAATCTAAAGAAAGCTTTGGACTAAAAGCATAATAGCTCTTCCCATGAGAGAACAGATAGCTGCTGCTCCAATGCTGAGATGTACTCTTGAAAACAAAGCCCCCTTCATCTGGGCAAGAGGCTGGAGTGTAGCTCAGGATGAAGCTGGATTTGTTTGTGACTACCTTAAATAGCTCTGACATGCACTGGTGGTGTGTTAAGTGTATCCAAAGGAGCCCAGCTTGGTACAGACAGTTTTGGTTTCTGTAGTAGTGTGGTGTTAGTTTGCACTTATTATCAAGGTTAGTTTGTATAAACTTTAGGAAGGAAGAAAATAGCTTTCAGAACTTCATTTTGGAAAGTCTCAGTGCATATTTTATTCTCTTGGTCCTGTCTTCAAGACTAAAGTCACTAAGCATCTATTGAACAGAAGCATTGAAGACTCTACATTTAGGAGGCAAAGCCCAAAAAAGTATCTAGCTTTTAACTTTCTCTTTCCTCTTGCAGAAGGCAATGGTCTCTCGATGATTTTGAAATTGGTCGTCCTCTGGGGAAAGGAAAATTTGGGAACGTGTACCTGGCCCGTGAAAAACAGAGTAAATTCATTCTTGCACTGAAAGTGCTCTTTAAAACACAACTTGAGGAAGCTGGTGTGGAACATCAACTACGAAGAGAAGTTGAGATACAGTCCCATCTTAGGTAAAGTTTAGTGACTCATTACTTTGTTTGCAGTGAAATAAACAAAGCAACTTTGATTTATGGTAAGGTTTCTTCATGATCAGATTTCTTCTTTCTTTAAAGCTAAGTTTTTCATTAAACACATGACACTCTGGTATTCCTAGTCAGGAATCTTCTGCACCACAACTTACCTTTGTTCTGCCTTGCCATGAAGTGACCTGGTAACAAGTCTTCCTGTTATAAAAATCCCTTTGTCTGCTGCTTGGATTTATGTGGCTGAAATTTATTAAGAGCCTGAGCTTGTTTCTAGCATTCTGCTTCTTGGGAAATAAGAACAAATAGAGTTTTCACAGAAAGTGTTTAAGCTTAAATTTCCAAACCAATAGGAATTGGCACCCTCAATGGTAATTATTTCCAGCTGCTGTAGAAAAGTATGTTCAGAAGATATTAAATAGCCAAACTCTTGGCTGGCTGCTTCCTGGTGGGTGGGACTCTAAGCTACTGCTTTGGAGAACACCATGGATCTGCTTTGAAACTCTTCTTGTTATGTTATGAGCTGAAGGAACACATGAGTTGGAGTTCGCATGCTGATCTTGAAAGGGGTGAGGCAGGAAAGGGAAATTAAAGGTTTTGGATGAATACCTTGCTCTGAATAACATTTAAACCTCTTTGCAGGCACCCCAACATCCTCAGGTTATATGGCTACTTCCATGATGTCACCAGAGTCTACCTGATTCTAGAGTATGCACCTCGTGGAGAAGTCTTCAAAGAACTCCAGAAGCTCAGCAAGTTTGATGAGCAAAGAACTGCTACTGTAGGTTGTTCCAGCTTCTTATGCAGTACCTTTTGTAGCTGGGATATCTGCAGGATAAAGCCAGCTCTTCACATGAAGCTCTGTGTTCTGGGTGACACTGAGATTCCTTGGATGCTTGTTTTGGGCTTGTAAGAGGGAAGAAGTTGGGAACACAGTTACATTAGTGCTGTGCAATAATGTGCATTCAGAATTGCTTAATATTGCAAGTGCTTGGTCACTGCAGGCACAGCTTGTATTGCCAGGCTGCAAGGGTTTAAGGAATAATTGCTTTAACTTAAAACTGTGATTTTGCCTAGAAAAGGCTGTACTGCAGCCAGATAAAGTCAGATGACAATATCTTTAATCAAGGTTGTTCTCTGTAAACACAGTACATCACAGAACTGGCAGATGCCCTCTCGTACTGCCATTCCAAGAGTGTGATTCACCGAGACATCAAGCCAGAAAACTTGCTGCTTGGTTCAAATGGAGAGTTAAAAATTGCTGACTTTGGATGGTCTGTGCATGCTCCATCTTCCAGGTGAGAATTCAGTACCTGCCTTATGCAGTGAAAACAGTTCTTGTGTCTCACTGTTGTGGAATGGAGGTACATGTGAACTTCTTAAAATACTGGGGAAAAGATGCTGCTCCAACAAAGCTCTTAGAGTCAATTGGTGTAGCAGAGGAGTAGTGTTACCCTGTTTTTTCAACCTAGAGTTCAAACTTTGCTGAACCTGAAAAAGATGTGTTGCTGTAGGGTTATGGTGGTCCCTGAGATGACAGAACAACACTGGTAATATGGTTATTTCCTTACTGAGTGTGAAATTGCACCTGACAAAGGAGGACTATATTTGTTCTAGCAAGTGGGGTGAAGAAAGGAGAAAGAGAACTGACTGCAGGGACTGAGATCACAGTAGAAAATGTACTGCTGGCAATTCTTTGCCAGATAATCTGGTGGTGCTGAGTCCATTCAGGTGGACTGTACTGAGGTACTGATGAGGGCAAGCATTAGTTTTTATCTGGTTCTGGAAACATGTTCTATAATTACTGTAATGAGTGATTAACTTGGACTTTTCTTCAGGAGAACAACTCTGTGTGGGACACTTGACTACCTGCCTCCTGAAATGATTGAGGGAAGAACACATGATGAAAAGGTGGATATTTGGAGCCTGGGAGTTCTGTGTTATGAATTCCTTGTAGGGAAACCACCCTTTGAAGCAACAACATATCAGGAAACCTACAGAGCCATTTCCAGGGTAAGTGCCAGTGCTTATTTGGACAAGTTGCCTTTCAGTTCTAAAAACTGAGTGATAGCTGTATTATAACTAGAACTGTAGGATGACATGTGTAGAATGATATCCCCCAAACTGACTTCAGTCATTCAGTGCAATGATTGTAAAGAGACTTCCAGACACCCTGCCTTGCTTCCTTGTTCCACCCTATTTCTGCCTGCCTCTGAATTTCTATGTTTCATAAAGTAACTCCTCGCCACAGCTTTTCTAATTGATGAGTATTCAAGGTGTTAATAAAAATCCATAACCTTAACCTTTCCTGTGGCTTACCCCAGAAAGATTCCAGCAAACTAAGTTTGTTTGAAGCAGGCTAAAAATACACACAATAACATACAGATACTTCTACCAGCAGTGAGAATCTTCTTCAGGGTTATGATGAAATTAGTTGATCTCAATAGGCATAAGGTGCACAGCCTTCAAGGCTGACACAGCTTTCCTTTCATGGTGTAACTTGGAAGGTGAAGTAGAGCTCTTTAGTTCTGTAGTTTGGTTATTGCCAAAGAACTCTTGCCTCATCTTTAGTGTCCTTTTTCTTTAGGTGGAGTTCAAGTTTCCTCCATTTGTAACAGAAGGTGCGAGGGATTTGATTTCCAAGCTTCTGAAGCACAACCCATTCCATCGACTGCCCCTGAAGGACGTTCTTCTTCATCCCTGGATCACAGCAAACTCTACAAAGATGCCCAACAGCAGAAAGAGTGATGTTGCTGCCCCATCCAAAACATAGTTTTAGGAGGGGTGACCTCATTGGACCAACAAAAGGAGTCTTGTACTGTGACTACTGTAATGCTTACAATAGGAAAAGCAGGTCTTGGAATCTGATGGCAATTGGAATGCAGATCCTTGGGTTGGCTGTTGTCTTACACTCTAATTGCAACATAAAGTTATTTGACTTCTAGCTGGAGCTTGTGGAATACTAAATATACTTGAAATCCAGGTACATGTGGGCCAGGTTTGATGTAAGTGTTAAGCTGTTCAAGGCTCTTGTGGTCAGTCCTGGTTATGGTTCGTTGTTCCAACAAGAAGTTGTTGTTCTGGCGTACTGAACAGTGCAATATCCTGGAGGCACCTGCTCCTCACTTCCTGGGCTGCTAAGGGTATCCTCACTGTGGTGTAATCTGAGACTGAGCGAGGTGAATGCATTTCTTAAGTGTTCTAAAAATGATGTGTCAGTTATTTTTTTGTGTCTCTAGTTCGTTTTAAATGTGAGCACTCATCTATTAAAATAAAGACTTGTTACACTGCAACCAACACGGGGGTTCCTCGTGGCACTGTCTCCAACAGCAGCACAGCTGAACAACTCCTCTGGTCCCTCAGTAAGTGTAATTCCCACCTCTGTCACAAAGGAAGCTGATAAAATGTTCTTTTCAGATTGCTGATCCCACCAAGCAGGTGCACTTATGCACTTAATTAATGCAAGTTTAAGATGGTACTCTCCCACAATCCCAACTCAGGATTAAAAGGTAAGTACAAAATGTGTTGCTTCTTACCTTGTTGATTTAAATACACTTTAGCCTGCTTTGTCCTTTTTAAAATTAATTTATTCAAACACAACGTGATCTGAAAGCACTTCTAAGAAAGAGCTGGAAAGTATTCTTATCAAATGGGAATGTTATATTAACATCTGGTCCTGTGAGACATTTTCTGAAGTGTACTGAGGGTCAGGCCCTTTGCCATCACAATTAACAGACCAGCTATTGTCCAGTAAAACACTCCAAGCAAACTAAGATTAAGCAATTTATTGTATTTTCACTGTAAGACTTCAAGGTCATCTTCACTATTTTACAAACAACTTTAAAAAATGATCCTTTTACAAGCAAGGATTCTAGGATTCAAAATATATTCTCAAATTAATTTAAAATATACTTTGCAAGAAAACTTCATCTGAACAAATTGCCAGTAGTTTATACAACTATCTTAAACTGAATTTTGGTCATAATTTATATGAAGCTGTTTCTTTTTACAGCAAAAAAACTAGTTTAGTGCTGGTGCCTTCTACTGACTCCTAGATATAACTGCTTTAACTGATTCCAGCTTTACACATTATTTTAAGAAAGAACAAGCTCTGACTATTCCTCCTCTTTCCTAAGTTTAGGACAAAACAGACTCATCAAAACTGATTCTAAATAAAGAAAAGGCTGCCTTATTCTGGAACTCTTTTATTAGCTTGGTACAGATGCAGCCTGAGAAACCTCAGGTGCCTCTGGGTTGGACTTTGTGTGTGGGGAAGGAGTTAAGGTGCAATCTAATTTTATGGCATATGCTCGTGATAAGTTACTTGCTCTTCTCTCCCTCCCTCATCTCATGATTCTTTCCTCTTAATTGACTAAATTTCAGAGAAAAAAAATAAATTAAAAATTGATCACTAGGGTCCTTTCCTGCTCTTTTCGTCATATTCCTCTAGGGGCAGATGTGTGTCAGAGCCACCTTGGGCTCCGTGTAAGTACAAAGACAATGTGAAAAGGGCAGACCTGGAAGGAGGAACAGGTCTAAAACACCCTTAGATCTGGCTCAAACTATCTCACAGCACCACAGCCCTGAGTCTAAAACTTAGGCTTAGCCCTGACTACTCAGTCCCGGGCTTCAGGCTTTAGGTTAACTGGAAGGTGGTGTGTGAAAATATGTATGTGTAACTACATTCTAATAGAAGTGTCCCAGTAAGGAAAGGAAGAGCTGCTCTAACTGGTACGTTCACCAGTCTCAGCCAAAACCACAGGAATTGTTCCTCAGAAGTTATGAATTGGAATGTCTGACTTCAGGTGCAGGCTTAAGGTTTATCCACAGCAGCAGAAACTGCTTGGGTTAGTTTTGAGATAAAAAATGTGTTTCCAGTACAAAGCCAGATCTCAAGACATTAAAACACCACAGCTTGTCTCTGACTTGATTCTCTTTGGAGTATCTTCAGAGAGGAGGTAATTTTGGTTACACTGATTGCAGTAGACTCAGGATTCCTTCTGAGTCCATAAGCATAAAAAAAGATAAAAAAAGGAGTTTAGTTAAAGACCAGCTCCTAGCCTATAGCTAAAACACATTTTTCAAACAATAAAATCTTGGAATACTGAAGCATTCCAATGGAGCTGTGGTTTCAGAACAGTGCATCACCTCTTCTGGCTAAAACAATTAAAACAATTAGCACTGCAATAATGACTCAAGAGTACTCCCCCTAAAGTTAGTTCAGTGTATGGGTTACACTGCAAGACAGGCCATAACAAAAGCCTTTTCTAACAAAAGAAACACCCACCTGCCACTTCAGATTCCAATACACACCCCTACTAAAAGAACTACTCATGTAGTAGGGTATTATTCTACTGGAAATAGACTCTTACTGTTTCTCAGTTACACAGTAATGAACTAATACTGTGATTCTGTTTTGACAAGGAAAAAATTAAGGCCTAAAAAGCAAGATTATAAAGCCCCAGAACTGTGTATTAAGAGACTGCTCATTGTCAAGCATTTATATTACCACTTGCAGTGGAAACCAGATACCATCTTAACTGGTTTGTCCAAAGGAGGGGTGGCAAGAGGGAAAGAAGGCAAGGACAGCACTTTTCGCAGTGACATTTACCCGAAAGAACAAGGAACAAATGCAAGGTGAGCTCAGCACGACCACGAATCCAAGGAAGTCTTTTAAAGAAACTTTGTGGCTATGGAGCATTTAAAGTCCAAAAGGCAGGCAGGAAGGAAGCTTCATGGGTTGGAGGCAGGGGGTTTGAAGAAGCCGACCTTGCGGCAGTAGCGCACCACGAAGGGCACAGACACCACGGTGATGCTGATCCGCACCGGCGCAAACACCTTGTGCACGGCGTAGGCCAGGACAAAGGTGCTGGTGCCTGCAGCCATCCGGGACTGCAGGGAGGACTCACTGAACCCCAGCTTGGGCAGAACTGCAGCCATGTCCACACCACTGCAGAGAGACACAAGGCTGCTTTAGTTAATCTGAAGGTTTCATTTTTCTAAGCGCTGGTTTTCTCAGGGAATTTAACATGGCGCACTTCCAACTCTGGAATTTATGTCAAATTAGATGCTGTTATATATTGAAAACAACTTACTGCTAAAGTAAAATTATTTCTGTAGAAACAACACATATAGTCTTTTCGGATGCATGTTGGGTTTTTTCTTAAATTGGCAAGCTCCTTGTGAAGTCAAGCATGTTCTCAGTTTTGCAACTGTACAGCTGCAGGATGTGCATGGAAAATACAGAGTCACAGGATGGTTTGGGTTGGAAGGGATCTTGGAGATCATCCAGTTCCAACCCCCAGCTCAACCTTTGGAGACAAAGTAATCTATTTCTCTATATAGGGATTTTCAAAATGTTAGTGTGAATTTGTGTTGGAAATTCATCTTCCCAAATTTTTCTTTTTATGTGGCCGTTGTTTCCTGTAGCTCAACTGCAGAAACTTGTGTTCAACACCCAGAAAAACAGGTTTATCTCTATGTCCCAGCACTTTTGCATGGTTCTATCTCTACAGACCACAGCACTGTGTGACAACAAAAGATATCTCTGCCAAACAAAGACATTCTCTCTGCTCAGTTACTCTGGGGCAGTCTCTGCTGTTTTCACTGATGGTGAACCTGTGCAAAAACATCATGTACAACTTCTGTTATGGCTGATGGGAGATCAGACCCATTTATGGACCCATCTAGACACAAAATTCAAGGCATAAGATACATGTCTCCCACCAGAAATAAGCCCAATGGTTAATATATTTTTCTTGACTAATCCATTACCTTGAGGTGACAGACATTTGTACAAGCCTCACCTTGACACAGCCAGGTAGAAGATTCCCAGAGATACTAATGAAATTCCAACATGGAAGGAAACCCCTACAGCACCATACTCTTTAAAAACTTGTTTCAGCTGCTGGGATTTGTTGAGTTTCTTGTTCCCACCACTGGGATCAGTGGCTGTGTTTATTTGCGGTTCATGGGCATCCTAAAAAGAAACAAAAATATTTATTAGCATGAAGCACAAGATCATATCCCGGTCAGTTGAGCCAATCCGAAATAACAAAAGAAGTGTCTTGCACACAGAGTGATTTGGGAAGACAGTAACATTTCTTTCCCATCAGCAGAGCAGATGCAGAGCCCAGGCTAAGTCCCTTTTCCTAACTATTCCTATCAAAGGGATACACTGAGCTTCGTGTAAGCTCTTACCTAATTCAAGTTTCATAATTAAAACCAGATTATTTAATCCAAATGTGTGCCAAGGCACACCCACACAGCTGCTTGAGAGATGAGACTGAGGTGTCAGAGCCCTTTCACTGCTCACCTTTCCACAGTGACTCCTTGGAACATGGCTTTTTATTCCAGGGCTAAGCAGCTGGTGGCACTGGAAGCTTATCTGACACCAGGCTGCTGCTGGCTTAGGAATAACTCACTGATGGAAGAGATCCAACGTTTAAGTTCCTATAAATCACCCTCTGTAGATCAGCTGATAAAAGGAAGAACTGGGGAACTGCAAGTGTTGACAGCGAGGAGTTCTGTTGCCACAGAGTAGACAACAACTACAAGGACATGCCAGGGCTGGTGTGAAGAGCCCAACTGCACCGAAAATGTTTGTCACAGTAGAAGTTATTGACAGCTTTTTATCTGAGTACATTTAAAGTGCAAACCTTCACACTAAAATAGACCCCAAAGCAAACTTAAATCAGACAAAGAAGGGCACCCATGTTGATAGGAGTAAGACAGCTCTTGGATACCTCCCCGTGCTTGCCAGAGAAGAAATACTGACAGGAGGAAAAAACCCTCAGGATTTGTGTCTAATTAGTCAGCAGTTGCCAGGAAAGATTAGAGGAGTCCTGTCTTTCCAGCTGAGCTCAGCAGCAGTGGTGACAATGTGACAGCCAGGCTAAAGGCCACCACGGGACAGGTACAGCCACCCAGTGCCTGCCCCCACTGTCCTACTGGGGTTTCAGGGCTCACAAATCAGAAGAAAAATACTTTTCATTAATCCTTGGACTTGGCAAGATTGTAAATTAGGATCCAAGACAGTTTTACAACACCATAGCAACCACAGCTCACCCCCAAAACCTAAAAACCCATTTGTTTGCTGCTGTTTTTCTCTTTCATAATCATAATTTGTGTTACTTTGCATTTCATTTTGACAGGAAATCAGACTGATACACAAACATGGCACTGTGTAGCTCAACTTAGCCAGATTATTATATTTTCAAAATTTTTAAGCATAATGGATAATTTTGGATTTTTCTCTTTTGGCTCATGAGCTAAAGCAATATCTGAATAGAAAATGAATCTTGACTAAGAATGAAAAATGTTCAGTGGAAAAAAAAAATCCATTATTGTTTAAAACTAGGAGCTTTAAAAGGTAAATAAAGAAAACAATGTTCAAACATGTTTTTAAGCAAGCTCGCTAAGCAAAAGAGTTGATTCATAGCTGGATAATCTAATTCATTTCAGCCACTGGAAGGGCTAGTTGGCTGCTGCCTCACTGTGTTTCAGAACTCACTCTTTCACTCTCCAATGTTATTATAGGAAGGAATTATTTACTGGGGAGGAAGAAGAATGCTGTTCTGACTCCCAGCCTGTAAAATTTAAATACTGAGTTGAATAACAAGTCTCGTAATACCTTCTGCCAAAAGCTGTCCCAACAATTCAATCACCATCACATACTTAGTCGAGAACACTCATTTCATTCAACAGTGTTATTTTCTTAAAAGCCAAGCATGGTTTGAATGGTACTTTAAGATTTAATAGCGTACAGTGAATTTTTCAACCAAACAAAGATGATTATTACTTTTCTAAGGAGCCAAACGTGGATTTTGCCACGAAACCAGGAGGAGCTGACCAATGCAGAGGTACACGGACCTCGGGGGTTTTCACAAGGCTTTTAAGGGCTGAGAAATGGCTTGTTCTCATCATCCCAGTCCATTCCCATCCGCTCGTGTTCCCAGGCTCTCCCACCGGGAGTTTGGGAATGGAACCGAAGCAAGATGTAAGAACAGAAAGGCTCCAACACGAGTTGTTTGGCCCGCCCAGGGTGGCGCTGCTTTAGTAATGGACAGCAGGGCAAAGCAAGCTCTCTCCTGCCGGAAAACCCCTTTTATTCCCGCAGTTTGGGCGGTTCGAGGCACGGAAACACTTCAGAAAACACCCACGGGGCTGCAGGAACCACCCCGCACATCCCGCTGCGGGACTAAAGCCTTTTGGGAGCCCAAAAAAGGCATCGGAAATCCCTGTCCGCGGGAGCACCCCGGGCACGGAGGGAGGGCCGAGGGGCCCCCGATCTTTGAGACACCACAAAAACCCCCCGGAACCCCCGGAGCTTCAGGGCCCCTCACGTACCTTGTTGGAGCTGCGGGCCCGGAGCGCGGCCCAGGCGGGCCCGGCCGGGCTGCGGGGGCAGCGCGGGGGGCACAGCCGGGGGCAGAGCCGGGCCAGGCGGTACACGGCCATGGCACGGGGCTCTGCAGGGTTGTACACGGCTGTGCAGGGCTGTACAGGGCTATACACGGCTGTACAGGGCTGCTGTGCAGGGCCCGGCCCCGGGCCCGCCGCGATCCGCCCCTTAAAGCCGCAGCGTCCCCCGCGGCGGGCCCGGGGCAGGGCCCGGCTGGGTCTCCGTGGGGTTAACACAGCAATGGAAGCACGGAATACCCTGAGCTGGAAGGGATGACCCGGGGCAAGGCCTGGCCCTGCTCACACACCCCAGCAATCCCTCCCTGTGCCCCAGAGCATCACCCAAACCCTCCCGGAGCTCCGGCGGCCTCGGGGCTGTGCCCGCTGCCCTGGGGAGCCCGGTCAGTGCCCACCGCCC
>JAWWEW010000054.1:1770467-1780814 GCA_035583185.1 Anabacerthia variegaticeps
CAAAAGGGTCTGTGTGTGTCATCAAAGGGGGTCTGGGTGTCACCAAAGGGTCCCCAGGTGTCACCAAAGGGGATCTGGGTGTCACCAAAAGGGTCTGTGTGTGTCATCAAAGGGGGTCTGGGTGTCACCAAAGGGTCCCCAGGTGTCACCAAAGGGGATCTGAGTGTCACCAAAGGGGTCTGTGTGTCACCAAAGGGTCTGTGTGTGTCCCTAAGGGGGTCTGTGTGTGTGTCCCCAAGGGGTGCCTGTCCCCAAGGGTCCCTGTGCCTGGCCCGGGTCCGTGTGTCCCCGAGGGTCCCTGTGTCCTCAGGGGGTCCCTGTGTCCCCAAGCAGTCCCTGTGTCACCAAAGGGTCCCTGTGCCCAGCCCAGGTCCATGTGTCCCCGAGGGTGTCTGTGTCCCCAAGGGGTCTCTGTGTCCCTGAAGGTCCCTGTGTGTGTCCCCAAGGGGTCCTGTGTCCCCAAGGGGTCCCTGTGTCCCCAAGGGTCCCCGTGTGTGTCCTCAAAGGTCCCTGCGCCCACTCCAGGTCTGTGTGTCCCCAAAGGGTGCCTGTGTCCCCGACGGTCCCTGTGTCCCCAATGGTGTCTGTGTCACCAAAGGTCCCTGTGTATCCAAGAGTGCCCATGTCCCTGAGGGTCCTGTGCCCCCAAAGGGTCCTTGTGTTCCCAAGCAGTTCCTGTGCCTCAAAGGGGTCCCTCTGTGCCCAAGGGGTCCCTGTACCCACCCCGGCTCTGTGTCCCTGGGTGAGTCCCTGTGTCCCCAGAGGTCCCTGTGCCACAGGTGTTCCTGTGTCCCTGGCTGTCACTGCTGTCCCCAGGTGTCCCCCAAAGTCCCCACACCCCTGAATATCACTGTGTCCCCAGGGTGGGTCCCCGTGTCCCCAGGGATCCCTGTGTCCCCAGGTTACTGTGCCCTGCAGTGGTGCCAGTGTCATCAGGGGTCCTTGTGCCCCCGGGGGTCCCTCTGCCCTGGGTGTCCCCATGTCCCTGCTGGTCCCCGTTTTCCCCAGGTGTGCCTGTGCCTCTGTGTCCCCTGGGTGTCCCTGTGCCCTGGGGTGTCCCAGGCCCTGGGTGAGCCTTTAGGGGTGTCCCCGAACCCACCTGTTCACTTTTTGGGGCACAGGGTGGCTTTTGGGGCACCCTGTCCTCCTCAGTGTGCCTTTGGTGACACTTTGGAGCCTTTGTTGTGCTTTTTGGGGTGCTCCAACCCCCCTGTGCACCCCAGACTCCCTCTTTTGCCTTTCACCATTCTCCAGCTTCAGCTCCATCCAACTGTTCCCTCCCAGCCCACCCTGGGGAACACCTGGAGCAGGTGAGGGTGATGTGGGGACACATCCAAACACCCCACACTGTAAATCCACTTGGCTCACATCCCGGGTGAAAGGAACGAGACTTTATTTTGGACAGGGAGTTAATCTCCAATCCCAATCATTCCATCCAACCCCAACCCAAACCATTCCCATGGCAGAGCGACACAAACATCACGACTCACCAGAGGCATCCCAGTCCTGGGTCTGCAGTTCAGCAACGGATCCCCCCCCCAGATTTAATTTTCATTCCTATTAATCCCCCCAGGTGTCAAAATAAAAAGACCAAACGGCGTGTCCGGTACCCAGCACTCCTCACAGGGACACACGGGAGGGTCCGAGCGCTGCCCGGCCCTGCCTGGCACCAGGAAAAGGCTCTTCCTCCCACAGGGAGCTCAGTCGGATTTCTCCTTCTCCTTCATGTGCAGGAAGACGATGCTGAACATGAAGAGGCCGACCATCATGGAGAAGGCGCCGGCGTAGTAGGGATACGCCGAGGGGATGAACCGCTCGTACTGCGTGTGCTGCAGGGGCCGCACCGACACCTGGGGGGCGGAGCAGCCCTGCAGTGTGGCAGCCTGGGGGCCTCTCCTCCCGGGACAGGGGGGATCGGCTCCCACCACACTCACTCACCTGTGTGGAGGAGTAGAGGTGGGTGTAGCCCAGCCGGTTGTAATCCACCTTGAACTGGAACACGCCATAGACGTCCGGCAGCTTGAACTGCACGCTGTATTTGCCACCTGAGGAGGGGACAGGATGATGGGAATGACAGGGGTCTGGATGATGGGAATGTATTACTGCAGTAACTGGGGATGTAACTTTCTTAATCACTTAGACACTCTTTGTAGTAAAGATCAGGTGCTTTGCTAAGCTTATCCTTCTGTAATACTTTGCTTCTTTTGTAATTCCTTGCTGTTTTGCACTATAGAAAATTTATACACTTACTCTTTAAAGTTGGTGTCTGTGTATATTGTGCTGACCCTCCTGCCCTGGCAAAACAGGGCCCTACTGGTCCTCTTGGGGGGAACCCACATTCCTCTTGTGGGGGGGACATACAGTCCTCTTGAGAAGAACCCAGATTCCTCTTGAGAAGAACCTACATTCCTCTTGAGGGGGACACAGATTCCTCTTGAGGGGGACCCACATTCCTCATAAGGGGCACCTACCGTTCCTCTTGAGGAAGGTTCTCACAAAGGGGTCGATGCGGACGAACTCCAGCTGGATGTCGTCGCCGGTGAAGGGCACCCACTTGCCGTCAGCGAGCTTCTCGATGACGATGCTGTACTCCTGGGACAGATGGACAAGCGACGCCTGAGAACAGACCTGGAGCCACTGTGAGCCCAGCCATCCCCAGGCTCCTGTGCCAGGGCAGTGCCCCCCAGCCATGCCATGCCATGCCACGCCAGCAGCCTCACCACGAGGTCGGTGACGGTGTAGGCGTTGGGAGGCGCGAGCTCGCCGACGCGGTGGTGGGACACGGCCCCGACGCGCAGCACGCCCTCCTCCTTGAACACCCAGCGCGACAGGGCCACGGCCAGCTCGTAGTTACCCGTCTGTGAGTACCTGTGGGGCAAGGGAGGCTCAGAGGGCCCAGGAAATGCCCCATGTGCCAGAACAAACCAGAACAGAGGGGACAGCAACACAGCGTGAGCTGCGCTAAAGGAGGGAATTGCTTCCCAAAGCATGTTGTTCCACAAGGCCAAGGGAACACGTCACCCCTGATTTACTGCAAGCTTTCTGCTCCTCCCCAAAACATAACATTTGCTGCCTGTTTCCCAGGACTTCTGCCACCAAACCACTCCCCAAACATTCCTATTACAGTTATATACAACTAAACACTATGTACTTATGGAACAAGAATCCCAAACAACCCCAAAAGGGAAAAGGGGGAAAGGAAAAAAAGGACAAAAATGGGTAAAACCAAAACAAACCAGATATACACACTGCAAAACTCAGGGAATAGCTCAATAAAGTAACAAACACAATAAACTCCCATCAACTTCCCTCAAGGAAACAGTTCTTTCACCTTTGTGGGGCTCAGGACAACAGTTTGTCAGAGAGGCCTCAGCTCACAGAGATAAGAGAGGCCAACACACTGAGACCTGCTGTCTTTGAAGAATAAAGGAAGGAAACAGAAGGAAGAAAAAAGAACCTCCCCTCCTTGTCTTTATACACCTGATTACCTACAGGAATGGTGTGGAATACTCCCCTAGCTATGACCCCGTTACCAGGGAAGGCCTAGAGCAAAGCCAGGCAAATGAACCCCCCCCAGTTCCTCAGGCAGGGAGGCCACGGCACCTCTTGGAGCCGGGAGTCGCTTTCTGCACGGCGGAGTTGAAGAAGGCGTCGCTGAAGAAATCCAGGGAGCCGCTGAAGACGACGCGGGCGTTGTTGCGCGCCTGCAGCCCCGCGATCAGCAGCGTGTTCCTCCCCACTGCATGAGGGTACTGCGGGACACGGGGGTTAGGCAGGTTGGGCATGGACAGGGAAGAGATTTCTGTGGGGTGGGACAGTCTGGCTGTAGTAGCACAGGGTGCAACTAAGGAGAAACCAAGAGGATCGGAATAAGCAGGAATGGGATTCAGATTCCCACTCTGGCGTGGATGGGACCAGGAGAGATGATTTGATCTAGGCTGGACACCCCTCCAAAGCATGGAGGACACATGTGCCTCACACAGAACACCTTCCCACCTGCAGAAAGCAGAGAGGGAGATTCTCAGGCCAACAGCCTGACCCTACTGAAACCAGTCCAAAGATCAAACGCTCCAGGATTCTCCCAAGGTGCTGAAATCTGGGGGATTAATTGTGGCAGTACAGCTCAAAACAGGAGAGAACAGAACATACCTGGGTGATGGGCTTGTCTGGGAAGAAGGAGTAAGAGGTGGAAGAGCCAGTGAGGATATCCAGCACCAGTGGGTTGTCGGGATCAGCCACCATCCTGGCAGGGAAAGCCACAGTGAGCAGCATGAAGACCCCCAGGGCCCCCACACCCAGAGGAATGTTCAGCCTGCTCAACTCACAGACCTCCTTGTTCTTTGGACATGGAAGACAACTTCCACACACCAAGAAACTAAATATTTCCTCAAGATCTATGGTCAAACTCCACTAATTTGCTGGGAGCACTCCTAAGTCAACAACCAAACTCTCTTGAAGAGTTCCCTTCTCTTCTTGTTTGCAGTCAAGAGAGATTTGTGAAGCTCCCATTAGGAGTGCCAGCGCTGACCCTCCACTCAGCTCACAGGGTTTGATTCCCTGACAACCCCCCTGTGCCCCCACTGCTGCTCACCCAACTCCTCGGAACAGGATGGGGTTCAGGGCTGCCTTCCCCACGATGGTGGGCGCCTTCAGCAGGTTCTCCGTGTCCGCCACGATCAGGGTGTGCTGGGGAACCACAGAGAGCCCTGTAAGGTGCTGTCAGGATCTCATGACAAGCAGCAGCTCCTCAGTTAAAAAGTCAACTTTATTCTTACACAGTCACAGCTGTTGGATGAACATTGCAGTTCAATTAAAAGGCAAAAACCCAGCACTTTTAATGCTGATCCAATTAAATTAATACTGATCCATGAGGAAATATAAACAGCCTTTTGATAAGAATAGCAACACCTGCAGTGTTTTACTTCCCTGTATTCAGCAACGTTCATCCTTAAACCAGGATGATAAAGTTTTTAAATCCTTAAATCAGGATCCTCAAATCCACATACTGCTTCAATTTTTAACTTAAATAAAAATTAGCAGAATATATTTAGCTCAGACCTTTGTACAGGGTTTGATTTTAAAGTGCTAGATGACATGAAGGGGAAAAAATTGTAAAAATGTGTGTGCTTCTATACTGATCTGAAAATCTCTGAAAATCTTTATATTGATCTGAAAACCTCGATGTGAAAATTTGGGGCTGAAAATCTCCCTTCCCACATCTGAAGTGTCACACTCAGGGTCTGACACTTCACACAGAGGTGAAATGTCCCCACACACTTCAGAGGGGTCCAGAACCAGTGTTGATCTCAGTGTCACTGCCTGGGACACGGTGACAATCTGAAACTATGCTTTGAAGGATCTGAACAAAGTTATTTACCAGTTCCTTGGGAGGAATGTGGGGAAGCAGAAAAGGGACGGAGGAATAAAGGAAGAACAAGGACAGAGGATCCATCCCTAAACCTTTACTCTTCAGTCAAAGCTGCCCCAGAGGTGCACGTTTACCTGCCCAGGGTCGGAGATGTCATAGTTGTGATGGTCAATCACTGCTGTCCTCTCCTCGTCGAACTCGATCCCACACTCACTGCCCAGCTCTCTCAGGGGGTCACCTGCAGGCCCACACCAGATTCCCCATTACACCATTTATGAACTCCAAGATAAAAATAAATTCAGCTTTAAATTCAAGTGTCCAGTGCTCTACAAGCAAAACCTCAAGGAGCAACACGACCTCCCCAGCTAAACTCACCCTGAACATGCCACTCATTTATCCCCCATTTCCTTCCAGAACAAACCCTGAGGTGCACAGCTGTGTTGTCTCACTGTCCTTGCTGCAGGAACTCAGTGGCTGCCCTGAACTAATTCCCTCCAGGCACAGCTGCACTCACCAATGTCTGAGCTGGCGGCCACGAGGACGCTGCCACCGCCATCGATGAACGCAGTGATGGTCTCCACGTTGATGTTCCCACCAAAATCTGAAGGCACAGGCAAGAATTCATGACTGGAGCTCAGAAATAACCCCCTGGCAGAACTAAACCACAGCAAACCCCCAAATCACTCCTCCCGTGGTGAAAGGACCATGTTCAAAGCCTGGGTGTAGCTGCAGTTTGCTACTGGGTACATCTAAAGCGTAAGATTTCATTAAAATCCACAAAACATCTGGAAATCCCCTTCCAAAAATGCCACCAAGCTCCAGAGCACTCGAGTTTTCCCCTCCTGCACTGACCTTCTATGGATGGGGAGAAGATGATGAGGTTGTCATAGAGGAACTCCCCGTATTTTATGAGGGACAGGCCGGCGTCGTCCGCGGTCCGGAAGGTGAGGTCAAAGCCCCTGTCTGCAGCCGAGGGACAAAGGGGACAACTTTTCCATGGCAGCATCCAGAGGTTTATTTCCCCAATAAACAGTGGTGTTTTGGGAAAACTGGCTTAGGGGCTCTCTGGGAGCAGCACCAGGGGGTTCCCATATGAACCCAAGGGGATGGATCTCCCAAAGAGCCCCGATGCTGAAGGATGTTGTCACACACCTAATGGGGACCAACACTGCAGGGGACCCAAAACACAGGGAAAACTGGGGAAACAACCCCACTCTCCTCCCCAGTTCTGACCAGGGGACCCCAAACACGCCCCTCTCCAGCCAGAGAACCCCCATTTCCTCCCTCAGCCCAACACAGGGTCCCCAATCTTCTCCTTCTGCCTGAGCAGGGCACTCCAAACACCCCCTCTCACCCCACTGAACCCCAATCTCCTCCCTCAGGCCTGTGTTGGGTCCCCATCACTTCCCTCATCCTCAGCAGGGGACTCCAATCTTCTTCATTCTGAGCAGGGGAACCCAAACAACCCCCTCTCATCCAGGGAATGTCAATCTACAACCTGAGCCAGGCCAGAGGACCCCAAACAAACCCTGCTGCTCTCAGGGATCTTTAACATCCTCCCTCAGCCCGGAACAGGGTCCTCAACCTCCTCCCATAGCCTGGCACAGGGGACCTCAATCTCCTTCCCCATTCTGACCAGGGGACCCAAACACCCCTTCTCCAATCAAGGACCCCAAACTCCTCTGCCTGACCAGGGGACCCCAGTCTCCTCCCTCAGCCCAGTCAGTGGACCCTAAACACTCCCCTCTCCCCCAATGGGACCCCCATCTCCTCCCTCCCTCTGACCAAGGGACCCCAAACACCCCCTCTTCCTTCAGATCACCCCAGCCTCCTCCTCTATTCCAACCAGGGGACCCCAAACACTCCCGTTTCCCTCAGGTCACTCCAATTTTCTCTCCCATTTTGACATGGGCACCCCAAACACTCCCTTTTCACTCAGGTCACCCCAATCTTCTCTCCCATCCTGACCAGGTGATGCCAAACACTCTCTTTTCCCTCAGGTAACCCCAATCTCATTCCTCACAGTGACCAGGGAACCCCAAACACCCTTTCTTCCCACAGAAAACCACAATGTCCTCCCTGTTGTGACCAGAGGACCTCAAACATCCCTTCTTCTCTCAGGTCACCCCAACCACATTCCTGACAGTGATCAGGGGAACCCAAACATCTCCTTTTCCATGAGAGAACCGTAATTTCCTCCCTTATTCCGACCAGGGCACCTTAAACACCCCCTTTCCCCTCAGGTAACCCCAAACACCGCCTTTCCCCTCAGACAACCCAAATTTCACCCCTCACAGCGACCAGGGCACCCCAAACACCCCTTTTCCCCTCAGGCTACCCCAACCTCCTCCCCCATCCCAACCCGTGGTCCCCAACCCCTCCCTCCCCGTTCCCTCCCCGTACCCGCGAGGCTGCGGAAGAACATGGAGTGGGTGTCGCGGAGGTTCCCGTTCTCCAGCAGCACCAGCGTTCGGGGTGCCCCCTCAGCGGCCACTGCCAACGCCGCCAGGAGCGCCCACACCCACAGCGCGCCCGCCGCCATCTTGGGCCCTGGCGCCGCGTGTGGGCAGGGAGGGGCTTCCTCAGAGGCGGGCACCCCGCAGCCAATCAGCGCCGGCGCCGCGCGCCCTACAGCCAATCAGAGCCGGCGCCGCGCGCCCCGCAGCCAATCGGCGGCCGACAGCTCCGTGAGGCGGTGTCGCGACAAGGCGCTGTCGCGACTCGGTGAGGCCTGTGAGGGCTGAGCGTTCTCTTACCCACAGCACAGTCCCTTCACCTGAGGCACCGTGCTCTCACCTGGGGTATGATCCCTTTACCTGTGGTACCATCCTCTCACCTGGGGTACCATCCCCTTACCCAGAGCACCATCCCCTTACCTGTGCCACCATCCTCTCACCTGTGGTAGTCTCCCCTTACCTGCAGCACCATCCTGCCACCTGTGGCACCATCCCCTCATCTGTGGAACCGTCCTCTCACCTGTGGTATCATCCCCTCACCCACAGCACAATCCTCTCACCTGCAGCACCATCCTTTAACCTATGGTACCCTCCCCTTACCCGAGACACCATTCTCTCACCTGTGGTACCATCCTCTTACCCACAACACAATCCCCCTTACCTATGGTACCGTCCTCTCACCTGAGGCACCATCCCCTTACCTGCACTACCATCCTCTAACCCACAGCACCATCCTCTCACCTGTGATATCGTCCTCTCACCTGTGGTACAATAGCCTTACCTGTGATACCATCCTCTCACCTGAGGCACCATCCTCCCACCTGTGGTACCATCCTCTCACCTGCAGCATCATCCTTTCACCTGTGATATCCTCCCCTTACCCACAGTACCACCCTTTCACCTGTGGCACCCTCCCCCTTACCTGAGGCACCATCCTCTCACCTGTGGCACCCTCCCCTTACCCACATCAATACCCTCTTACTCACAACATCATCCCCTTACCTGCAGCACCATCCTCTCACCTGTGGTACCCTCCCCTTACCCACAGCATCATCCCCTTACCTGCAGCACCATCTTCTCACCTGTGATATCCTCCCTTAACCGCAGCACCATTCTCTTACCCACATCACAATGCCCCTTACCTCTGGCACCATCCTCTCACCTGAGACACAATCCCCTTACAGCACCATCCCCTCACCTGCAGCACCATCCCCTTATCTACAGCACCATCCCCTCACCTCCAGTACCATCCCCTTACCTGTGGCACCATGCCCTCACCTGCAGTACCATCCTCTCACCTGTGATATCCTACTTTTACCCACAGCACCATTCTCTTACCCACATCACAATGCCCCTTACCTGTGGTACCATCCTGTCACCCGTGATACCACCCTCTTACCTTCAGCACCATCCTGTCACCTGTGATACCACCCCCTTACCCCCAGCACCCTCCCCTTACCTGCAGGCAGGGGTGGTTTTGGACTGACAGGCTCTGGAATTTTCCAGCAGCCGGTTTCCTCATCCCACATGGATTTCCCTGACCTTCCCCAGGCTGCTGTAATTGCACCTGACCCAGGAGGTGCTGGCAGAGCTCCAGGTCCTGCTGCTCAGGTGATCCATCTTCTCCAGCTTCAACTCCAACTGCAGGTCTCGATCTCCCGAGCTGGGACTCAAATCAAGTCTCAGGGATTATAGGGGAGAGACCCAGAGTTACTGGGAGCACAGGAATTTGGCGGGCAGAGAGATGGAAAGACACACAGGAAACCTTCAATATTTGGAAAGACTTCTAAGTGAGTTAAAAATTAGATGAGATTTGTGTGGAGAAATTATTCCATGTCTGTTTTAATTAAAGTTTTACTGTGTTTCTCCACTGTGCCAAGTTTTGAACAGACCTGAAGTTACTCTTACTAATGTGGTTGGTGTCCAGTGATAACAAACTCTTGGGAGTTCCTAATTTCATTAAAAATAATTTCTTTGATAACATAAATACCCGAATACAAATCCTTCACATGCAGATTTGGGACTGTACACACAAATGTACAGTCTTTCTTTAAAGCTCCTCTGGTTCTGCCTCAAAAAATCAGAGTAAAACTGATTTTCCGAGGTTTTGGAAATGAAGATTTTAAATGCAAACTGTAAGAGCATTACTTTTATATTTTATTCCTTCCCCCAGAAGATACCTGGGTTGCTCAGAACTGGCAGGAGCTGCACCAGATCCACAGGTCAGCAGAGGGAGTTACATCCCTCCCATCCCAACACATCCCACTCCAGCCACGTGCTGCAAGCCCGGCCTTTCAAACAGGTGAGGGTTGGCGTTTCAACAGCTTTAATTGCCCACCCTGAGGGCTGTTGCATCTGGGATTTTCATAAAAACTCACAGAAACAATGTGGTGTATGAAATATGTGACAGAGGCAGAGTCACTTTCTAAACCTACTGCCCTAAACTCCTCAGCTGCTGGGTGGAAAAGGCCAGGGGGGTGCTGAACATGAGCCCAGGTGTGCCCAGGTGGGCAAGAGGCCAAA
>JAWWEW010000054.1:1802114-1825538 GCA_035583185.1 Anabacerthia variegaticeps
CGCTCCATCCCCCTCCCCGCTGCCCCCCGAGACCCCCTTGCTGTCCCTTAGGGGTGGTCCCCACAACACCAGCGATGGGGGCAGCAGGTTTGGGGGTGCTTTTCAGGCCAGAGCACCCCCCGAGGGATGCGCCGGCCCCTCTGCAGACACCCAGAGGGGTTTCGGTGCTCCGCAGCCCTCGGCCCGGCTGGGACCGGCGCAACTCGTGTCACGGAGCCTCCCGGGTGCCAACACAGGGGGAAGGGGGGCCCGGCATCCTAACGAGGGGTGTGGGGGTCCCTCCGGTGCCGCCGCCCCGGTACAAGCCCAGGATCGCCCCTCTCCCCTCCGGCTCAATTTGGGGGGTCTCCCCCCCTCCCCCAGCCAATCGGCGGGCAGGCAGCCCCCAGGCCCCGCCCCCCTTTTCCCACGCTTCATTCCTCAATGGAGCCCCCCGGCCCAGGGGCCAACCCCGGGGGTCCCCGAGGGAGGGATGCAGACCCCCAAATTTGGGGGGCGTGTGCGACACCGGGCACGGAGCATCCCCGGGGACCCGCATCCCTCTGCCCGCCCCCCCGGCTCACGGGCAGCTCTCTCGGGTGGCTCCGCAGAAACGCAGGTGGAAAATTGCCGGCCTCGGCTGGCGGTGGTCCCTTCGCCGGTGGCAGCTCCGCCGTGTCGCAGGGATGCTCGGCCCGTGGGCGTCAGGCCCTCGCCGCCAGCCAGGCCCCGGCGAGCCCGAGCCCACGGAGCCCACGCCGGGCACGGGGCAGGCAGCGAACTCCCATTTCCTGCCTCCGATCTGCCCGCGATGAATCACCGCAATTTTCCTCCGCGGCTCCCTCCGTCTCTTGGAAGAGACGGCGAGCAGGAGCGCTCGCTCCGGCTTTTTGGAAAACGCGGCTGCGGCTGATTCTCTGCCCGGCTTCCTTTCCCCCTCTCCCCCTGCGTGCCCCGCCGACCAGCGATTTCCAAGCCCGGCACGCACACACGTGGTCGCTCGCTGCCTCGCCACCCCCTGCCCTGATGCTCAGACCCTTTTCACCCCGATTTCTACGTTCCCCGGGGGGTTTTGCCCGCTGCTGCCTGCTTTTGCTGGGAATAAGATAAAGAGGGATGGCTCCGACCTCCCTGCAAAGCACCCCCGTAACCCAGAGCCTCCCCCAAACTCTCCGGTCAGCCGAAGTGAAGCTGCCCCCAACCTCAGGGCCGGGCTGGGCTCCCGGAGGGGGAAAGCAGCGGTCTGGGGAGGAGATGGGGTGCAACGCTCTGGGATGCACCCAGGAATGCCTGTCTGGTGTCCCAGGGATCCCAAAGGTGCAAGGAAAAGGGTCCGACTGGCAGCATTCAAATGTTGGGTCATCGCCAGCGCCGGCTGCTTCAAAACGCCGCGAGATGCGCCGGCACCGCCACCAGAACAATCCACAGCGTAGAAACAGTGGGAAAAAAGGGAAAAACAGGACAGATGGGGCTGAAGAAATAACATAACGGAGCCCAGGCTGGCCAGGAAGCAGAGACTGGAGAGACAGTGAGCAGCAGAGCCAGCACGAACCTCCCTGGATGCGCTTGCTCTGTTGGCAACGAAGGTTTTCCCACTCAGTCCCAGTCGCTGCTCCTGGAAAGTACGAATTGCTCCTCTGGATTAAACACAACCAGCCCTGTGGTTCTTTTCTTTGGCTCAGTGTGCAGAAATCACCAAACTGAACCACAGCCAAAGAGTTGTGGTGATGGCCAAGGGAGCCAACGGCTGGTTTTGGCACAACTCACCACTCGAGGTGCACCTGCCCAGGCGTGAGGAATCAATGTCACCCACAGCAGTGTTTTAACAAGTAGCTGTGGGATTGCTGGTGTGGGAATGTGACTGGGAAGAGGGAGGTGGCAAAGTGCCCAGTGGCTGAGTGAGGACTCCTTGTCCCCATGAACATCCTATCACTGAGAGAAGTCTCTCAGGTTTGACTCACTGCAAAGCCAACAACCCCTGTGGTTTCAGTACCAGCAACTCCAGGGCTGAGCCTTTAACTAATGGTTCTAATTGCTTTACATCCCTGGGGATTATGCTTTGATCAGAGCTTTCACTCTTTCCCCTCAGCTGTGACTTTCAACCTGCTGTTTGTACCCTCCTTACAAGCTGGGAACAATTTGGGCTGTTTCTACAGGACTTTTTTTAACTCCCTGTTGTTGGAGGCAGCACACTGGGATGGCAACTGAAAAGAATAAATTCAATAAGGCCATTCCCTCCCTTTCCGTGTGTGTGATTCCCCTCCTCACAGCACGGTACGTGCACAGCTCTTTGCAGCAGCACCTTGGAGAGTGTCAGATCCCATGGGAATCGCTGCCCTGGGCACAGCAGAGCCAGGAATGTGGCAAGAGGAGCTTTGGAGGTGCTGCTTTGCTGTTGAGCAGGGCAGGGGGAGGAGGTTTCAGCTGGGCTTTTTTTGGCCCCACTGGGGAGATAGAGGAGCAGCAAGGTGTTCCAACAGAGCTTTCTCCTCCCTCACCTTTGTCTCCAGAGAAACCAGGGAAGAGAAAGGTCAGGAGTGGGTCCAACTACAGAGCTTGGCAGGGGCTCAGGCTAAATCATGCTGTCACAGTGCTTTTAACAAACTCTGCCCCTGCAGCAATCTGTGGGGACTGTATTCCCTCCTCTCTACTTTTCCAGGAGGAGAAGCTGTGGCGAGAAGAGAAAGGACACAGGAAGCAGGCCTGGAATCTAGTTTCATTTTATTTTAGCAAACTGCATGTTCTTCACTTATCAACATCTCTACATTAGCACTTGTATAGCTCTCCAACTTCTCTTTAGAAAAGGGTAAACAAGAGGTGACAAACTCAGGCTTTTTCAACTCTTAAAAACATCTCAAAGTTGGATTCAAGAAGACTTTGATTTCTTTTGGTTTTAAGGTAACAGATGTGGTGTGGAAACACTAATTCAAATCACCCGCCAGACCGAGAGCTGCCCCTCTGGGAGCCCCTCAGGTCCCAGAGCCCCAGGAGAGGCTGAAGATGCCACTCACCATGGTCACACAGCCCTGGCTGGCCGGGAGGAGCCGGATGTGCTCCGAGGAAAGCAGCACCTCGGGGCTCAGTGCAAGTGCTGTATGTACACGGCTCCCTCACGGAAGCGCCAAGGACCTCGGCATGCAGGGATCTAGGGAGGACTCTTCTGCCACGGCACCTCCTCATTAAAGAATCACATTCCCCCAATCATCCTGTTCCTGCTGTCTAAAGATATAAAGATCTTCTTTGAAGAATTGTTTGAAAAGCCAACCCTCCCCCCGAAACCCACGCGGAACACCGTAAATGTACAGATTAGAGACGGCCTAGAAAAGTCCTAAAATTATTGCAGAAACTAAAGATGACTCGTTCCAGGGGAGGGGCAGGCACGAGGCACAGCATCGAGATCTAACCAATGCTCGGGTCGGTTTGATTTAGTTTTCAGCTTTTCCCCCATCATTCAAGAAAAAAAAAAAATTAAAAAAAAAAATTAAAGAAGTGTTTAAGCATCAGAACTAAAATACAAATGCACGTTGACTTTTATAAAACAAGATTGTGGATTTGACCATGGGATTCCCTGACACTGGAAGCGTTTTACTTTTTCGCCCGGAGAGATTTCCTCATGGTGGATTTGCCCTTAGCAGAGGGTTTCACTTCCTTCCTCCCGCTGGCTGCTGGTTTCTTGGAGGAGCTGCCACCAGAGGGTTTCTTGATGGCTGGGGCTGCTGGTTTGGCTTTCTTAGCAGGGGTTTTCACCTTGGGAGGGGGCTTTGCTTTCCCCCGACGAGCTGCCGGGGTTTTCCTTGGCTTGGGTTTGGACTCTCTTCGCTTCATCGGAGGGGCCCTGCTCCGGGATTTGGGAGGAGGTCTCTTCTGCATCCTGTCAGGAAGAGACACAGCACAGGAGCTCAGGGGAGGTGCAAACGGTACCAGAGCAGAGCTGCTGTCAGTGATTTGCACAAACGAGGCAGATCCCGGTACCACGGCCTCTCCAGCAGCACATTCCACAAGCTAAATCTCAAAGAACAAGAGCTTTCACCACACTGAGCACCTCCCATCCCCACAGAGCTCTGCCAGTGAGGCTTCCAACCCCTTCCTTGGGCAAATAAACAAATAATGACGACGATCAGTGAGCTGTCAGAACAATTAAGAGCCCTGAGCACTCTCTCCTCTCTAAATGGAATTTCATTACTTAATGAACAACATTTGTCTCAAACCCACATTTTGAATGAGGCAGGTCTCATATCTGGCTACAGAGCTGCAAATAATACTGCAGGGAAGAGTATTCCTAAGGAGACACTCAGTAAAGTCAAAAAGTCCCATGTGAAACATGGCAATTTATAAAGCAGGAGACCAAAGGCAATACAAAGAATAAACACAGGCTCGCTCTCATCTGGAGGGAAAAAGAGGGAAGCTTCAAATTACACAGTGAAGGAGATCCCTTATGGGACGGGAGGAGATCCATGTCTCTGGAGCAGCAAGGAATAATTAGACACTTCTTCCAACTCCTGTGAGCAACAGCCCCGTGGATCAATAACCACACCAAGAGAACACTCTACAGCTGTGAGACATTCTGATTTCACGCAGAGGAGCCCACCCACCTCTCATGCTGCCATACCTCTTCTTTGGTGGGGGCTCATCCTCCTCAGACTCTTCCTCTTCAGATTCTTCTTCCTCCTCAGATTCCTCTTCTTCTTCCTCATCAGATTCCTCGGAGTCCTCATCCTGCTGCTTCTCTGGGTAGAGCACATCTGGGCTACAAGAGGGGTCTGGTCAGAGTGTGATTTGCTTCTAAGGACACGACTGCAGGCTTGGCAGGCCTTGGATAGCCCTGGCTCTCAGCTGGCACTGCAGCTCCCCCCAGGCTTTGAGCCCAATCTAGAAATGCCCCTGAGTTCTGTGATTGCTGCTATCCCAGAAACACAACAGCTTGGCAATGCCCCAGCCCTAAGCTGTCCCTCCTCTGGTTCTCTCCCTGGTTTCTCCTTCCCTGCAAACCCAGGGAGATGGACCACAAAGGGGCAGGATCAGACTTCAGGGACTGTGCTGCATTTGCTCCTCCTGGGACACCAAGTGCCCATCCCTGGGCTGCACAGGGTCCAGCACAACACAGCTCACAGAAGCAGAAGAAAGGCTGGTTTAGGCTCACAGAAGCTAATCTAGGTCATCCTCCCTCCTCCCATTGTCCTCCCTTAAGGAAGGCTAAGAGCTGGGGCCTGCTGCTTAGGAGCAGCCTTGCATTGAGCACCCACCACACCCTCTGCTCAGGTGAGTTGGTTTTAGCACAGGAACACTTCAATAGGCCCAGTCTGCAACAAAAGCATCAGCACAGGCTGCCTGAGAACACTGAGCTCAGCGTTTTTACTGCTCATAAAAGACTCCCTTGGTAATGAAATCAGGTTTATGTTCACTCACAGTCAGACACCCAAGCAATGTCACTACCCAGAGTAAGGGTGACAACGTAGCAGTTCATCAGTTATTAAACCTTCCACAACCTCCCTGTAAACAGGAGGTTGGTTCATGAACCTCAGCTCTGCTACCTGACCCGTGCAACACTTCTCCTGAACATCATTTTACAGCCAAGCTCGTTACCTGGGATAATAAGGGAAGCAGAGCTGAAAGGTTCCACTGAAGCCCTTGCCAGAAATTTGCTCCATCCAGCCATTCTTCTCACATTTCTGCAGGGTTCTCTTCAGTAGATGCACTGTGAAAGAGAATAGAAATCAGAGAAACGTTGTGTTACTATCTTTATCCTCTTGTCTGACTTCACTGCTCTCTGCAGTGCCCTCTGAAAGCAGAGCTGGAGTCAGGATGGGGAATCCTCTCACTGTCAGCTTTCAAATAAGATACAAGTGTTTCTTCCTGAGCACTTGGCAAGTGCAGCTCTAAATCCTCCAAGGGAAGAAGTCAAGAATGGTGCATGTTTCTGATGTCATGATCAAGGGGCGCTCCTTCAAAAGCATTCAGCAGCACCACATAACCACTTCTGTCCAGGTTTAACCCACGTCTCAGCTTTTTTCAGCCCGTCCTCCAAAGTGTTTTTTAAAACAAGCCTTTTTCCCTCTTTTTGCCCTCCTCATGTTCTGAATGTCATATGTGATGCATGCTTCACCATTCTGTGGTTTTCTTTTTGTTTTGTTTTTTAAAGGGTAAAATATTTGGTCTAGAAATACAACAAATGCAGTTTTTATTCCAGTCTTTCATTCCAGACTTTTATTTCAGCCATTCCATTGTGCACTGTGTAAGAACTGTAATCCCAACTGTGCAAGGACAGGGGATCTTTGTCTCTGGCAAAGGGCTGAGGTTGTTTAGTCAGTTCAGAACAATTTTCAGCTTGAACTAGAGGGGCCATTTACATATTGAACTCACTCCAAACCGAGGGAAAAGCGAGGTCTGTCCTCAAGCACGTTCCAAAGAGGTTTATGGTTATAACCACGAGACTGGTTTTACTCTGGGTACCAAAGATCAACAGCAGCACATAAAGGATTTGACTCCAGTCAAGTCCAGTGATAGGATGAGGTATAAACTGGGGAGGAGAACAGAGCCTTGGCTCTGGTTTCTCATCTCACCAGATCTTCCTCTCGCTCTCAGAACAAAGCAGAGATCATCAAAATTCCTTTTATGTAACGGAAGGAGAAAGAAAACAACAGATTGCAAGCTGAGACTTCCTTATCTGCCTTGCAGGAGTGACAAGCACTGGAGGCTGGCTCAGCACAGGCCTCCAAGGACCAGGGACACTTCCAACAGTCCTGAAAATAAAGCATTCCAGGAAGGTTTATTCCAGCTGGGAAGCCTGGAAGCTCTTTTCCCTGCCCCAAGATTAAGAAGTCACACTTGACATCAGTCTCTAACTGGCAGAAGGCCTCAGGCAACTTCTTTAGCCCTGGAACCCGTGCCCTGTGCCAGTAAGCCCTGCACCAAAGAGCTGTGCTGATGCTGTGCTTCAGCTCCATGTGAAGAGTGCAGGATCAGCAACCTCCTCTCCAGCCCCACGTCCTGAGCAGTGGCACCAGCTCTGGGACTCCACAGGAATGTACTGATCTCCCTTCAGTGGAGACCACTGTGAGCTCAGCCTGCTCCAACTGACCTCCAGCTGCACCAGAGCTCAGCCCAAAGCACCCAAATAAGCCCTTCCAAGAACTTTAAGAGCTGTGATAGCATTGCTTCTGCCAAAGCAAAAGTCAAACCAGGCATTAGTGTGCTCCTGGGAACAAAGACATGCCAAATACAACAGGATTCATTTCTCTCCTCTGCTTGACCTTTTAAAACTCAGAGCCAAACAAGGACCTCAAACAGACCAGTAAAGGGTGCTCAGGAATTTTTCTAGAAGTCAGACTATGCAACTTCTCTAAATAAAAAGCAATTAGGAACTGCATTGATACCAAGCTGTCTCCTTTCAAAACAGAGAGACACGGATGAAATCAACTCGGCGATTTAAGAACAATCAAGTACTTGAATACTGTTCCCCTTCTTGGCTATAGACAAGAGAATCATGCATTCTGTCTCAGGAACCGGCCTTTGTCTGGCTTGAAAGGGACTGATGGGAATGAAACCCACTGACATCCCTGCAGCACAAAGAGCTGAGCAGCTGCAGCTCCCTGCAGGCTCCATGGGGTGGTTTAAAGGTGCTGCACAGGCACATCTGCAGCTGCAGGACTCCCTCTCCCAGCACACAGCAGTGTGACACGGATGGGTACTTACCCTGGAAGTTGGAGTTGGTCCCTGGGTAGTTTTCCAGGATATACTTCTTCAGTGCTGTGGTGGAGCAGGTCTTCGGTTCATTCATGGCCGCAATAGCAGACAGGATGGCATCTTCCATCAGAGTCCCACCCAGCAGGGGCTTCTCCCCTGATTTCTTCAGCTATTTTCCAAGGGGGAAGAGAAAAGCATCAAGACAAAATTCTCCCAAACCAGGTCAGGACAAGCTCCTCTGCACCAGGTGGGTCGGCGCTCCTGCATTAGCACAGATATGTTTAATATTAAAACACTGCACAGGGAACGCTGCTCTCCCAGCTTTAAGTGGGAGGCCAGGCCTAGACAGTCAGCTGGCCTGGGGGGCTTTACCAGCAACACCTCAACCCAGCCCCAAACACACTGCAAGACTAAGGGCCTGTGGCTCAGGGGGGGAAATAAAGAATAAATCAGACTGTCCTCCATCCCACGGACCAAATGTGCCCAAGAGACTTCTACAGCACAGACATGAGTAAAAGACACAGCAGACATCTGGGGTACCTGCTGCACTTCCAGTTAGGGATGGAGAGGAAGGCTTACCCCACCAGCTCCCTACTGTGCTGGTGAGTCAGAGCTGAGGCAGCGTGTGCAGCACGCTCAGCAAGGAAACAGGGGGTGTGCTCCTGGAATGGAGACCAAGAGGAGACCAAGAGTCCTCCTGCTTCATAGTGGGACAAGTCCTGAACATGCCAGGCTGCTGAAGAAAGGGGCACCCAGTGAAGCCAGGGGAGAGGGCGCAGTAAGTGACATCCAAGGCTTGTGGCCAACAAAGATGAATTCGGTCTCTGACCTGGAATGTCCCAGACGCTCCCTTGCCTGTGATCTGCTCTAACTGGCCCTTCTCTACAGCTCTCTGCAGGGCATTCTTCAACAGCTGGGGCCTGAAACACAGGAGGAGAGAGTTTTAGTGACACACACTGACAGCTCCACAAACAAACAGAGAGACAGCAGTGTGCAGAGCGTGAGCAGAGCAGCACTCCCAGCGCTGTCTGCCCACATACAGACACCTGCAATGGAGCCCTGTCAGGGAGGCACCGCAGTGGGAGCCGAGCTGTGTGCTCGGTGCCACGGCACAGCCAGCCACGGGCACCTGCCTGGGCAGCATTCCCTCCCTTTGGGCACCACATGGGGTTGGTGGGCAGCCAGCCAGCTCACAGGAGGGGCTGGTACAAGCCCTGTCAGAGGTGACACACAGGGTGCTCCTGGTTTTCCTTCCCAAGCCTGACCCGCTCCGTACATGTGAACTCAAAGATTACCACAGGTGTGTGTCCCAGCTAAAGCACCCAGAGCCAAGTGGGATGAGAGCCTGAGGAGAGGCCTTCACATCCCACAGCTAAAGGGATGTGGGTTTGGCTCAGGTGTGCAGAGCAGTGCTGCTGCCAGCAGCAGGAACAAAGATGGAGCGTGGAGGGGGGGATGCAGAGCTTCAACTTGAGCTGTTCCACGTGCTCTGCTACTCAGAGCAGCACCCAGTTGCTGAAATCCTGGACTGAATCCCCGTGAAGGGAGGCAGAGCTAGAGGAAGGCTCAGCTTCCCTGCCCCTCTGCTTGCTGAAGCCACTCTGGCACCTACCTTATATCTACTTTAAGTTTGGGGTAATACTGAGACACGTATTTCTTGATGAGGCTGTAAGAAGCTTCCTTGGGCTCACACAGGCGGGTGAAGGCCAGGGGCAGCACGTCCTCCAGCTTCACCTGCTGCTCTGCACTCGGGGCAGAGGTGCTTTTCTGAAACACATACACACTTTTACACATCAGTGGGGCCCAAAACTCTTGGTTTCTGAAACAGCAATGCACAGGTGGGGAGAAGAGCTCCTGACCGTGGCCACAGAGCTGGAAAATCAGGTGCTGTAAGGCAGCTCTCTAAATGAACAACTTTAAAACTTTGAGTAAAATCGAGGACATTTGGCTGAATTTTCATAGCAGTCTTAGGAAACACAAATCACTGTACTTAACATCTGTATTTTTAATGATTTTCTTTCTATAGAAATTTTCCTCTGCTACCCTTCAACAAGACAGGAGAAAAATCATAGAATCCCAGAATAATTAAGGTTGGAAAAGACCTTTAAAATCATCAAGTCCAACCATTAACCCAGCACTGCCAGGGCCACCAATAACATGTCCCCAAGGGCCACATCCATAGGTTCTTTGAGTACTTCCCGGGATGGTGACTCCTCACTGCCCTGGGCAGCCCCTTCCAGTCCTTTCCAACCCTTTCTGTGAAGATGATGATTCATTCTGACACAAAACTTAAAACCCTTCAAAGGCAGGACCCACTTACACAGATCAAATCTTCCCCAAAAGGAACAGCTAAACAAGAGTCCATTTTTATTTTGAGATAACACTATAAGGTCTTGATTGAAGCCAGCACTCTCTTCTGAGTTTCCTCCATCCCTTTTGTTACAATGAGAGGGGATGATCAGGAAGAAATGGTTTACTCTTTACACAGAAAATGTGCTGAAGTTCAGTGATTTGATGCTGAGCAGCAGCTCTGCAAACAGTCCAGGGGGTGAGAGAACTGCTCCCCTGTTAGCTGAATTCACCACAAACATTTGTTTTGCTGTCACACAGAGAAAGTAACTATGAGCAAAGGCACCAATAAGCTGCAGAGGGAAGTGATGTGTCAGCAGGTATCAGGTGCCTCACTCACACTTCTCGTGGGGCCAGTGGCCTGGATTTAAAAAAGCTGCAATGCCATTAGCTTCCTTCAGTACCCTACACCAAGTGTGTGACCATTTCCCTCCATTTTAGGGCTTTTGGTCTCCCTGGGAGGGAGGAGGTGAGCACCAAGGCTTTACCTGTCTGAGTTAGCCTAAGCCCCAGAGGGATTGGCAATTCCAGTTAAGGATTTTATAACTGCAGTGTTAGGAATGTGTTCCACACAGTGGGGAGCAGCAGTGCTGGAGCCATGACTAACTGTGAGGCTCAAAAACCAAGCCCTGTCACATTTTGCTACCTCAGAACAACACTCAACACCAGCAGGTTTCTTCCAGTAGCCTTGGGATATTCTCTTCTTCCTCCCTCGGCCCTCACAGCTCATGGAAAAATGTCCTGAAGACTGGAGCCTTCCCTTTATCCACACAACAGACGGAACAGACACAGCAGAAGCATATATAATATGCTCTCTTATCATATCTGAGAGGCCTCTCTCTCTGTCAGGTAAAGGCAGAGCAGGAGCTTCATGGTTATTCAGTTTTCTGCCTCTGAACCAAAGCCCAGGGGGTTCATGTAAACATTAAGATTTTGAATATTCAATTTGTCTTAATTTCTCACAGTAATTAATTTCTGATTCTGATGTGAGTGGGATGAGTGTTTTAATTACTGTACTCAGGGAGGAAAAGCACAGCAAGGAGGAGGACACTGTTTGGGTTAGGTTTAGGTACATTTCATAATATACAAACACACACGTGTTTCAGTGCAAGAGTTTTCAGAGTATGGTTTAAAATGATCCATCTTACCTTCCTGTCTCTGGATTTTGGAACAGTTTTTCCTGCATTAGACACCACCACGAAGCTTCCAGAAGCTCCCTTTCCTTTCACCTAGTCCAAAAGAAAGCCCATGTCAGTCTTTAACAGGGTAACTCAGAATAAAAACAACCTGAGAGAGACTCGCTGATATCATGATGCAGACTTTGAATGCACTGCCACCCCAGCAATGGCAGAGGCCTGATTTGAACCCACCGAAACTCCAGTAAGAGCAAAAGCTGCAGCCAGACATTAAAACAGACTCTGCTGTCCTGACAGATAACACGGCATAAATACAATGCTAAAAACCCACCCTGCTGCAGAAGGGACCCTGTTGAACTCATGTGCTGCTGCAATGCTGAGTGACACAACACACAGAAACAGGAATTGCACAAGAACCAACGGTGCAAAGCACGTGACTGACAGAACAGTGCTGGGATTCCATCAGTGTCTGACAAAGTGGGCACAGGGGCTCACTGACCTCCATGAGGGAGAGCATTGTTGACCCAGAGACCTGCTACTGGAGTTAAGAAACTCCTGTGTAAGTCACAGGATCATGGAATGGTTTGGGTTGGAAGGGAACTTAAAATCACCCAGTGCCACTCCCTGCCATGGGCAGGGACACCGTCCATTAGCCCAGGTCACTCCAGGCCCCGTCCAACCTGGCCTTGGACACTGCCAGGGCTGGGGCAGCCACAGCTTCTCTGGGCACCCTGTGCCAGGGCCTGCCCACCCTCACAGGGAAGAAGTTTTCTACCCAACCTAAACCTACTTTCTGTCACTTCAAAGCCATTCCCCTTGTCCTGTCACCACATGCTGTTGTAAACAGCGTCCCTTCAGTGCTGCCACCTCCAGTGCTGCCCCACAGAGCAGCTCTTACCTGCCTAATGATGCCCCTCTCCAGCTCCCTCTTCAGGGCTTGCTTCAGGAGATAGCCTCTCCTCTCCAGCTCCAGGGAAGGGTATTTGTGGATGATGTATTTCCTTATTGCCACGACCGAGGCCCCGCTCTTCTGAAAGCAGGCCTGAAACAGAGACAGGAGTAGAAACCACCTGCACTGGGATTGTCCCAGTGGGGCTGGAAGGACAGAGATGCACTGGGTGCCCCAGGGCTGGCTTCTTCCCCACAGTGACTCAGGAGTTTAAAATGACGAATAAAACACTTCACTTTCCCCTGCAGAGCATCTGAGGAGCAGACAACACAAAAACAGCAGAAAGCACACATCAACTGCTGTCCTGCCCTGAAGCACTTACATGGAATGGCTTAAAACACAAAGTACTGGCACCTTCTGGCAAACTACTGATGCACAACTGGTAAAACATTTTACTACCATCAGACAGAGCAATCACTGAGCCAGAAGAAGCTGACAATTATTTTTAAGAAGATGGAGGATTGGCATAATAAACAAGTAAAGCACCCTAAGAAGTTCATATTTTGGAGATAAAACAGCTGGAAAGGCCATCTTGCAATTAGAGCTGGTATAGAGTTCAGGCCTCCTGTGAAGGCAGAACCAAGCCTTGAGGGGAGAGCAGCAGCACAACTACAACAACTCCTCTTACAAAGCAGGAGAGATCCAGTAAACCAACAAACATCACTTTGAAATGCAGCTTTACAGTATCTCCCTCTGTCCTGAATTAGAGTAAGGTATTGATAAAGAAAGCACACAGATCAAAGAGATGGATTAATCAAGGTAAAGGAAGTTAAATGTGTCTGGAAGGCACAGCAAATGAAATGATGACAGCAATCCACCAGGTTATGCCATCCTGGCTGCTTCTCATAATGTATTTAGGGAGGGAAACAAATGCTAAACAGAGAAATCAGCTACAGGACCCCTCTTCATCCCCATGGGCTTCCAGGAAAGAGCACACACCGCTCACACCCCGGGTGTCCTGCTGGCAGCCAGCACTGTCCCCTGCAGCTCAGCAAGCTGAAAGTGCATCTTAGGCACCCAAACTGGTCTGCTTTGCCAGAGAGGGAGCAAAGCAACCCTCCTCTCCTGCTCACCCGGATGGCCTCGGTTAAAATGGCGTCCATTTTGGGCCGGGACGTGGCTGCCATCTGGGTCTGCTTCTGTGCCCGGGCCAGCTGGCTGGCAGAGAGAGTGGCCCACGCAGGGATGGTCTTCTTCACCTTCTTCTCCTTCTCCTTGGACTGATCCTTCTCACTTAGGAAACACATAGGGCCACAGTAAGGCAACAGGCACTGAAACAAGCCAACAAGCAGAAGAACAAAAATACCCAGCCCAGAACACCTGATATTGTTTAAATTAAAATAACTTGAGGAATATTTGGAGGTTTCTACGAGTAAAAGAGACCCTGTCTCAATATCCAGTCTCACATGTGTTCCAGAACAGCAGCTGCATGAGCAGTAGCTTCTTCCTGAGAAACATGAGCACCTTAAGGGACTCACCCCATTTCCCCATCTCTCCCACCACCTTTTCCCTCTCTAAACCCTGACTTCCTTCAGAATCCTACCCAATTCCCTGAATTCAGCACCAAGCAAGCCTTACTCCTTTTTGGTTTCTTCTGAGGCCTTTGTTTCCCCCTTCCCTTCATTCTCAGGTTCCTTTGGCTGTTCTGCTTCACTGGATGCAGCAGGCAGGGTTTCAGTCTCTTGTTCCTCTCCAACAGAGGCAGATTCCTCAGAGGTGACTTCTGCATCTAAAAGATAAGAAAATGCATCAAGCTATTGCCCAAGACTAGGTTTTTTTTTCCTTCAGGAAGGTAAAGGAAAATAAAAAAAGCTTAAAACACACCCAAAAATTACTTCCCACCTGTTTCTTTAATTTAAATGGATGATTTTAAATGTAGCTTAGAAAGTTATATTTAAAAAAATTACTGGAAAAAAGCTTCAGAAAGGTGCAATCAGCCCTCAAATGCCAGAATAACTGCAAAAAGCATCATGGAGCATCTTCACAAGGAACCAATTCCCCCAGTGTTCTCCTGGAGTTGCAGTTGCAGTTGTCCCTCAGCAGAGGGAGGGAAAAGGAGGAGGAAACAACTGCCAAGAAACCCTGAGATTGTCCCTTGGTTTGAGCATAAGTGTTTTTAACTCAGAAAGAGGCAAACCCACACCCGCCCACAGGAAACCTAGAGAGACACATGCAAGAGAAGCTGTGGCTGCCCCTGGATCCCTGGAACTGTCCAAGGACAGGTTGGATGGGGCTTGGAGCACCCCGGGCCAGTGGGAGGTGTCCCTGCCCCTGGCGGGGGTGGGACGGGATGAGCTTTAAGGTCCCTTCCAAGCCAAACCAGTCTGGGGTTCCATGAAGTAGCTTTGTTTATGACCAAGTTGTTTTCTGGCCCAGAAGGACCTGAAGGATATTTACCTTCCCAATACATTTTTCCAGATTTGGAAAGCTTTAGACTGCACATACATTGGCAGGAGCACTTGTATATCAGAAGGATCAAATCCAGTGAGAAATCAACTTAGCAGGCAAATTAACTCCAGTATATTTAGCTGAGAACAGGCCTTAGAGGCTGGGCTGCCTAAGAGATAAGATGAATATAAAGTGGAATTCCACACTTCTTGGATAAAGATCTGCCCACCATCACTGCTCCGTGCAGCTTAAGAATTCCTGGTACATTCCTGTGCACAGTTTTCCCACGGAGGCATTAAAAATGCTCAGTGAATTAAGATTCAGTTTCCTATGTAATTTAGTTAATTGTGACACCAAAGAGGACAAAGTCAGAGAAACCCACTGTAGTACTGAAATGACACATTCTGAGACACTGAGGTGAAGCTGCTAAGCCCAGACATGTCAATATCACACTAGATGTTATGACACACTGTGGTAAAATGTTTTTGTTCAGAAAAACAAAGAAAAAAATTTAAATACTTTGTTTTCCCATTCATTAACTCCACCTTTTGATCTCAACCCATCATCCTGACACTCCTGAAGCATCATAATTTCTTTACTCCAAAGGATGTACAAGCTTAAAAGGGACTATTTTTAGCCCCATTTTCATGTCTGGAGCGTCAGAACTTTGCCAAGGGGTATGAAAGACAAAACAAATGGGTTCAAGCTGAAAACAGTGTCTGCAAAACACAACTCCCCAATAACTCTGAAAAAGCCTGTGACAAGGAGCCAAGCATCAGTGATATTTTAATCTTGGCAGAAAGGGTTTCTCAGGAGTTTCAGAACACAAGCCTGCGTTTGGATATAACAACCCAATTTGAAGTTCCATACCTGCTTTGACCTCTTCCCCCTCGGCAGGTTTGCTCTTGGGAGGAGTTTCCCGGGACGTGGAGTTCACTGAGCGACGGATTGGCATCGTGTCGTCTTCAGCTTTCTACAAAAAGCACAGCAGAATCACTGGAGGTGCTGGCAAGAACCACAAAGGTTTGAAATGGGATTAAAGTAAATCAAAGCAGCAGAGGTAGAAATATTCTGGTTTGGATTTTTCAGGATGTTAAAGCACAGTAACCCTCAAACCAGCTTCTTCAAAGCATACCAGGAGAGGATAGTTTCGTATTTTATGGTTATAAAAGGAATAATTTCAATTCCAAATTAAATGAGAGATGAGGATTTTGAGATACATCATCTCAGGGAAAGCAGGGGAGGGCACGCAGAGTTTGTTAGACTCCCAATCGAGTTTCCTGGAAGCAGGGGAGAAAGAGTACTGAGTAACCTTGAGCAGGACTGGAAGTCAAGGACTGATCCAAGGGCAAGCTTGGAGAAAGGGCCAGCCCCTACCTCACTTAACTTGTCCGTGTGGATCAGCTGAGCTCCCGCTAAGAGTGGAAGCGCCTTATGATGCACGGGTTCAGCTTCAGACAGATCAGTCGCCATTTAAATTAATTTCTAGCCCCAACACTGTGGAGCCCCAGGTTTTAACCCCAAGGAACTTTTTCCTAATGGTTTTCACAGTGCAGTGAGGAGTCAACCTGAAGTACAGAAAAGATGTGGTGTGAAAATTAACAAAACAAAAACATCTACGTCCACGTATCCATCAAACTAAAGATTAAAAAGAAAAGGATAAATGACTTACAGCTCATGACTAACACAACTGACAAGCAACACTTGCATTCAACAGAGGTGCTAAAACACATATGGGAACTGCAGAGCCATGGATGGAGTAGAACTGGGAAGGGTGCAAGCCAGACCTGCTCCATTAAAACATGGCTGAAAGATAAAAAGGCTCTTTAAATTAAGGGCAAGCATTAACGAAGAGCAGCCATTGCACTGTGTCCCTCAGTGACTTTGGGTAAAAGCAAGAGCTGCCACGTGGAGCTGAGGAATTAAACCATTCAATGAAACCATTCAATCTGTTAGGCAGGAAATACAAACACTGGGAACCAAACCATGCCCCCCCACCCCCCAAATTAAACCCCATGCAATTTAAAGAAATGAAGGAGCCTTTTGATCATAAAAAGAATCCAAACAGCATTCTCCATGCCTTCCACCAGGAAAAGTAATCTTTCCAAAATTCTGCTCCAAGCACATGCACTGCCATGGAGACCAAATAGGATAAGCTCAGTTTAACCCTCATCAAGTCTCACCCCTTACTGCTCTGACACTTTTACAGCCTCTCTTACCTGCTGCCCTTCTGCCTGCACTGGCCTCTCCTACACAGAGGGGCTCCCCTAAATCCTTCACAAAACAGGGCTCATCACAAAACTGGCTCATTCACTTCCCCTCAGCACCCTCTTAAAAACCTCAGCAGCAAAGACTCACCTCTAGTTGGACTCATCCTCCCCATTCCATCCCAAAATCAAGCTCTAGCCTTTTGTCTTCCCTTCCTTACAGAGAAATAGCTGAAATACTCAGATTTTCACCTAGTCTGGAGGTTTTTTATTGTTAAAAGGCAGGCACTTCCCATAAACCTTCACTTTTACTAAGTCCTTTCCCCAGCCTGAGTGTTTTGCTCTGGAACAGAGCCCCACCATCTCTCCCAGCCATGTTTTCAAGGTGCCTTTCAGCACTTAGCACTGCTCTCCCCATGGCACAGCCAGAGCAGAGCCCTCTGCTTTGCAGCTCTGGGGATTCCTCAGCAGAGGCACTTCAGGGGAGCTGAGCAGGCACTGGGAGAAACCTGTCTCAGCACCAGGGAAAGCAAAGCCCAGCAGCACCGGATGTTTTCTTCTGAGGCAAAACACAGAAATCAAAACACACCACATGCCAAACAAAAAATAACAAAAAAGAAATGAATGAAGCTTTCTGCTGAAATGTCAGAGTGGGGAAAAAACACTAACAGCTAATTAGAACATAAGAACTATGGCCCAGCACACTCCTGGCCTGTTTTAAGGGATCATCCTTCCTCAAGTGTGGAAAGTGAGAGGAAAAATCAAATTTTTCACCAGGCTTCAGCTCAGTATCCAGTGTTTTTTTTGAGCAAGCAGAGCCTGAATTTCTTTAAAAAAAAGCCAGCATTTTGAAGTGAGTCCTAAAATAACCAACTCAGGATCCCTCCTGAGGGAAATCAGTTGGGGGCTACAAAAAGCACATTCCCTGGGATCACACACACAAGCCACACTTTGACTGATCTGGTCCTGGGTTTATTTATTTTTAAACTGTGTGACCTGCATGACAATACAGTGCTCCCAACTCTCACTGAAAATTGCCCAAGTTCTAAAAACCCTTTGTTTAGATCAGTGTATAAACTTATTGCTCTCAAAAAACATAGCACAGTTCCTCACTCCTGTGCCCACAATACAGGCAAATAAACCAGAATCCAGCAGAAATGCAGAGTGGTTTGTTGATTCCCTCTGCCTTCCCAGGTGTGGATCACCTCCTGCTCAAAAGGGAATCAAAGGGCAGGAGGATAAACTTCTCCTGACTTCAAAGCACTGAGAGTCTCCAGGGGCAAAGGCACAAGCCTCACCTTGTGAGAGCATCTCACTGCACCTGCTCAGCCCATTTGTTTCCACAGAGGGATCAAAAGTCATTTTCTGCACTGGGTGTGAAATATCAACCAAAACCAGGCCTGAATTTAGTCCCTCAAAAAGGTGAAGCAAAAAACTAGAAGGTTTTGCAACAACAATGCAGGAATACTCATTCTCCACTCCCCCAAAATAAAACTGATCTATTTAATGGAAAAATCAAGTCACACAAAATGTTACCTGGACACCCTAAATCAAAAGACAACTTTAAACAGGAACCACAGTTACAATTACAAGCATCAGTCTAAATAATAATAAAAATGAAGGTAATAACTGTATTTTGCATTTACACAAACACCAAACAAACAAATACCGTGCTTTGAAAGCCAGAAGAGGCCACCAGCTAAGGATGCAGTTTTCAAGGTGCTTGTTGGGTAACTCTCATGAACACTTGAATCTGATCGACTCAGACAAAGAAAATCACATCAGCAATGAAACAACCAGCAGGATGTCACCCTTGAGAGAAGCACTGAAAGTTACTCCTCACACAGCTGCTCACACCCTTTTCCTATGGGTCTTTTGAACTGCAGGTTCACAGGCTCCCAGACTACCATGAACTACTCATTCCAAAGCTGGTAATCCAGCAAGGAGCTGAAAAGCAACAAAATCCTCCAAATGTCTGATTTTCTAGATGAGCAGGAGTGTGTCCAGTCTCCCAGCTCAGGGAGTGGACAAGTGAAAGATTCAAAGGTACAGGGAGCTTTGTAAAAAACTGTAAGAATTCTCTCCTGACTTAGCAGCACATTGTTGGGGAGGAAAGAAAGGGAGGCTTCAGGATAAAATTTCAGAAGTGTGGAGTGCACCCACTAATGTAAGAGACATAAGAATATTAAAAATAATAATCAATTTGAGGCACAGTTAGGCTGAGCCCTTGAATTGCTGCTGGCCATAAGCATTTTCAGTTTATCTCAGCCTTCAGTCTCCTCTGAGGGAAAATGTTTCAGGATAAATTAGGCTTGGAACGTGGCAATCCAAGTGTCAGGCTGGTGGAAACAGCAAGTCCCAGGGACTCGGGGTAGGGTGAGCAGCCTGAAAACAAATAGGCAATGGAAAAATGAGGAAGCACGTCCAATCCTGGGCTGGGGGTGTCCCCTTACTGTCACATGACACGAAGGGGTGATTGATGTCCTGAGATGTGACTGGGATAAAGTACATGACACCTGTCTAGAAATGAGGTCAAAAAGGTGTAAAAAAAGTTTTTATGGACCTGTAGATTTGAAGGCAGGGTGTCAAAGGACACAAAACCAACAACCTTGCAAGTGATGCAAAGAAGAATGACTGTTTATTACCAGAAAGGCTTAAAAAGCCAAGTAAAATTGGATTTAAAACACAGGCTATTTATTACTGTGCAATTATTTACTACTCTGTAAAGCTGAAGAACATTAAAACGTCTCAGAAAATGCAGGAAAAAAAAGCACAGGAAATGTTAACACTTTTGCAAATCCAAATCAAACATGCCAAAAAGCATCACTTTCTAAATAGGAATCTGGCCAATTGTTTCAAGGCTTTTGGCCCCCTGAAATCATCAAAGCTCATCCCTAAAAACCCAGCTCAGGGAGTAGATACTTTCCCAAAGTCATAGTATCCTCCAGCACCACCTTGGATACAGAGGTGTTTAACCAACTGTCTCTGCCGGGAGTTCTCAGTCAATGCAGTCACCAGCTGCTTCCCCGCGCTGTTCCAGCACTCCCGCTCTGCCCTTGGCTCTTCCAGCTCACCGAGCTGCCCGTGCACTTGGCGAGGGCAGCCCAGGAGGATTTAGTCATTTAACCCAGCCTAGAACTGTGCAGAGAATAAAACACGTTGCTGAACACAGAACGCAAGTGAGTGCCCTTTTCCCTCGCGTGTGGCCGAGCACAGCTGGCATTCCCAGCACTCCTCTGCCTTTCACCACGTTTCAGCCCCATCCCTCTGCCACCGCTTTCCTGGGATGGATCCTGGCTGCCCAGACTGTGCAGCTGATCCAGCCCCAAGGGCTCCAGCCCTGGAGGCTCCCAGGGATCTGTTCCTGGCTACCTGAGCCACACACTGCTGCATAAACCAGCTTGTTCCAATTAACCAGGAACAGTGGTCCAGGACACAGATTCAAGAGTTCCCAGGCAACACATTCCATGGCCCGACTCTGCTACAGTGTCCATGTCCATCCACTGCTTCCCTTTATGGGGTTATGGGGGGAACAACAAACCCCACATCCATCAGCATTCAGGGGAGCACAGAGAAAACCCTTCACACTTCATGTATCCAAACACAGGAATTCCTACACTCAGAGACCCAAAGGAGAGTTTTTCTCACCATAAAGATCTATTTTCGCTTGAAAATACTCTCATTCAGAGTTGAATCAGGACCTCTGACTCCAAATGCTACAAATGCAACCTGCCTCACACCTTGCTTGTCCCAATTTTTACAGAGCACAGCAAAAACTAAGCCCTGCCCTTCCGTGCACACAGATGCTGCTTTCACTGCAAAAAATAAAATAAAAAAATAAAAAACCCCAAAAGAGGCACACTACTGGAGTGAGACTGATGCTGCCACCAAGGGCTGAGCTCAGCACCTTGTCTCTGACTGGGTTTAACACCAGCAACCCCAGGCCAGCTCAGTCTGCCCAGATGTTTATTAAATCAGAAGTAACAATTCATGCCTCACCTCCGCTGCTCTCCACCCCAAGCACACCAGCCCAGTATAAAACCACTCCAGGTTTCAGAGTCCTTCTCCTTCAGTCTCTGACCTACACAGAAGGCAGTAACAGCAGGTCATCTCTGTGGCCTGGATTGCCTTCCATTCCTGTATCCAGGAGTTTCTCCTCACATCCCTACAGTCACAGCCAGTGTGCCACTGGAATTACAGCACAATCACACCCAGAGACTCCCAAAAGCTTCAGCTAAGGCATTCATATGAAGCAGAGTTTCTGCTGGCACAGCTGCCTCAAAACAGTCTCTGCACTGATGCTTAGGATTGTGACAGTGACAATCTTTGTGGGACAACAGTTTTGAACAGTTTTTGGCTGTTTTTTCCAGACTCTCCACACACTGCCACAAGCAGCTGAGGGATGAAATCACTCCCATTAGAGTCCACAGGGTTCAGCTCCAAGTTCAAAACAAGTTTAGGTCACAAACTTTAAACTACTCCAACACAAAAATCCCCTGCTGAAGTTTCGCAGCCTTGGATAAAATACCTTAGTTCAGGATCCAGCTTTTGACAAACTGCTGGCACTTGAATGAAAATGTAGGCTGCAAATGTTGCATACCAGGGCTTGAACATTTTACAGGCCATCTCCTCTTTGCTCAGATGGATTAAACTTAAAACCACTGTATAAACCCTCCTCCCAAACTATTACTCAGCCATCAATTATCCTACAGACAAAACTATACATGATAAAAGTCATTATTTCCTTGCAGTCTGTATAAAATCTGCCCACACCTCACATTAGAGTCCCTTAATGTAAAATTTTTACTCGCTCTCACACAAGTTAAAACCCTCAGAGGACCCCGGGGTCACTTATAACAAAGCACTGCCAAAAGATTTACACATCACTTTCTGCTGGAAGGGAAAACACAAGAGGAAAAGACATTCTGGGCAAAAATTATTTAACGAGCTTCTACATGAGGAACGTGCATGATGTACTGAAAGGATAATTCATTAGGAGACACACACAGGTAAAGGGGAGAAAGCTGCAAAAGCCACTTTTTTCGAGGTATTTACACCCATAAAGAAATCATGTGTGTTTTTCACCCCTTACTCACTCCTGATTTCCAAGGATCTCCCAATCTGTGCACCAATTCTTGAACCTCAATTCTTGAACCTCAATTCTTGAACCTCAATTCTTGAACCTCAATTCTTGAACCGAACTCACCTCCCTCTCCTCTCACTCCCCTCGTGGAGGAGTGACAATTTTTATAAACACGAGCATTTCCGATGCTTTCCCTCCTCAATGGGAGCCGCTTGCTGGCCAACTCTTTCTTGAAGATGCTAAAAATACTATTTATGGTCAAACCAAACAAAAGTCACGTGCTGGGAAATCGGAGTGCAACAATTACTCAACAGTTAGATAACAACCGGGAAGTGACACACTTGTTAACCCAGAGATAATTTAGTAACGCTCCTGGAAAGTGAGAAATACCTGAGGACCTGTGAAATACCGCACAGAAAAACAAACTACCCAAACTATCAGTCTCTGCTACACTGTATAAAGAGCAAACACACCGACAACCCCGCATCAGCCAACTTTTCCTCTCCTGCAGCGCGGGCCGAACAGTTCCCCAGCGGTTTGCAGGCACTGCTGAGTGGGAAAAGTGAAAAAGCAGGCGGGAAGGGTTTGTGCAGAGCAGTGACCCTGGCCGGGAACTGCCCTCAGGTGGGGCAGGGAAGCTGCTGGGGCTACACCGCTTTACATCAGCTCACATTGTGGTAGCCGCTCCTTCTCTTCTCAAGCCTTCGCGATGCTTTACGCAAAAATAAAAATTCTAAATACATAAAAATAAAAACCCCCTCCCAGCCCCGAGCGGCAACGAGGGTAATGACACAGAGCCAGCGATGCCCGTGCAGGGCCGGAGCACCGAGGGCAGGAGGGATGAACACTCTTCACCCGTGCCGGCTGTGCTGAGGGAGGCCCCGGTAGCGCTGGGAGCCCGCGGGCCGGTCCGTACCCCGAGGGGCATAAGGACCTGCTTGGGCAGCGGTCACACAGAGCCCGGCCCAGCCGCCGAGGGAGGCACTCTGTGCGGGGAGAACACGGCCGGGCCGGCGGGAGGGAGCGAGGGCCGGGACGGAGCTCAGAAAGAGCGATTCTTTTCCGCGCCGCGGCCCCGCCGGCCTCTCCGCCGCCGACCCTCCCGGGCCCCGCCGGCCCCTCCGCCGCTGACCCTCCCGGGCCCGCCGGGCCGGCCCTCAGGCCGCTGGGGTCCGCCGCTCCTTTGTGAGGCCCTGCCCGCGCTGCGTGTCGCGACACGCCGTCACGACAGCCCGCCGCGACAGCCGCGCTGCCTCAGGCCCGCCGGGGCGCTGTGTGTGTGTGTGTGTGTGTGTGTGTGTGTCTGGGTGTGTGGGGTGGGGGGGGCGCGCTGAGGGCACTGCCGAGGCCTCTCCGGCGGCAGCGCCAGGCCAGGCCAGGCCAGGCCGCCCCCGCTCCTCAGCGCCCCCGCGCCCCCGCACGCAGCACCCGCGGCCTCCCGGCGGCAGCTCGCGCTGCCCCGCCCTGCGCGGGGCCGGGCCCGGTCGGGGCCGGCACTCACCGGGCCCGGCGGACACAAAAGCGGCGGCGCCTCCAATGGCGGCGGCGGCGGCGGCGGCGGGACCGGGCGGGGGGGGGGGCGGGAGGGGCGGGGGCGGTGCCGCCCGCGGGAGGGGGCGGGGCCGCGGCGCGCCCCGCGGGGGCGTGGCC